>JAJNLL010000078.1:0-171121 GCA_023089105.1 Lasiodiplodia citricola | reverse complement strand
TGATATATGGTCGACAAAACTATTGTTCATGTTTGTATATACAAACATGAACAATAGTTTTGTCGACCATATATCAACCGGGGCACACATCGAGCCCATTATTCTGTCTCAGTCTCTTTTACCATCTCTTTATGTTCTCATCACACGTAAACAGGAGAAACGAAATAAGCCATCCCCATCAATTCTGCCACGAAAACCGCTGGTCCTTCGGCTCGTTCGCAGCACGGCGGTTGCTGTTGGGGTTACTGGCAGCCATCTCGTACACGACAGGCGGGCTAGGCAATTCATGAGCGCTATTCTGGCCCGAGTCCAGCTCCTGCATGCGGCGCTGCTTGTGCGGGTCGTCGATCTTGGAGCCCTGCATCTCCCAGATCTCCCTGTTGTCGCTCTCGACGGGCGTGCCGTGCCACGCGTCGTACGGCTTGCCTTCCTGGCCTTGGAGCTCGAAGTGCTGGCCGTACTGTTGTTGATGCAGCTGTTGCTGCTGCTGCCACGCGGCGGCGGCCTGGGCGTCCTTCAGCCGCTTGCTCCGGCGGCGCCAGCAGAAGATGATGGCGACGATCAGGAAGACGCCGACGACGGAGGCGGCGACGGCGATGCCGGCCGTGGCGCCGGTGCTGAGGCCCGTCGCCTCGCCGAACGTGTCGTCGCCGTCGTCGCCGGGCGAGCGGATCGTCACGATGTCGGGGTCAGGAGATGTCTCGGGAAAGTTTACCTGGGTGACAGTGAAGTTTCGCCGCTCGTGGTCGACGATTAGGTAGGCTTCCTGGAGGAGGGTCCGGCCGAGGCGGTACTGTGAGTCGTTTGCGGCGCGGCGGATGGGGAAGTATCTGGTGTTGTTCGGATAGATGGGATATCCGATTTCGAGGTCGAAGGCGGCGTAGGGGAGCACGATGTTTGTGCTGTTGGTGTCGCTGGTGTAGATTTGGTTGCCGAGCTTGATGGTGAATTCGGGGTTGAGGTCGGTTAGTTTTTGATGGATGGTTTCGTTTACGAGATAGCGCTCGGTGATGTTGTCGAAGGTCAGGCCGAAGTTTTGGGCAAAGGTTTCACACACGTCCTCAGGCAGCCAGAGTTCAGGAACTGTTGAGTCGATGAGGGACAAATGGCCAGCATGGGTCATGGCAGCAACGCCGATGAGACTGTTAGATGCGGTGATGGACTGGACGCCAACCATCAGGTTGCTGGTGTCGCCATCGGCAAAAGTGAAATTGAACTGTGGGGGCGATTTGAAGCGAGCTTGGTCGTAGCCGCCCAATATTAGGCTTCCAGGGACCTTCTTATTTCCTGGATTCAGGTGTTAGTGCATGTCAGTATTCCATAGAGGACGGGAGACGGACGGTAGCGAGCTCCGGCCGTGTAAGCATATGACCGGCTCGGGATGGAATTATTTGTCTTCAGGTTGTTGAAAAAGCTGGTGACAGAAGCGCTTGTGGTATCAAAAGTGGAAGAGATGGGGCTTAAGCCGATGAGCCCCATATAAAAGTTTTTGTTGGCTACTCCGGCAAGTATTTGATGGCTTAATTGCAAGGCGCTGTTGTCTGAGCTGCCGCCAAGACGGAGCGTGTCGTAGCCATACAGGCCATTGGCGCTCACGCCGAGGTCGTCTTCGAGGCCCAGGTTGTAAATGGCCATCTCCTCCCATGTTGACGACTTATTCGTCTGGAAGCCCGTATTCTGGGAGCTGCCAAAAATCTCGGCGCCGCGCGAAGAGGCACAGTTGGAGGGATCGTCTGCAGTGCAGCCCTCAGGCAAGGGCACAAAGGTCTCGTGACCGCGCGTCGATACGAGGACCCGGAATTCCTGCGGCGGCGTGCCAACGCTCAGGCGGAAAGTGGACCAGGAGCCGTCGTTGCCATCCCATTTGCCCGTGTTTGGCACGGTATATGCAGTGGGCGCTGAATCCTCGCGGCGGCGGAGAGGCATTGCAAGCACGTCGGAAACGCGCGCCGGGGTGTGGGCGGAGCGCGAGTCAGCGGAAATCAGGCCTGCCAGGCGCGCGCATGTCGTTGCCTGAGGAAGACTTGTGGAGACTGTACGCAGTATGGCCGGTGGAGCAGACAGGAGACGGTCGAGGGAAGCGACAGAAAGGAAGGTGTTTAAGGCGGCTGCGAGGAGAGGGTCGGCGGCTAAAGAGGCTACTGCGTGGGGGCCAGCCGAGAAACGTACTTATTCTCAAGCGCTTGGCCTTTCTCCTCCATCCTCTTGTTCCAGAGCCACGCGCACCTCGCTGGCCTGATTTCGCCCGCCTTTGATTGGCACTCGAGCTGCCCAGACTTGCGCTGGTGCGACTTACTGCTCCACCCCCTTCCTTTGCGCCCGGGCTGACTGCCGCTCAGCCTCGTCCTACTACTCATTGGCCAATTGCGGCTCAGCGAAGGCTTGGCCCCCATCAGCCAACGCACCGCGGAACCCGTCTGTCGCGGCGCCCAGCAGTATAAAGTTCGCACGCGGGCCAAGGCCTATACCGTTATTAATTCACGTGCTGAGAATGCCTTATCGCAACAGGGCCCCAGCTTTTTAGCATTCCCTCTACCGTCTCCTACGTGAGCACTACATGTATTTTGCAGTCACAACTTGCAGCAACCTCCCTCTTCCCCGCGCAAAGTGCGTTCGTACTTGCAGTGGTGAAAGCCTGTTTCTGTTGCCCGTGCGACGTGCATCTGCAGTACGCGCTGAAAGCAGACCTTGCTACTCCTCAAGTTCCAAGCCTCGCTTGCCGCTTTTGCATATCGTCTTCTTGTCGCCATCTCTGGAGCTCTGCATCCATTTCTGAAGACTAGCAGTCAATCTATCGCCCACAGCATTCCGATTCAGGATAATGAGGCCCATCTTATCCACGCACCCCTAAAAATAATCAGATGTTCCTTGCTAGTACCACCGGCGGCGCTTGGACCCCCGCAAACGATCGTTGCCTCTTACTAGTGATCCTCAAGACACAACATTCCACGTGTGACATTCAAAACTTAGAGGCTTGGAGGTCTTCGGATCCTCAGTCGACTCCGGGACTCCCCGCGACCCTAGTTTCTCAGTACCATTACCATTCAACAAAACGGCTCTGATCTGTTCAACGCTCGCATGTCAAGAAAACCTTGCATCATAGAGCACATGTTAGCGGCAGCTCAAGATTTTGCCATGTGCAAGGGATCCGCATTTCGACGCCTGCACGCAGCTCAATGCACAATTCCGGCCAAAGGTCGTCTGTCCATCTCATGACCACCGTCGGCGAGGGGTATCGGATTCGGCCTTTTCCAACCGTGAAATCAGGCCTCACATGCTGTGTCGCTTCATCAGCCTCCAGGCAACATTCACTCAGCCGTGTCGCATCGTCCATGGCAGGCTGCTCCTTGCCTTCTTTTACCCCGCTTCCTATCGCGGTTACGCGCATTCTCATCGTAGGCACAGTTTCCGCCACATTACAGCCAGTAAATTTCTCCGGCTGTTCACTACCAGCCGTCAATGGCGCCACTTTGAGTCTTGGCTCAACGAACAACAGAACACATATCGAAATATTATCCAGAGCAGGATCCACACCGCTGCTATCCACCTGAGCTCTCAAATCCAATGCAACAGCTCTGAAGCTGACCCAACTATCAATTTCTGCCTCTGCAACAGCGCTACATTTGAAACTTCTTCTACAATTGAAGCAACTGATACAGTCCTTATTGAAGTCCGGGACGAAGCACGTAGTACTCTTTCTGGATGAGGCAACGTCTTGTCCTCCAGACGACGGGTAGTATCCTCGCATGGGGCTCTGTGCTCGATGCGTTTGCAATCCTGTCAAACCTCGGCTCTCCCACTTCCGCCGGTTGCCTGTTCATCGATCGGGTAACGTATCACGCTCTAAGGTGCTATCCATTACCCCTGGACCCCGCCATGGATTTTGCAATTGACTGTAGGCTCAAAAGGTTGCAGAATCAACCGGAAATCAAGGAGCATTGATGCCCAATGCCTTTCCTGATTGCACAGACGTGGAAAGTCGTGATGCTTGCAAAATTTTGATTGATGAGATCAGTCCGGCTCTACAAGATATTGCGCGTAAACTCCTTATGGTTGAACCGCCTGGTCTGGTCCTGACACCCAGCCTCCAACCACAATGAGGGTCTTGAAGAGCCACCTCGGTTCTTGCCGCACCTCGTATGCAAAAGGAGCAACTTTGAACCAAGTCCAAAGCCAACCGGTTCAATTCGCACTCTGGCATAGTCAAAACGTGCGCGTCCCGATCACAAGGGGTACGGATGGCATCGGTACCTTGCCGTCTGCAAGCCTGAGCTGCGGCTCTTTCAGATTGCTTTCTCAGCGCCTCAGTAGTCATCCAATCATTCGCGAGGTAGCAGACGCGTTCGCATACGGAGCTGTGGCACCTGCAATCTCATGTATGCAAGTTTGATACACTACGGCTACGCACATTCACAGCTGACTGCCGATCGGCTCACCGGCATCTCAAAGCTCCTGCCTCATCACGCCTCAATGCGATTGACGAAGTCTTCGACACCCTTGCCGAGCATGTATATGAGCCACGTTCAGTACAAGGTTCATGTACATCCTCTAACAGCCAGTTCCTTCCCCCTGCAAGAGCTCGACTCTGATCTTTGCTTGGGTATATCCAAATCTACGGGCACTCTGAAGACGACTCTCCTCACATCAATTTTCAAGTCAGCAGCATGCAGGCTCTCAGGAACATTTTTCCGCTTCTTTGCCTTGTTATACATGGTATTCTTGCGGTTCCGCAGCCACAGCCAGCACTATCGCTGAAAGCAGTCCCTGACGTCGGGCATCAGCATGCGATACGTGATATCGCAGAGACAACATATTCGCCTTCCTCGACCTGTCCCAGCTACGCCACCATCACGGAGGGACCTGCATGTGCTGGATGCATCCTTGAGGCCATCGAGCCAAAGCAGCTCAGCTTCCCGGGTACTGTTATCCACCTTACGCCGACTGTCACTGAATATGCCATTATCAACCTCGACGGCTGTACGAGTTACTCGACAACGACAAAAACACCCATCTGCACTGAATGCGAAACCATCTTTACGGCAGCGTCTGATATCACCTGGACATGGAAGCAGGCTACCCTGTAAGCTGACACAACTTCGCTGGTATACGAATGCTAACTCGCAACACCCCGCAGGATATATCCGACAACTTACCTCGGATACGATTGCTGGCAGCTTGCAACATGGCGCAAAGATTCAGGCTATGACAATGAGTGCACGTTTGAGCCTACCACCAGCATGCATCCATTCGTATACCCGTCGGCCGCTATCCCAGAGATGTACATGCCCGTCCCTCCTCCGGTCATCGATTACCTAATGAATGATTCAAATCTCGATCTATCATTCGACGTCTCTACCTGCACAGCAAGGAAGCCAAGCGCAGGCAAATGCCAAGCCTACCTCTCAGACACAAGCCTCGACTTCTCTACAGCTCCTCGACTAGCTGGAACTGTGGCCACGACTTCGTCCTCTGGTTTCACGACCGGAGACTCGACACACGTGGAGAAACTGGGACTTCTTGATGGAACGCCGACGACCTTCCGCGCGACAATGACAGGGATGTCTTCAAATTCGACTACAAGTACTCTCGAGGATTCAACAACAACACAAGTGTCAAGCAGCCGGGCCAGCGGTCAGCCAACAGTAGCCTCTACCGCAACAACCACAACAATCACCAAAATAGCTACTTTGACTCGTACTACCGCTATGCAGTCATCAGTATAAATCACCTTTGTGCTAGGGCTGGCTCCGGCAGAGGCCCTGTCGATCACATTCAAGCTACCCGAAGCCTGTGCTTGCTTTTCTACCTTTCTCGAAACTCAAACCTTCCTCACCTTCTTTCGAATGCTTGCTTCTGTTTTTGCTACGTTTCAGGCAAATTCCCGTCAGATATCCTCGATAGATCAGGGGAACCACATGCAAAAATGATGAAAGAAGATTCGAGCCCACATGATACAAAGTTTTGTTTCTTGAAATTGACTGCGTGACTGTTGTTCTCTGCTTTTCAATGCTATCTGCCTGATATCACTTTACTTTTTACCATGGTGGTGAGGTGAACTTACAAATATGCAGACCAACCACACTCCTATCCGAATACCTATCCAATCAAGCACTCGTAACCAATATTTTTAGTATTCTCGGAAAAGCAGATATTGATAAAGTATAGACTAGTTCAGACGAACTATAAAAGTAGTTCTTGAGAAGTGAAAATGGGGAATTTACCGCCTTTTACCAACTCTCACAATGAAATGAACGCACACTATTCCTCTATAGATTTCGCGGATTTTCACAAGGAGCCTTTTGAAGTCAAAGGGAACTAGGGAAGGAGAAGGGAAGGAGAAGAAGTCCAACGACATGCCATATTGCTCTGACCTGCCGGAAAGAGCTGAACAAATGCAACGGAGGTGATCTATGTAACTCGAAATGCTACAAATAGCGGAAACATGTGGTTCGGCCGAGTTGGATATGTGCTGTGCCTTGCATTGCTCGAACGTGGCCGAGTTTCTTGTGGTCATCCTTCGATTCCTGGTCCTTGCTTGTGTGAGCTCGGGTGCCGACAGCATTGCGGCTGAACTTGGAACAGGGCCGGTTTAAGACATTTTGCGCCACGAAATCCAGAAGGTCTACCGTGCCAGAGTAAGACATCACACAGCTGACTTCCGAACCTTCGATGGACGCAAGGTACAAGTCTACGTGTAAAACCTGCCATGCCATTTTGCGGAGGTATACGACAGCCCCAGGGAGTTTGGTCATTCCAGTAGAACTGCATCTTACCGTTCCTGGTTATCGTGGCTCAAAAGGCAATTTGCAATCAAACAACCTGTATACCTCCCTTTCTTCTACATAAGCTTCATCACGTGCTGACCAGGAAGGCCTAACGTTGTAAGACGAGTGCAAATATATCAGTGTGCCATGGAATGAATGACCTCTTCGCCTGGCAGTGGAGTTCCTTCGTTAATCCTCTCCTGACCTCAAATCACCAGCCGTACCACTACCATGCGTCGTTTAATTCTCCCCTCAATCTTGTCCATATGTTTCTCAGGTGGCGGATTCATTCGCTTGTCGTCCGCAGCAATGGTTGATCTGAACGTAAGCACCTCTGAAACGTTCATGAGTAGTCTATCGGCATGTACCGGCTTGGTATTGGAGGCTGTTGAACCCTCACTGCTCACTTTTCCCGCAAACTCGATGTCACAAACGACCGATATGCATATTGCGCCCACTGGTGGTGCTCAACCATGTACCATATCAGAGGTACCGACAACTACCTTGACTATGGAGGCCTCTAACACAGGGGATGTAATCCCCGTCACTTGGATTTGGAACAACATGACCCTGTAAGTATTTCAAACTTCCTTTACCATTTCTCAGCAGCTGTTAATAGTGCAAGCACGTCTGGAACGAATTACTCCGCCTTCAAAGCATTACGCTTCGCAACTCGGCAAAACGACGGCACTCCAGATTGCAGTTTGAATTTCACAACGATCTCACTCCAAACACCTTTCGTCTACCCAGCGTCGGCAACGCAGGCACAAAGGAAAGGTTCGGGGCTGCCATATCCAGTCATTCAAACACTTATCCCGACAATCACATCTGCATACCCTGGGATGAATCTAGGCGGATGCAGTTTCAGCAGCACATACCAGAACCAGGGGACTCTTTCTGTCGGATCGCATGGCCTATCACGAATCATATCTCAGTCGACAAGTGAAACACATACGGGGGAGTCCAGCTCAGGGCAAGTTTCTTCCTCAAGTGCAACGTGGAATGATGTTACGCTTCGTTCGGACACATCCTTCTCGTTCTCCCAGGCTTTGCGAACAATCCCAGCATCTCAAAGCATGTTCTCCGGTCTATCGAATTCAACAAGTTGCCATTGTTGTAACCGAACGGCGCTAAGAACCGCTACAATAGAATATAATCCCTCATATCTAATAGGTTCACGGATCGGAGAACCAACGACAGTTGTAGTGCCACATAATACAGAAGACTCGCTCTTACCCAGCACTACAAAAACACACATTGCCACTGTCACCTCATCACGCTCTATCTTTAGTGTTCACCTGCCAAGTCATGGTAAGTCTATTCCCAGGAGCGTTTCATTATCACGAGGGCCGCAGCCAACAAACACTGGTGACGTAACAGATTCCTCTTCTTCATTTGTTGCTTCGTTTCGCCCTGGTCCTCGAATTGGCCAAAACTTTTCGGTCACACCAAAATTTACAACGATTTCCCCTTCAGAAATAGGTACCGATCAGAAAACATCCATAGAGTCAACCGCGGATTCCAAAGACATCCAGAGTCCTACCTGTCAGTCGAACTGCATATCATGTGTGTCCAGAACTTCTTCAATTTCTAAGCCACCGATTCCAACGCTCGTAACAGTTTCATCACCTCAAACCGTGCTCCCAGGCTCGGCGGCCTCAGCAGGTTGTCCTTGGTGTGACAAAACTAATAACGGCACCGGGAGGGGACTTCGAACTACAGTATTTACCTGGAACGGCAATGTAACATCAGCAACGATATCATGGGGTTACCGGAGTGGGCTCTTGACAGAGCAAACGATCGCTGCCTCCGCACATGAAACAGCTTCAGACCTCATGCAACGCACAACTAAGTCAACCATTGCCACCTCCACTTCGTCGAGCTCAACTTCAGTGTCACATCTGACCACGACATGGTTGACTTCAACATCAACTTCGATGTCAAACAAAACTTCACTAACTTCAGATTCAACCTTAAGATCAACGACAACACTGGAAAGCACGCAGTCTTCCACAACAACAACATCTGAAATCTCAAGGTCAGACATACGGTCCACTACAAGCTCCGACAGCGTCATAACGCCAACTACGTTATCTTCATCTACGCCAGGATCTACCAGTTACGTCTCCTTGACTGCCGGCGGTTCGATTGTTTCCCCCACCATCGTGGCAAAGCCACCAAGTGATAGTCGGACCATGGAAGGTACTTCGACTACTGGCAATGCTCCAAGCATGACAAGAGTAGAATATCTGTCCTCCTCATCGTCATATTCTTGGATATTAAGTCCAAATTCTCCATCTTCATCAAGCATGGACAGTGGTTGGGATACCACAGGTGGTTTTAATCCAGCCATTGGGACTAGGCTTGGTACTTTCTCACCTTCATTCACTTCCACTTCCTCACCAGGAGGCCCGGGAGTACGTTCCAGCACCGCATCGACCTCCGGTAGCTCAGCAAGCACGGAGACTTCTGATTCCCCAGGATCAACATCAGGTCTTCCACCCTCATCGACCACCGGCCAGGGAAGCACCGGTATCTCCCGTCAGCCGTCTACGCTGAGCACCGCCACAGGGTCCTCAAAATTGGCCCCAGGCCAGCTACCTCCATCGGCTGTCACTACTGAAACCAACGAAGTCACTTGCAGCACGCACCCGCCCTCGACGGTGACGGTGACGGTGTGTGCCACGGCAGGGCCCGCTGCGAACACTACTGCAGGTTTTACTTCAAGCCCCGGGCAGACCGTCACCAGCGGCTCTTCTGGAGCACATGGCGATGGCGCCCATGGCGGGACCACCGGTCAGGCGACTACTACTACTACAACAATGTCTGCCCTACGCAGTGGTAGCGGCGGAACAGACAGCCCTGCGACATCGATATCAGTATCGACGATGTCTGAAGGAGGTGCAACTAGCGGAATGCGTCAAGAAGTAGCTGGTTTCGGGTACTGGGCGCTCGGAGGACTGGGCTTGTATGTAGTTTTAGGATAATCCTTGTCTCCTTTTTTCCTAGTCACTACCTAATGGAACGAACCACCTGAGCGGTCAACAAGCATTATTTTTCCCCCATCTCGAGATTGCAATGTACCAGGATCCGTGGCTTCTTGGGAGGTGGGAATGCGGCGGCTGAAACTTTCTTATCAATGCAAGGGGCGGACGGCCCGGTTTAGCCAGGCATGTGTACTCAGCTGAGGTGTGAATTGTAAGTCAAGTGTGCCGCGTGAAAGAGTCACCGGCAATCACAAGCCGTTACTGATCTGCGAGCTTGGCCTGATAACGTTATGCCTGTGCGCGGCGACCAGAGCGCTGGGATTATTGAATTTTGAGGAATTCACGATCCTGATAGCGCCATAGCTCACGCGTTAAAGGGAAACCAGCGAGGTGTGCGCGTGACCCACCCGTAGTGTCAGGTCTCCAGCTATGACCTCGCAGCAGAAGCCATCCGCCTTTTCGCAGATCAGCGGTGACGAGAGGGAGAAAGGGTCCGACTTCACGTTCTGTGCATGGCGTGTGGCGTGCGTTGGCTGACGATGCGCATAATACTAGCAGTGTTAAAGAGCCCACTTGGGCGAGGATGCGCACCAATGTTCGGCCAATGGCAGCCCTAGCCCCGTCGTCAATCACTCATCCTACCACTATCTTCTCCGCCTCTATCTCCGCCGTCAGCTAACTGGCTGCTAGCCCAGGGAAGCTTGATAAGCACCCGCCTATTCTTACGGTTCAGCTATCGTGAGTCAAAAGGCGAAACGAGAAAAAAGAAGAACCGACGCTATTCAAAGTTCTCCTGTTCCTTCCCCCCGCTGCCGCCACTTCCCCGCGCCAAAAAAACAAAAAAGTTCCTTAATCCCGTCGCCGCACGACCGGGTTCGCTCCGACAACGGAGAGAGGGCAGACAGACAGGAAGCCATCACACACCTCGAAAGAAATTATTGGCGCACACCGCACCGGGCCGTCTGCATCGCGGATCCGCGTCGACGCTAACGTTTGTAAGCACAGCGCCGATCACTTGGTGACTCCCAGAGGAGCGAGGGAGTGAGGCGACAAGCATTTTTCATCGCCGCGACTTGCGTGCTCTCGCACCTCTTTGAGATCTGCAGGGTTACTCTTTTTGTCAGCGCATCCCCACCGATGCGGCGACGAGAAAGGCAATCCCGAGCTTGTTTGCAGCTTGCATATGTACGCTGCTCGATTGCGCGGCGGGTCGTCAGATGCGCGACCGGGGTGTTGTGTGTCACTAAACCCGCGGCTCGCTCGTTCGTGATGGTTGTTGCGGAATGGGGCAATGGAGCAGCAAGTCACCGCATCACGATGCGCGTATCGACCCAGCGAACGAGCACATGAGTCAACGGGAAAGTTGGCAGTAGGCGAGAGGGCGAGAAGCAGTGCGGTTGGTCAGGAAGTTTGGTCCAGACGGGAAGGCTTGTGGAGTTTAAACTGCAAGGGCCGAGTTACCTTTTACCCCGCGTGCGACGTCATGTGCGAGCAATGCGCACCACCCAAGAAGTGGCCCCATCACAGCGACACAAGACCCAGCCGTGTGGGCGAAAAAGGCGGAGATGGTGCATTCATCATCATCATCATCATTCCGGACTTTGCTGGGTCGTGGTCTCGGCCGCGATTTTGGCATCCGTCCCCTCTTCCATGGAGCAATGCCTGACTAGCAAAGCCATATTTCGCTGCTACTATTGTCTTGTGGGAATGAAATGCTGGCTTTCTGCGCGTGTCGCGCTGCCAACACATCGAGAGTAGTTCCAGACCAGCAATGCCATCACATTCAAGTTTTCTAAAGTGAAGTCCAAGCAAGATTCTCAATGGCCGTTGTGCCACAGCAGGTTGCGAACGCCTCGGCATCTTCTTGCAAGCCTGTTCCGGGAGATCAATTACGCTAAACTCAGCCGGGCAATTGAGCCCGACCGCCGTCCAGGTACCACGGGTTTCCAACGCCTCATCGGATGCGTATCTCGCCTGGTCCGATGCAGTGATCTTCAGCGGAAGCCCAAGGTCCATCCGTCGGGCATGGAAGCCGGCGGCCGGTATACCAGCCGAACTACCACCTAACCCAACGAGCAAAAAACGAAATAACAATCAAAAGGACGAAAAGCAAGTGGCGCCCGACCACGTAGCCACAAACCATTACTCGTCGAACCTTTCATTTCCCCCAATCAATTTCCCCATCTCTCGCAATCCGCCACGTCTCTTCCCCACCGCTCCCCCTGTCACAGCGAAGCGCACTTTGGCATACATAGAAAAATTGCCAAGGGACGGATGGATGGGGCAGACAGCTTGGCGCCGTAGGATCGGGCTGTCCATCATCTCTCGGTATTTGGGCAGTGCAAGACAGGCAGTGCCACAAAGCCAAAAAGATGTGTATAGGGTTAGGCGTGGGAATTTAGACGTGATGATTTGCGTGCACACGTAGACACTACAATACAAATCAATTGTGGCAAACAGCACACAGCGCGCAAAGGTGCAGAACACAAGAGCGAGGCAGCCAGCCAGCGCACAGCCACGCTTAGGATTTCTTCGTCTCCAGTTTTCCCCCCGCCTCAGACGGCATTAGTCTTCCCCACACACGCACATACCCACACGTCGCGCAGAATTCCTCATCCAGGTGCGACGAAAGGGCGGGCGGGCGAGAAGCGACGAGCAGACGATGCTGGTATCGTGAGATTTCTCTGGCTTTCTAAGCGGCACGTGGTCCGGCAAAATGATTTTTTTTTGTCCCCGTCGTTGCTCCACACCTCCACACACACCCAATCGCAAAAGAGGCAAGGGAGTCGCTGCTCTCTCTGTCTCTCGTAGCGCTGTTGCCGAGTTCGGCAGCTGCATCCACCCCGCCCGCTGTCTGGAACCATTTCGATCACGTCAACATCACCTTATGGAGAACAAGAGAAGAAGAGTGAAGATATGCTTGTTCGTTTGCTCGATCCACGGGTCCGAAGGCAGTATGCATGCCTCGGCCGGTAGCCGGCAGCGAGCGGGAACTGCGCTTTCTCTGCACAGCGCCGAGGCGTGCATGCATTGCGATTCCACGCGCTTCCGAATGGTTGTTGCTCTCGCAGCCATGACCGCAATGGGGTGATGGCAAGGCGCGGAAGCTTCGCTGGCTCTCTTGATCTCTCCTGTCGGTCCAGCTGACCGCCCTCAGCCCCCCAAGGGGTGCGTCGTCGCCTTTTTCATCCCGTCGGCAGGATGATGAGAGAGATTTGGATTCATTGTCTGTAGGCAGCGACTTTCCGCGAGCGAGTGCGGCTGTGTACATGGTTTTTGAGTGTGTGTACGCGCCGGCAGCGGGCTTGTGCGCGCGCGTGCGTGCATGCATGTCGTCCGGGCTCGGAGAAAAGCGGAAAAAGCGGTGATGATCGTCAGGGCTTTTCTGTTCGCTTGCCTGTTTTTGCGCTGCTGATTATCCTGCTTTTTGCGGCTGATGATGATGTGTGATAGATTGAAAAAGGCTTGTTGCTTTGCTCATCGGCTCCTTCCCAGCCAGCCCGTCAGCAAGGCAGCGCACGGCCGATTTCTTGTTTGCGTGTGTTCTAGATCTCTTCATCTGACAACGGCAACAGCGCAACGCATATTGCATGGCTGATGGTGATGACTCAGGGAGCGAGATGATGATGATTCGTCCGGCGTTTTCGTCTTCGTTGTCGCGTCGCTGCGAAGAGGGGGGAGGGGGTGGTGGTGATACGAGGAGCTGCGCTGCGCTGTTCGTCGTCGTGGACGCGCGCACGCACGATATGCATGCTGAGGCGGCGTCGTAATGAGCGAGGCTGACGATGATGATGGCTGACCTTCCGTCTTGAGCAAGGGTGGGATAGCAGCGTCCGTCCGTCCGTCTCATTGTCGGCTAAAAGCAAAAAACGAACACGACATGAAGATACGCATACGTTTTGCGTTGAGGGAGGTGGTTGAGGTGTCACAGCATCGCAAGAGGTAGTAGGTAGTAGATAGTAACAGCCTTAATTTCTCGGGGTATCTATGCGATGTGTCTGTATATTCCTCCTTCCCATCTCCCGTCCCCTGCTTGCGCACAAGTGTAGTTCCTCTAGTTGCAAAATCAAAATCCCAAAAACAAAACTCCGTGGCCGATCCCGAACCCCGTCCCATGCAAATGTATCCCCCAGCCAGCCCAAGCCCGGCATCATGCATAACGCGCGTTATACTGTACAAAAAGGAAACGTTTCAGTCGTGGTTGAGCTGTACACAGTTCCAGTCTCAGGCTCCTCCCCAACACATCTCGAAATCTGCCTTCTTCCCCCTCTTCGCGGCGTCGCGAAAAAGCCTCCACCTTGGTATCTCCAGGGTCCATGTTCTGACTGGCTGGCGTCTTGCAAGGGAGGTGTGTGTGCGTTGTGAGTGGAGCGGTAAGAGTAAGCCTCAGCCCCCTCCATTCCCTCTCAAACAACACGTCCCACACAAAGGGGGCGGCGGCGGCGGAGCGCAAACAACCGCCCGTGGCGGCGGCATCCTTTCCCGCAGCCGTTGTTGTGCAATGCGCCGCACCGCACAGTCCGACAACAAAAATGTGTTCCTAAAAATAGGAACCACATCCCTGACTGGGCCGGCCACTGGCGGTGGTGCATGCAACGTGATGATGATGATGACGCTCTCGAAAAGGTAGTAGCGTGGAGCGGGAATAACGAAAAAAAAAAAAAAAAAAGCTGGTAGACTTTTTTGGTGTCGACCACTTCAACCGCTCTTGGCGGGAGTGATCGTGGTAGTGGTAGCGCCAGGCACGCAGAATAGCCTGCCCAATCCGGCCGTCACAAGGTTGCAAAAGTAGCTCCCGCAACCGAGTCATAGGACGGCGCTCGAGCGGACAAAGGTCGTGGGCTTTGTTGCTGAGGCGGCGGCGTGGCCGTGGTCGTGCGCCTTTGTGCTGAAAATAGAGGCCAACTGCTTGCGCATCTTAGAGTTGCGCGAAGTGGGTAGCCTGGGGCGTGCGCAGTGGGCGGTTGGAGCGGCGTCCTTGCCGGCACTGTTGCTGCGGCTGCGCGGCCTCAGGAAATGGTGCTCACGAGGCTTCTCGACGACGCTGACGGCGCCCTTCTTGGTGAGGGTCAAGGCACGCGCGCGGCCCAGCTGCTTCGGCTCGAACTCAACTTGCACGATCGACTCGGACGAGGAGGCGCTGTTAGGGCGGCCGTCGACGGGGTTGGGCGAGTAGTCAGCGAAGAAGCGGGGCTCGTTGTTGGGACCGAGCACGTTGTTGTCCGAGGGCGTGTCGGGCGAGTCGATTTCTTGGACGGTGATGGTGCAGTCGGATGCGTTGCCCTCCTCTTCCTCATACGGCGGCAGCAGCTCGTCCTCGTCAACCTCATCCTCGGCGACCTCGAAATCCTCGGTGAGGATGGCGTTGGTGATCTGGCTCGTGGTGGTGGGGACGAGCGGCGGCGCGGGGGTGATGGCGTCCGGATCTTGTGCGAGCAGGTCGGCCGTCATGATCTGCTGGATCTGCTGGCGGTAGCGCTGGGCCATGGTGAGGCGGTACTGGTCCATGGGCGAGGCATCGGTGGAGACGGTGGGAGCAGGCGAGGCGGCCATGTTTGCCAGCTGCTTCTGGGTGTGGGCGGGAAGGTTGAGCACCATACTGGGCGGTGATTGCCTCATGGTGGGTGGAATGCGGAATGTGAAGCCAGAGACGGATGCAGCAGCGGGTGCTTTATATGGTGGGTGTGGGTGAGTTGCGGTTAACAGTCCAACGTGCGGAGTTGGTGTGGTTGGTGTGTGGAGTGGGTGCCGGAACCAGCAGGCTTGTTGCAAACGGAATTGGCAGTGGTCGGGGGGATGGGTATTCTTATGTGTTTGTGATGGGAAAGTCGTAGTCGCGAGCACGGATTCCGGGAGTGGCTTGTGATTGCTCGTACGGGTAGCGGTCAGCAGGCTGACTCGGCCGGGGCTACGACCCACGTCATCTGGGCGAGCAGGATCCCTTGTCCGTGCGCCGCCCTTCATAGTCGGGCTGCAGGCGCCCGTTTGAGATGGCATGGCCACAGCGGCCTCGGGCTCCCAAACGCCTGCCGGCGCGACGCTAAACCCAGACCCTGGCGCCAGATCGAGCGAAGAACCCACACCGCGCGAAGAACCCACGGAACCGCGCAGCTTTTTTTACTCTCGGTCGGCGCGCTTACCTCACGCCGCGAGTCGCGAACGGCGGATGCGCGCGGCAGCTGAGGAAAGACAGCGTCAATTGCTTCGGGGCCGGCACAGCCAAAATGCCGCGTCGGTGCCGCGCGCTGCCGCTCTCGTCTGCTCCCGCCCCCGCATCAATTCAGCAGCGACAAGAAGCTGCGCCTCGAAGCAACGCCGACACCGCCCGCCCCCGCCCTCAGCCGGTGCAAGATCGTCCGCACGCCCGCACGCCGCGCGCGAACCACAGGCGGGGCCGCTGGGCAGCTGGGCTCCGAGCCGCTGCGAGCAGCACACAAAGAATCGCCGCCCGAACCGGCAGCAAGCAAGCCTCGTCAGGCGCGGACGGGCTGCCTCAGGCGTAGATGAGGCCGACGGGTGCTGCAGGCGGCCTGAGGGTCTGTCTTTGACGTGGCTAGTGAGCGATTCTCGCGCAGCGCGCGCTCCTAGGTCGAAGCGGCGCTAACTCGGGGTCAAATCATCCACGACAGCCCTGCGACCGCCCTGAAATTACCCAATCCCGGCTCCCTGCTGCCGCCAGACGTAAAACGGTCTTTTTGACGCTCGTATGATGGGGCCTTTTTGCTTTTGAGTCTTCGCCGGTGCTTATTGGCTGCCGTGCTGGGGCGTGGTGTTTGTCCCCAGCCGTTCGCGGCGCGCTTGGTTGGTATTTTTGGGGAGCCGCTCGAAACGTCAACACCGAGCCCGCTTCCATCGTGTGATGGCGCGCGCGAATTCCTCGCGGTCCGAGTTTTTTCCCGCGCAGCAATCTCTTGCCAGTCGTCATTCGAGCTGGCCCTCTCTCTGATCCCGTGTTCGCTGTCTCCCCTCGCCACGTCGTTCGCCGTTTCCATCTCTCCTTCCATCCCCCATCCCTTTCATCTTACCCTTTGATTCCGCAACCTCCGGCCCCCTTTTGGCCATCCATCGCGCGGGAGCCGACATAACGCAAGCGTACTTCACTTCCGGCCCCCTTTCTGTAGAAACATCTCATGCTATTCCCGAGACGTGCCTGTCTAATCCCTGATCATATCCGGCTCCTGAGATCTGGCGTTGTCTCAAGGTGCCGCGAATAGCGTATTCTAGAACACTGCGTTACTATCTTTACCTTCCAATGTCAACGCTCGCACTAGCTACCGCTGTTGTCGCACGGTCTCAGCATCTCGGTAATAGAGTGCAGTCCAAGTAACTTTAGCTTTTTGCTCGCATTGTCCAATCGGCACTTCGTGCAGAGCCTCAAAACGTACACTAAAAAACGGTTTTTAATCTCGACGTTTAGCTAGAGGTATGAAGGTTTGCTAGTCAGCCCTATAGCCTCATTTCAGTCGGCGAGATTGCAGTCAAGGGTAGCTGCTCCGCGGTTGCATCACAGGGTTGCGGGAGATCTCCACTCGGTCCGTTTCTCGGCGGTCATCATTGTGTACCTGAGCATCACCACCAACCATTTCTCACGATGTTCCCATTTCCAAAGAGAAGACGATGACTGGCTTGTGTTTCAGCCATGTCATTACGTAGAGTAATACAATGGGGTTTTCAGCTGCTAACAATAGACAGAGCTAAAAGTACTCTCAGCCTTACCCCACCCGCTTAATCGTATACTATGAACCGAGGCTTCACAAACGCTATTCAACCTCTAAAGATGTAGATTCTTGAGTTACATTACTGAAGTAGAGCTCTGCGGCGCCGTTCATTCGTTTTGTTTGACAGAATCAGGCAACAATAGTATGTTGCGTCATTTCACCGCCACCGCAGCTGACGGGCTCAGCACAGACTAGGTCAAGGCCTGCTTTTAAATCGATTGCAAGACCCTGATTCCAGATTCCTAAACCTTGCTACACCTCGCCTACATTCCCGGCATGGCCGGCACACAACAACCCTTGGAAAACTCCGTAAGTGTCCCTCTCAGGGAGTTTCAAGATACAAGCTCCTTGCTGGAACATAGTCAAGACAATTATCAGGGGCAGCCGGTGCACCATCAGCTCTCGACATGTGAAGGGAGCAGCCTCGTGGAAGAACTATGAAACGCGCGAGGCTGGCCGCAGTTCGAACAGTAGCCAATCAAACCTGGACCTTGGAAGCCTTGAGCTGTTCCTTATCTGCTGGAGCTTTGGTCACCGTAATAGCGGTGCTTATTGCCTACGATGGGCAGCCCATACCGCAGTGGCCGCACTGCATCACCCTCAACTCTCTGATCGCCGTTTTCACAGCCATATTCAAGGCGTCTATGATGATGCCTGTAGCAGAGGGTGAGTTCTCCAAAATTCTTTATGGTCTAAAGAGAATGGCTAAAGAGATCTGTGGGATTCCAGGGATCAGTGAGCTCAAATGGTCCTGGTTCCGCAACCCAAGGTCCTTGATGGACCTGGACAAGATGGATAGCGCTAGTAGAGGGCCTTGGGGTGCGTTGTGCCTATTGATGGGAATGAAACCATAGTAAGATCCTAGGCGAAAATGGATTCTGCGGATGGGTGGAATTGACAAAATCACATCAAGTTTCCATGCCAGCCTCGGTGCCTTCATTACGATATTCGCTTTGGCTATTGACCCCTTTTCGCAACAAATAATCAAATACTACAACTGTCTTCAGCCAATTCCGGACACTGCAGCCAAGATACCGATCGCAAATAACTTCACGGGGCTTGGTGCGCTTTACGGAGACACGAATCTCAACAGTGTAATAGCAGTGGCTGCGTACACCGGTCTCTTTGGTCCTCCTGAAAACACATCGGTCAGCATTACGGTCGACTGCCCAACGGGGAATTGTACCTTCCCAAATGATTCTGGCGCCGCCTTCTCAACAATCGACGTTTGTCATTCTTGTCGGGACGTTTCGGCACTTTTAATCAACATCACAGATCCCCAAGATCAAGGTTACTACAACATAACACTGGAATCTAGCGGAGCAGCACTTCAGAACAGAAACATCACCGACCTCGTAAGCCTCGTCGGGTCAGATTATTATTCTAACGAAACTGTATCATTCTACGATTTCGAAGCTGTGATCCACCGCAAGAATGATTACCTCGCTATCAGCTGCTCGCTGTACCCTTGTGTGACCACGTACAGTGCCAATTTCATGAACTCCATATACACTGAGTCCCGCATGTCATCTCTCAGGCATGACCTACACTTCGAGAATGTCCTTGAAAACGACGAACCCTGGTCCCTCGTCGTAAATCAAACGCTCAGAAACGGCACCTGGAACGACTGTAACCCATCCGCCACCCAAACCTCCACCAACTCCGTGCCGGTCTCGCCCAACAATATGACCATCAGCGCCAACTACTTCAACGGTGATCCGGCCACTATCTCCAGGGACACCCAGTGGTATCCTCCCGACTGCGTGTACATGGTAGGCTACGACGCACTCTTGACCTTCATGTCGTTCATCGAAGACATCTTCAGCAGGCAGACACTGACGGCATCTTCGTCCACCGGCGCGATATGCTGTCTCCAAAACCTCTGGCACAACGACACCGCGACCATGGCGACCGTCGACCGCTGGGTCGACGGCCTCGACACCTCGCTCAGCGGAGCGATGCGCGTCCACGGCAACACGCCGCCGCCCGCCAACTTCGCCTACGGCACTGTGTTGGGGTCGCAGACCTGCGTGGATGTGCGCTGGGCTTGGATCGGCCTGCCCGCTGCGCTGTACGGGTTGACCGTCGTGTTTATCGTCGCAACGGCACTACATACCCGCGATGATGGCCGTGGGTGGACTGCCCGGCACTGGAAATCGTCGGCCGTAGCGCTGCTGATTCATGGCTTTGATCTGGAGACGAGACGGGAGCTGGGCGGCGTGAGGGATCGTGGTGAAATGAATGAGGTGGCGGAGCGAGTGATGGTGCAGCTACGGCCTTCAAGGGAGGGTGATGCAAGCTGGTGTTTTGCGAAGGCTAAAGGGTGATGCTGATGGTGGGTTGTCTCGGTTTCGAGGCTGTGGCGGGGGTGGGGTGCCGTGCGGGCGAAGAGCCCTGTGGCGAGGCTGCTGATTGGAGGTGAAATCACCGGGGAAGGGGCTCAACAGTATAGAGGCGTTTTGATGGCAGAGGTAGAGGACATGGCTGTTTTGATTGAGGCGCGGGTTTCTACTTTCCAACTGAGCTGGCCCAATAGATTTCCTGTTTTACCATGACCTATGGAGTTTAAATCTTCACAAATGCCGTGTGACCCAGTCTGATGGGCGAGGCCAAGTCGACCCCGCGGTATAAGAGTTCAGCCTAACCAGCTCTTTCTTCATTCACTCATACCTGGTTTTTGTTTAGCCTTGCAGTGGGTTGCAATCGCAAGGCTTTGGAAATTCTTCAGCATGTCTTCCCACTGCCCCTTCAATGAGATCATGGAGCCTCCAACTCCCCCTATATCAAATCCCGAGAACAACGTTCAGTCTGATCTGGCGAATAGTGATCAAAGTGAAAATGAAACTCGTCTGCGGACATCGCTGATGCTCCGTCACACTACACTGGGTGTTTTCCTGCTTAAATGGACGACTATTCTAGCTACATTGATCGCTTTGGGGGTATCTGATCAGAACAATGACGGCATAGTCGAGGTAGATGCCGAACACCACATTCTATGGATTTGCGGGCCAACAGCAGGTGGAAATCAAACACATTTTTCTTGGAAATTGGTATTGACTTTTGTATAGTCCTATCCCTTGTTGTAGCTATCTGGTCGCTGGTCGAATATAGAGCCAAGCAGATGGTGCCGTGGGAGATCTTGAGAAAGAGAGAGGTTGCGGCTGCGGAAACCCTTCTCTTGGATTACGTGTCGCAGAACCCGCTTAAGTGCTTGTTGATATCGTTTCAAGCAAAGCACTTGGCTGTTACCCTGGTTGTCGCTGTGTCTCTCTTGATCCGATTGCTTACAGTCCTCTCGACTGGGCTATTCATGCCACAATTCCAGGATCATCAGCACTTCGATGTACCACTGATAGCT
Source organism: Lasiodiplodia citricola (assembly GCA_023089105.1). Lineage (NCBI taxonomy): Eukaryota > Fungi > Ascomycota > Dothideomycetes > Botryosphaeriales > Botryosphaeriaceae > Lasiodiplodia > Lasiodiplodia citricola. Next base: position 150,294 of record JAJNLL010000078.1, on the reverse strand, counting down.
GCAGATCGGTTTGAAGCGTCTGCGCTGACCATTACCCAAAACTCTTCCCTTCACGCCCTACTTTCGGTGGCCTTCTTAAAGTACTCAATTGACCAAGTCATTGCCCATGTCGGTCAGTTCGGAAATGTCCTTGACATCGTCTCCGACCTGCCTGCCAATGCCTCTGATGGGCGTCAGCTTCCATCAATGAGCGGCTGGGATTTGTTTACACGCTTCGAGATACTGTTGAAGGATGCTATGAACACCTTGAATTCCCTTGCCTTGGATGTATTAAGAAATGATGAACAACAGGTTGTCGTCGAAGTGAACGGAAATTCCTATCAGCTGGCTCTCGATAGGTTCTTCACACTGTACGTTTCCTTGGTTGGAGTCGACATCAGTTCCTTGATGGATACTTCAACGGTTCATCGCAAATCAAAACTGCTATTTAGCTCTGTGTCAGCGCAAATTGCCAAAGAATACCTCATGGTGCCAGATCAGAGAGCGCAGAGTGGGACCTGTTCAGTGTCAGAATATTGGCTTCATATCAGAGAGCTCTCTTTATATTGGATGCTGGCAACAATTTCCGCTCTACTGTTGCTTACTGGCCTTCTGCTTTTCTATATTCCAGGGCGGGTAGTCTCGCGCGACTCCGGTTCCATTGGTGGACTGACAACTATTTTGGCCCGCAGCTCCCTGGCCAATACTTTGTCAGCACACGGAGCGTCGAGGATACCAACTATTCGACAGGTATTACAGGACTGCCTCTCCAAGAGCTGTATGGAACATACCGACGCCGGCCCCGAATCCAGAATCGGTATCATAATTACCGGCCAAGAGCGCAAGCCTGCTGGGCTCCACATTGATGAGCCTACAGCCTGGTGGCGGCCGTTTTCAATTTCAGCATCAACGAAGTCAACGAAGTCAACGTTTATCATAGTAATAACCATTTTGATCGCGGTTCTGGGAGTCCTGTTCCAAACATCAGAGAAACAACAAGGTCTGACTACTGTGGAAACGTCAGACTACGTAAGATCTGCTTGGGTCTACTTGCCCGGTCTCGTCATGTTAGTGATTCAACTCCTGGTGGGCATGGTATTTTTCACGTCCAATGTTTTCCGCCTTGCCACGAATTGCGCCATTGGCCATCGCGAGCACAACCAACGCTCCTCAACGACTAGCTCTCCCGGCTAACGATCCATTCTCTTGTCGATTCTATAATGGGGGGCCATTGGGCCATTACTGCAACTGCAACAGCAATGCTGCTGGCTCCGTTTCTCACTATTGTAGCAAGCGGGCTGTACACCGCTAATCCAGCGCTGATAACCTCCGACACAACCGTTTCAATCGACAGTGTCTTTGATTTCCACAACGTATCTTACACCATTACCGAATCAGCCCAAATCTTCAGATTACCTTTCTTCACGAGTATGATTCTGCAGCAGAATTTGCCTTTGTCAAATTGGACATGTGCAGGACTCGCGTACCCCGAAATTATAATCTCTTCGGACAATATCCCAGACTCGCTCTCAACAGGAGCATCTCTTAATTTGACCGTCTTGATGCCCGCCTTGCGCAGCTCGCTGGTTTGCTCATCAATCCCTGAGGATGGCCGAAGTGTGACGTCCTGGGTTGAGTAATCGGCCCCAAACATGAAGGTGCAATTCCCGGTCCCTGCAGGCTGCATGGACAACGGAGAGACGGAGTACGCGGCCGAATTGTTCGGATACGAGGGTCATACCTCTACTACCATGGATGCGATGCTCTACAACAACACCCAGTTCGGCTCTCCCTCGAATAGTCGAATCTCAAATTTGTGACATGCACAAAAACCACCCAACAACTGCAAGTAAAGACAACCTTCGAGCTACCCTCTTACTCGATCGTGGCCACAGAGCCCGGCGAGGCCAGCGCCGTCGAAATCGTGGACCGGGTGACTGCCGCGAAACTCTTCATCGACGCAGAATCAGAGTTCGTCGAAGGATCAGGCCTCGACAACTACCCTCAGCGGCCACACCCCGTACACTGCTCAGGAATCCAACACCACCATCACCTTCACCCCGGCCCCGAACATCACGACCGCCACCGCCACCCTTGCCGCCACCCTCACCTACCCGTCTACGCCGCCCCGTCTCCGCCAGGACGTCACCTTGACGCGCATCGTGGAGGTCTGCTTGCAGCTATCGCGCTGTGAATCGCGGTCAGCTTCTGGGGCATGGAACATGCGCGAGATCAGCTGCCCAAGAATCCGTGGGGCGGCATCGCGGCGGCGGCGGCGAGCCTGCCGGCGGGGGTTGCGCAGGGGTCGCTGTTGCTGCTGCGAGAGGAGGTGGAGGGATGATGGTGGTGGTGACGAGTGGGTGGATGGAGGGAGGGCGGAGGTGGTTCGGGGTTGATGCCGGGAGGGTGGAGGGAGGGTGTTTAGTATGGGGTGGAGGGATGGTGGTGTAGGCGGAGGAAGGGGAAGGTGGTTCGGGATTGATGTTGGGAGGGTTGGTGGTTATGGGTTATTTTTGTATGTGTGTGGAGCACGTGTCAAAGTGAGCGGGTGGGCGTTTGAGTGTTTCATTTACTTTGCGGTGTCATGTCTCCGAGAGCTTGTTGAACAGTGCGAATGAATGCATTGAGTACTGCTGCTCACCCACGGGGAGCAGCAAAGCTCCCTGTTTGAATACGTGAAAGCTGAGCTCGTGGTGTGAAAAGAGTGGCTGATTGCGTGGTTACGGAGGGATATTTCAGCTGAAGGCTAGCGGGATCCTCGAATACGGGGCATAACTGTGCCTCATCCTTTTCATAAGAAAGAAAAAAGTAGAAAAACACATGGGTAGTTGAAATTATCGTCCGGAAGTGTATGCAGACTTCGTAATTCGACGTTCTCGTCCAGCCGATAGCTTCAACTGCTCATGACATGAGCGAAAAACAAATTAACGCTAGCCTTTCAATACAGTCTCTCTTTGTAAGTTTTCAAGAGAAGTAAATATACTGGGTTTATCCTTTGGTGTTGAGAAAAGCTAAGAGACACGGCACATGAATGCGGCAATGAAGAAAAGCATGTTGAGGTCTGGCGGAACTCTATTAATCACTCGGGCCACGTCACTGCCTCGAGCACTGGAAAATGCTTTGAATCGTCATTCAATTTGAATCTCAGCCGGCCATCACCACGTATTCTCACCACCATCACTCGCGATATTTTTCTCCTGATTAGCAGGATATTATTAGCTCGGTTCTGTGTGTCGAGGTCTGGCGGCTAGGTCGTGCGCACGCTCTCAGCCTTGCCCCACCTTCGTCGCCAACCACATCTCACCGATTCTTTCCATCACAATGCGACTATTGAATACGCCAACTCTTGAGCAAATTACATCTTAGGTGAGATCTTACCTGTGCCGTTCTCTCCCGTACTTGGGGAGCTTTCAGGAATGAAACGCGAGAGACATAGACCCTTCACTCCGAGCAAAGATGGATTTCAGAAGGTTGAAAGCTTCCGTCGAATGGCTGCGGCGGCGGGATACGAATATGCATGGGCTGATATCAACAAAACCAACAGCTCCGAGCTTTCCGAGTCCATCAACTCCATTTTCCGCTGGTACGGATCGTCATTAGAGTGCTTTGTTTACCTCAGTGACGTGTCTGATCCCACAATTGCTCCGGACTCCGAATTCCTCCGAAAGTCGATGGTTCATCGCTCCTAAAAAAACATTTTCTACACAAAAGACTGGGTCCAGATAGGCGCAAAGACGGACCACACGGAAATAATTGTCCGGGTCACGGGCATTCATGCGGGGAGCCTCATCCATTTTGAATAAGGCAACTGTCTCATCAGCATATCCTGCAGGTTTTCCTGGGTGCCCAAGAGACAAACAACCCGATTAGAAGACATCGCCTACTGTCTACTGGGAATCATTGGTCTCAACATGCCCCTGCTCTACGGAGAGTGATACAAGGCGTTTCAGATACTGCAAGAGGAAACTATGAAAGTTTCCGATAGCCAATCACTCCTTGCTTGGAGCCCACTACGACTATGTAGGGACGGACTTGTGTACCATCTCCATGGAATGCTCGCCGAGTATCCCTATCAGTTCTCTCACAGGATTCGGAGTAAGCGGCCGTTCGATGGCTTCCGTTGACACGAGGACGAACAAAGGGCTTCAGATAAAACTTCCTCGGTTTCGCATCGAGACATCCGCAACTCTGTTTTATGGCGTGTTGGATTGCACGACGTGAAGTCGGAGTGATTACACCGGTTCGGGAGTCGGTATTCCATCGGTGTGCGTCTCGGCCGACAGGATGCAGTTCGGATAACCCTGGATTTTCCAGACGGTCGAATTGATGGCCTGATCCGACAGATTTACATTCGGCAACACGCGGGTAAGATCCCTTGGATGTCCATGGGCTCAAGATCCGGTACCAGAAGTGAGGAACTGGCCAGCTCGAGTCGAAGCACCTCCGGAGAGTCCGTCGGTGAGGCCGAAGATCCGCCCTGTGAAGCTGTCCGCACCATCACCGTTGAGATTATGGTTTTGCGTTACCTTTACCTCTTCTACAACACCATCTCGAATTTGATCGCCGCGTTCGGCAACACCGGACCCCCCTCAACGTATCAGCAGATGTCAATATCAACCATGTTGATATCCTTGCTCACATACGTATACTGCAGGCCTCATTTCCGAAAACTTCCGAGGATTTTTCGAGAAGGACGAGGCTCCCTTGGTCCCCTCCGGCGGTTCGTAGACCGACGATAGCTTCGGTCAAGCCCTTTCGCTTCCGGAGCCTGCTGAAGATGCCATCTGAAGATGTCGGTCTCGGACATATCGCCGTTCTATACTATCTTAATATTCAAAATACCAAGCCATAAGGAGACTAGTGCAAAACTGTCCAACTTGGTATCTTGATTCACTTCCAGGTAATCGAAGGCGAATGCGCCAATGGAAAAAGATCTGCCATCAATCACAATCACTTCAACCAGGATTCAAGCAAGTAGGTGGATCGAAGTGCCATACGAAAAGACGCTCTCCAATTTGAAATCTTAGTCAGTCTAATCTACTCTACTCTACTCTTCCTCCAAATCTGGTATTCTGTCATCATAACTGTCGTTATTAAGAGACAAACAATCTAGAGTCCCCTATAGTCTCAAACTGATCGCTAAAACGCAACATAACCAAAAAAAAAAATAAAACTCAAAAAAAGGTAGAAGAAAAAGAAGAAGAAGAAGAAGAAGAAGAAGCAGAAGCAGGAGAAAACACTCAACGACGAAAAGACTCTCTCTCACCACCCAAACGTCTCCATATGCAACACAACCTTCTCCATCTCGCCCCTAACCACATCCTTCTGCATCCCCGCCACCGCATTCCCCAGCTCCACCTTCAAGGCCTCCGGGCCACACCCGACCACGAACGCCCTTGCGCCCTGCGCCTCGGCCACGAGTTGCGGCACGAGGCTCGCCATGCGCGGACGGCCCTCGTACCGGACGTTCAGCTGGCGCGACGACGAAGCGGACGAGGTGGAGATGGAAGTAGTGGTCGTGGTGGTGACGTGGATGGGCGAGCTGGGCTTGATTTCGTCGACATCGACGTCGACCATCATCACCTCCTCCGACGGCCGCGGCAGCGGCGGCGACAAGGTCGCGGACGACGAGCACTGCGACATGCCCGCCGGCGGGAAAAGCGACAGCGCGGCGCGGCGCCCGGCGGCGGTGCCGCTGATGGCCAGGGGCTGCATCATCATCATCTCGTCGTGGTGATGGGCAGCAACGACGGCCGGCGGCGGCGGCGCGGTGGGAAGTGCAGGAATGTACTGCTGTTGTTGTTGAAGCATCGGTTGCTCCGCCTTCTTCTTGCCCGTCACGTACACGTCCACGATGATCTTGCCGGCGCCCGCCGTGCGCACGATGCTTTCGAACTCGCTGCGCACCCACTCGATCCACGCGTCGTCGCGGATCGTCCACACGAGGCGCACCTCCTGCACTGTTGTGCTGCTGCATCCGTCCGCACCGCCGTCGCGCAGCTGCCTCGACAGATCGAGCGCGTACGGCAGGGCGGCCGTGATGCCCGTGCCGGCGGCGACGAGGACGACGGTGTCGAAGGTGCGGTGGAGGGGTGGGACGTACGTGCCGTAGGGCCCATCGATGATGGTGCCGAGTGCGCGGGCGGGGGTTGCGAAGATCTCGGTCGTGGTGGTGGCCGTGGCTGACCGTTCGACGTCGTCGACGGTGTAGGTGGATGCGTTCTTGTTGGGCTTTTCGCTGACCACCGAGCGGATGCTGGATGCGGCCGTGGTGGTAGTGGTGGCGGACGCGAAGGAAGGGGAAGAAGGAAGGCCCGGCCGGGCGGACGTCTTCTGTTCTTCTTCACAAAGAATCGCGCGCCGTTCGAGAGCGCCGGTGAAGCCACGGTGGGCACGGATGAGGAAGACCATCTTGTTGGACTGCTGCTGCTGCAATGGGCCAGACGTCGACGGGATCGAGGCAATGGTAAAAGGATGGTTGTCGAAGATGTTGCTGACGCCGCGCGGCATGCGAACGTAGCTGTGCTGGCCGGCCTTCCAACGCAGGGCGGCCGGAACCTCGACGGTGAGCTTGGTGATTTTCCCGGGGAGACGCTCGATGCGTGTGGGGAAGCCGCCGAGCTTGCCATGCAGAACGGACTTGTTCCGGTGAAGGATGCGGAGGAGGTTGGACAAGATGAAGATGCCAACAGTGGTATAGATGTAGATTGGCTGTTGAGCTTGTTAGCGCTGGTCTGGTAGCGAGAGTATTTGGGTACTTACGGATGCGTATTCGCCCTTGATGTGCCACCAGAGCAGGCCAAAGAATGAGACGCCGAGGAAAATGTGGGTGAAAACGAAGAATTCGTAGAAACGGCGACGCACGGCTGGGATGGAAAGCAGCATCAGGCAGATGAAAACGAAGTACAGGATGACTCCGGATAGCTACACGAGGTGAGTAAGTCAAGCGTGTAATAAAAAGAAAGGACTTGCTTACCTCGCGTCTCTTCCAGATGAACAACTGAGCAAGCATGTCGTACCCGCCATCTTGGATAGGGGCCACGAGATGTGGTACCTGTAGTATCCGTCAATACCCGAACTACTCAAGGTCTTCGTCCAGCAAGAGAGAACTTACCGTGTGCATGGTAGCGAGAGCGAACAGGACGCCACCAATGTATCTATGGAAGATGTTGAGCTCCGCGTAGGATGCCCCGGTTACCCAAGTGAACATATTGACCTTGCCAGCCAGCGCAATAAGGAGCGGTAGCAGGGCGGAGATGGTCATGGCACACCGGACGGACAATGGGGGAGATCCGAAGCGGAAGCGAGAGCGAAGGTATGCCGGTCCAGGAAACAACAAGCAAATGAAGAAGATGGTTGACAGGGCCAACAAAGCAAAAAGCCCGAGCGAGGGCATGCCGAGCTTTGTCCACCATCCGCCGAATCTCCGGTATGCTATCGATCGGTACCTCGCGGCAAGCTTGTGCGTCCATCGAGCTCGTGGCGGGCTACCCGGCGTCCGGGCTCTTGTGAACCGGTCGCTGAGGACGTGAACCATGTGTGCCACCACAAAGATGATGATCCAGGTCATGTAGTAGGTCATGGTCCAGTACGAATAGTTGACTAACGTCATAAGAGGGATCTCGTCCTGTGATTCGTTCCATCCAGCAGCGAAGGCCTTGCATGACATATTCATACAATTCGGATCAGTGATAGGAAGGTCGGCGTAGGGGACATCGCTCGGCATGGGAGCATTCGGCCAGCGATTGGGAGCCATGGTTGAGCGAGAGATGGAAAAGAGTGAATGAGGTGAATTACAAAAGGGGCACACTGGGTTGTGGAAGCTGGAGACGCGGCCGTAGATATAAGCCCGCCTCCTGTGAGCCCATTCCGCGACTACCGAAGTCCATCACGATTCCAGACACCATACGGTCGTGCCACGCATGTGCCAAAGTACCATTGCTTGCTTGGTTCTGTTGGGTATCGGACCATTTCAGCTCGTTGTCGAGGTTTGCCCTGGTACGTACCATCTTACCCGCAGTTCTACCTTGAGCTAAGTAGCCACACGGACCTATTGCCACGTCGTGGCGTCTAACGGTGCCGTTTGCTCAACGTGGTGGCGTTGCCAGGGGAGATGGCGACTGTCACGGCAGTCAACGGCAGTTGAAAAATAAGCTCGTGGAACGAGGCTGCTTCTAGCTTTTGATCAGCGGAACATGAGCAATACGCAGCAGATCAGAGTAAGAAACCCGGAGCGACGCGCACACGTATTGATGATGCAACACTCAGACTTCAACTTGAAACTCCTAGAATCATGACTGGATAATGGATCGCGGTTCGCCCGTTAACCACACAAGAAAACACGCGATAATATGAATGCAGATGGCGAAATCCGCGGGGTAAATCATTTTGCGGAGAACTGTCAAACGCCAGGGGCAGCATTTTTGCCTTTTTGGGCATGCACGGAGCTATATTTGGCTTAGAGGGTGAGCCGACCTATCAAAACGGCTGGTTACCATAACCATGGGATGCCGTGAGGCTGAAGATGGAAGCCCGTTATCGTTCAAGATAGGCAGTCAGGTACTAGGTGCCTTGCATGTGAATGTCAGCGTCGATACTTTCCCGTATCTGCAGCTGCGAAACTCGTAATTCGCTTCGAATGCTTGAATCGACAACTTTATATACCCAAGCCACAGGCTAAGATAGCCAAGATAGCCAAGGTGACCGAGAGGGAGATTCTCTGGATCTGGTTGTGTAGTACCTGGTGGTGTGATGCAAATCGAGCTAGGCTGCAAACGAGTCTACCCGGATGGCCGGACGGCTGCGACACATTTAAAACGAGGAGTAATTGGCTTTCTTCATTTTGTCAGAATCATCAAAGCTTCAGTCAGGGTTGCGCATTGGCTTATCTTGCTCGCGTTTCAGGACGACCGGCCATTGGCGGTACCAACACCTCCAGAAAAAGCTGAGATAAGGGGCATATTTGGATAGAGTTAGGTGTGAGTTTGCCGCCCAAAGGTTGTCTCGGCCCAATTCATCATGGAAATTGTTTTAGGTGCATAAATTTCTTTATTTGTCGTCGTTTTAACTTTCGACTATTTCGGTCCGCGCCGGGATTTCATCCGTATCCAAAATTAGTTCTTTACATAGAGATCGACGTACTTGTCGACGTCAGTCTGCTCCAACTTGCTCTGATCCTGGCCGAGCTCAAGCAGCTCATTAACCTTCTGCTCCGAGTAGTGCGGAGCCAAGTGAGCCTTGTACTTGGCCAAAATGTGAGGCTTAGCCTCCTCTCTTCTCAACCTGTGGCCCAGCGGAGCCTCCACAACCTCCTCCTCGAGGGTAGTGCCATCCTTGAGGCGGACGGTCAGGGCGTTGGAGATGGTGCGCTTCGCCGGGTCATGGTAGTCCTTGGTGAACTGCGGGTCCTCGACGCAAGAGATGCGCTTGCGAAGAGACTCAACCAGCTGCGATGTAGCAGCCTCGCTGCCATCGGTGTAATCGCTAGCCTCAAGACGGTTGAAGACAAACATGGTTGCAACCATGTACTAGAAAACGTGTGAGCGAGGTTGTGGGCGGCTACGGATAGCGACTTACCTGGACGCAGTGGTCACGGTCGGCAAAGTTGTCCATGGGCTTCAGCTGCTTGTCGATGATGCGAATGCAGGCTTCATGGGTCCGGTTGGTCACGGACTCAATGTCCTCGGCAGTCTTTCCCATAGCGGCCAGCTTCTTGTTCAAACGCTGAGCGGCCTCAACGGCGGTCTGAGAGTGGAATTCGGCTGGTCAGGTCAGTAACTGGGGTGTGATACTTTCTGCAGGAGCGGCTTACCAGGGTAGGAAACCTTGAACAGGACGTTCTCCATAATGTAGCTGCCGTAGGGCCGCTGGAATTGGAATTTACCACCCTTGAACATGACATCGTAGAAGCCCCAGGTGGGAGCAGAGAGCACGGTGGGCATGCCACCCTCGCCCTTGAGAACCTTCAAGACGAGATTAACGGCCCTCTCGCAGGCATCACCGGCAGCCCACGACTTGCGAGACATGGTGTTGGGTGAGTGGCGGTAGGTACGCATGGACTGGCCATCAACCCATGCCTGAGTGATGGCGTCACGGGTCTGCGCCTCGTTAAGGCCGAGCATCTTGGAGACGACGGCAGTTGACGCAAGCTTGACCAGCACGACGTGATCCAGACCAACCTTGTTGAACGAGTTCTCCAGAGCCATAACGCCTTGGATCTCATGAGCTTTGATCATGGCCTCCAGAACGTCCTTGATCTTCAAGACCTTGCCATTGCCCAATTTGCCACCGGCGCGGTTCGTGCGCGAGATCCAGTCAGCCACGGCAAGGATGGCGCCCAGGTTATCCGAAGGGTGGCCCCATTCGGCTGCGAGCCAGCAGTCGTTGAAGTCAAGCCAGCGGATCATTGCACCAATGTTGAAGGCACCGCGCACAGGGTCGAGCTCATACGGGGTACCGGGCACGCGAGTGCCATTGGGGACAGTGGTGCCCTCGACGACCGGACCGAGGAGCTTGGTGCACTCGGGAAACTCGAGGGCCTTCAGACCGCAGCCCAAGGTGTCAAGAAAGACCAAGCGGGCCGTATCGAACTGCCGATGGGTTTGGTCAGAGACAGTATGCGTAGGGCGGGGGCTTGGGTATGCTTACGGCGAGGGCGGAGTCAATTTTAGCATTGTGGACATAGCTCGCAATGTCGACGATCTCAGGGTCGAACTCATTCTTGCCGGCGGGCACGGCGCTGCCGCTCTTGGTGGGCATGGTGGTGGCAAAGGAGGCTCTCGAGATGGACGAGACGACGGGCAGACGAGCGGCTTGAAGAGCGACGGGACGGAGAGCTCTAGTAGAGCTTGCGAGAGCTGGGCGGGGGCGGAGAGAGCGAGCTGCTTGACGGCAGAAGGTGCTGGCGAGGGCGGACATGACGAATCAGCACGGCTTCCAATTGACCTGAGAACAATTGGAGAGCACGACGAACCGGGAGGAAGAAAGTTTCGTCGGAGTTGAAGAATGAAGTCAACAAGCTGGCGGCCAGCGTCGGCCTCGCTGACCCGCAATGGCGGGGTTCCTCGGCTCAGTTACTCCAGTGCCTGGCCCGAGCTCCAGCGGAACAGGGGAAACATTGCGATACACAGTGCTTGTCTTGCAGGGTGTCAGATTTATCTGCCTGGCCTCCGCACCCGGCTGCATTGGGATCATCGTGTACCTCTTTTTTTTTTCTCGGAAGCTCGTGTTTGGGAGCACCGAGCGGTGCCGCGGCTGCCAGCAACGACTCCTGCGGCCCCGGAGTGCCTAGGATAGCCTCGGTCGGACCGTGCCTTCCGCAGAAACATGGGGAAGGGGGTGGAGATGGTGCGGCTACAACTCGGCCGAGATTAGATCCTCTCGTCTCCACGTCTGCCCTTGTCCTGTTATCGCCATTTTGCAGCCCAGCACTGTGGCTGCCGCATCAGGGGCCATCCGCAGCGCTCCCACACGCCCAAGGAGCCGCATCCTCCCCCTTGGACCGATCGCGCCGCGTCCACACGACTGGCGCCACTCACCGCAGCGCTCTGGCGCCATGTCGCGGACCCTCTGCCGGTCATGAGATGGCCCACGGATATATACCAGCACCAGAATACGGAGGCGCTCCTTCACCGTGCCGGTTCTGGATGGCTTCTGCCCCGCCCACAAGCTGTCGCCGCCGGCATCGGGCAGCCATTGACCCCATCCCACGCGTCCCCCAGTGACTTGTACATTCATACGTGCTGATTTTCAATGCTCGCCAGGAATGATAAGGAGGTGGCTGCACGTGGGTTGCACAACCTTCCGTCGCACCTGAAACGGGCGGACACACCAGCCAACAGGATGACTGACCGGTTGACGCCTACTGCGAGGCGTGGCGGCATACTCCCCCGCTTGACGACGGCACGGCGCCGCTCTAAAGCCGGCGCGTGCCAGACGACAGAACACCATGAATCGCTGAGCAATGCCACAGCAATATCTTCAAAAGCTTTGTTCACCGCCACGATATCCCACCACGATGGTTGCCGCGCGTGTGACTGGCACCCGGCCCGTTCTCGACCGGCCGAGCCAGGAAGCACCAAGTCAGCATCAGCGCTCTGCGCGTGGGATCCCCACTGAGCGCGGTCCCTGATAGCGCACGGCGAAATTTTTTCTTTTTTTTTTCTACGAGGCGAGCGGCTGTACACGAGTCCGCGGTCCGAAGCTCTGACACGGGGAAGTTCGGATGACGAGCATGTCGGGCGGAGCAGCACGGGAATAACCAGCAGCAGCGGTGACACGAGCAGAGCAGGAACGGGCGCAAGCGCTAGATGGCCAGCGAGTAGATAGCGGCGGGTTTCGGGAGCTGCAGCGTGGATGCGTGAGGCTTCGTCGGCACTGATATCATGGTGGAGCAGGCGAGGTGGTCGCGGGAGCACCAATCAGCGTCGGTGCAGTCTAGGCCCAGATAACATGAACGGCGATCGCGGGGCCTATTTTGTTTCGGGCCTAGCGGATGCGGGCTCCGCGCTGGACTTCAACAAGGCGGTTTATGCAACGAGCGACACCACTACTCCATCGCCCATGCCTTGCGCGACTCCGCCCTCGACTGCAGTCTCCAGGCACGCCCAGAGCCTCCTGCTGCATCCCCGATCCATCTTCAGATAACAGCCCACCGACGGCGGAGCCGCAGGCTAATGGCAGAAGCGATCACCATCCCTTCCCCGTCCGTGTTCCTCAGCTCCCCAGTGGAGGCCGCGCCTCAGCAACACCACCATCGCGACGACGCCAACCCCCCGCAGAGCTCGCCCAAACAGCGCCGCCCCTCCAAGACGCCCAGGGCGAAGCAACCAGACGGCGACGCGCCGCAAAATCCGTCGACCTCCCAAGCCGGCATCACCAAGCGCAAGCAGTCGAAGAGCAGGAATGGTATGCGACGCTTATCTCCCGCCCGATAAGCTTCGGCCCATCCAGCCGAGCAATGGCCCGGCCTCAGGCACCACGAGCTGACCGCGAGCGCAGGCTGCATCACCTGCAAGGCCAAACGGCTGAAGTGCGACGAGACGAAACCCACCTGCCAACAGTGCGCCCGCCGTAGCGTGACGTGCGGCGGCTACAAAAAGGACTTCAAATGGCGCCCCTTCGAGGAGGCCAACTTCACCGGCTCGAAGCCGCAGCCTGCAAAACAACGTAAAGGTGCCGTCGTGATGCCCGTGGCGATGAGATTGAACGTGTTGCTAACCGCGCGCAGAAACACCCCCGCTCGCTGACCAGGCGCGCCCAGCGCCAGCGAACCGCACCCCGCCAGCCCAGGAGCGCCCGCCGGCCGCTCCCGCACTCACCACCAGCCCCAACGATGTCCAGTTTCCCGCAGCATCATCTTTCCCTGCAGTTTCGATGCCGCCCGCCTTCATGGACGTGCCGACCTCCTTCTTCCCCGCCCCGCCGCCTTCGCCTTTCCTGCTTCCCCCGGACGGCATGCCCATGCCCGACCCATTTGAGCCAAATGGGTCGACCGCAAGCACAGCGAGTATGTTCAACGATGCAGAGACCGTAGACACGATGCAGTCGGCGACTACGGCACCATCCAGTCTGTCATCAGGACGGTCTCCACGCCTTGTGGACCTGCTCTTACCAGGGACAGATTTGCACGCGCCCTCGCCCGAGTACCTCAGCTGGCGAGCGCAGTATCCCGACTCGCTCTACCAGCCCACCAGCTTCGACCCGCCCCCTCCCGACCCCATGGATGAGGACGACGTTGAAGAAGTTTCCCGCCAGCCCATCGTGAACCCGGACCATGAAGCCTGGGTTATGCGATTGCCGTCGCCAGTTCCCTCCGACTCTTCCAGCTCATCGGGAGGCGCGACACCTCGCTCGGACCCGTTCAACATGCTGCTCCGTGAGCCAAGCTTGGCCATGGACAGCCCGGAGCTCATGACGTGGCGTTTCGATCAGCAAACCTGCGGTATCCTCTCGGTAAAGGACGGCCCGACCGAGAACCCCTGGCGGACTCTGATATGGCCACTTGCCAAAGATTCTCCTGCCCTGTATCATGCCATTGCAGCCATGACCAATTTCCACACGTCCAAGCACGAACCGCAGCTCAGGGTCCAAGGCATCGAGCACATGCGCACGAGCATCGAATCCCTGGCCACCGGTATCCAGAACATGCGTGTCGACACCGCGATTGCCACCACCCTTGCTCTTGCATTTTCTGAGTCGTGGGATCAGCACACGTCAACCGGCATTGACCACATCAAGGGTGCGAAGATCCTTGTTCATCAGGCTCTCATCAGGCATCAGCGGTCGCCGGTCCACGGAGACGAGCTCGCCAGGTTGAAGTTCCTCTGCAACACCTGGGTGTACATGGATGTCATAGCCCGACTCACGTCCGTGGATGAGGACGAGTCGAATGATTTCGATGCCGTTGCGTCAATGTTTTCGGGCCCTTTCGAGTACGAGGCTCAGCTGGATCCGTTGATGGGGTGCGCCACAACGCTTTTCCCCATCGTAGGTCATGTGGCAAATCTGGTTCGCCGGGTTCGCCGAAGCGAGAGCAATTCACCGGCCGTCATTTCGCAGGCCATGGAGCTCAAGACGCAGCTGGAGGATTGGGTCCCGCAAGCCTTCTTCGAAGTGCCCGAAGACCCCACCTCTCAGATCCAGCACAGCCTCCAGACGGCCGAGGCCTACCGGTGGGCAACGCTGCTGTATCTCCATCAGGCAGTTCCTGAGATTCCGTCTCTTTCTTCGGCCGAGCTCGCAAAGAAAGTTCTCATCTATCTTGCGACGGTTCCGTTAAGCTCCCGCGCCGTTATCGTCCATATCTACCCGCTCATGGCTGCGGGCTGTGAAGCAGCTACAGGGGAGGACCGCGAATGGGTGCGTCAGCGATGGGAGGCGATGAGCAGTCGCATGGTGATCGGCATCATTGATCGCTGCCTTGACATCACGAAAGAGGTGTGGGCACGACGCGACGTGTACGCTGCGAGAATCCGACCGAAGATCAAGGTTGCAACGAAGAGCAGCAATCCTCACAAGCGGGGAGCAAGCCCGAACGACGAGATGGCCGACGAGCCGGTGCGATGGAACGAAAACTACGTCGGCGCAAACAAAAGGCGTGCAACCATCGGCCCGTTCGACATGCCAGCTGCAGCCAGTTTCCTGGAGCAAAGGCGAGGCTCAACTGATTTCGGCACCGGTGTCGTCGACCGCGAGTTCACTGTACGAGGTAGGCTCCATTGGCTGAGCGTGATGAAGGACTGGGGTTGGGAAGGTTAGCTTTGCTCTCTCAAACATGCATCCTGGAACAGTGGCTAACGATGTTGTAGTTCTTCTTGGCTGATGGCGGCATTTCTTGGGGACTTGATGTTGTCCTTTCATCGTGTCTTCGTCTTTCACGCCAGACAGCGGCCCAGTGCCGCTGTCGAATCTTTCTTACACACTATAATATCTCACAGCGAAACCACAGCGTGACTATGGTTGTTGGTCGTCTTTGGGAAATGTCGAAAAATTTGCAGATGACTTGTCTGCCGTATGGCGCGCTTTGGGTATTTTTCCTTTGGAACATCTTCTGGGTTCGTGAATAGTTTCACCGGGTCACCATCGTTTCTGGAACCTCTCAGCATATGGCGTGCATGATTTGTTGCATTCTTCCCCCCGAATTGTCTTGATAGGATTGATTTTGCGCTTCTTTCTTGCGGATTCGCTCCCGAGTGTTTTGTCTGCGCAAGATGACATGACGGAAACTCGACTTTCAGGAAAACGTTGCTTTTGGACAGAGAGACGGGGGGATATCATCGTATACGGCGCCATTGTTATTTTTGGGGAAACACGCGGTGTTTTATACGGGATTTCGCTTGCGGGTACTGCTACGTCTGGCTGCCAGAGGCCACCTGGTGTGTCTATGATCTCAGCATTTCTGTTGTCATTTGGGAATCGGTATTTATGGGAGTTGGGTTGACCGGCGTGCAAGGGCGTGGGTGTTTGGGAAAATATTTCGGGCAATGGTTTTCCAAGAGAGAATGACTCTGGTACCAGAGAGGAGACATGATGAGTCGCGAGAACATGGATTGCGTTTTTTCCGGGTACCTTACTGCACTTTTCTTGGTGTCTTCCAGCCGGCAGGCAGGGCTAGCTTCTTGTCGTTGGCAGCAACAGCCGTGGGTTCCTCGGGAGCTCCGCCAGCCAGCGAACCAGCCAGCCAGCTACTTGGGCGCGTGCGGGTGTAATGCGTGTATGTGTAAAACGACTTTGAAAGGAAGAGAGAAAGAGGGAGGAGAGAGAGGGACTCGCGCCCGTTTTGTTCTTGCATTCCGTCACACCTTCTGCAGGCCAGGCCAACGCTAAAATCAAAGCCCGCGGGGGATGACCCCATCTTGAACAAGTATCACCTTATCCCTCGCACGACCGCCCTAGGAGAGGAGAAAGAACAAATGTCACACCACGAACCGCGCTGCAGACCGCGCGCGCACATCTCCGCGCCCACGCCACCACGAGCACCGAATGTTGCAATATCTTCCCGCGTAGCTTCTAGATCTTCTCTTTCGCCCCCTCCCCGCCCCCAGTCCCGTATCTTGGTCTGTTCTCCGCACGGTTCCCCTTCCAGACTTCCGCCCGTTCGTACAACAGGTGCCCCGGGCGTCGGGCAGGTCCGCAATCGATCAGAAGCCAAGCCAAGGTTGGAGCACGTCCCCGAAACCGAACATTCTTCTTCGGGATGCGGGGGAAAGAGACACGGAAATGGGCGGCAGGATAAGGGGAAGAAGAGCGGGCGGATGATGACGGCCGAAGGAAGAAGTGCTCGAACGGGAAGCGATAAACTCGATTCAATTCTTTTTTTTTTTTTCCCTCTTCCTTCGAAAGGGCAAGTTTTCTGAGCTGGAAGACGCGGACGAGGGAGCGAGGGAGGGGGTGAACGGACGACGAAATGCAAAGACGTACAGCCTGGCTGGAACAACAGCCAGGCTGCACACAATTTTTGATGTCTCCGGCTTAAAGGAGCGGATACAGATATAAAACCCAGCGTTTGCGGGAGTCAGGTCAGTCAGTTGGTTTGGTTGGAGCTAAAGAGACGGGAGGAGACGGTGCCAAGATGGGATTGACTCCGTCGCGGGCCGTTTCACAGTGGTTGTTGGTTTGATTGGATTGAGATTGTTTTGGATTAATATGGGAGTACAGACTACAATACCTTGAGGCCAAGGTCTGACGAGAGGACATTTTTTTTTCCTCGGGATTGTCTTCCAACCTGTTGTCTGCTGTTTCTACAACCAGGTATGTACTGGGGCTCTCAAACTCGCCCAATCACCAGGCACGGCCTCTTGATCAACAATACAACACATCTTTTGAGCCCTATTCGCTACGGCACAGGAAGCCGGATGCTATCGCACGTGAAGGTTAGGCGCGGAGTTGGTTTGGGGAGTGCGGACGGTCGGAAGCGGCAGAACTTTGGAAGGGATCAAATTTCCTAATCGGGATGAGGGCTCCACATCCCGGCCTCTTGGGACGGGCTCCTCTCGCAAATCCATGTCTAGCCTGCCTTACCCCTCATCGCTTGTTTCGTCTGCTGGGCGATTGCGCCCGCCGTGGAGATGGGACTCTTGGCGCTGAACAGCAGCACTTTCGCGACCACTGGCAAGGATTGAAGAGTTGCAGTAAACTCTAGGATGGCTTCGGCTGCAGAGCAATGATGCAGGCCACGTAAAAGGCACGGTGCCGAAATGCATGCGTTGGTCTCACATTACCAACAATGGCCACATGCTCATATCTGGCCTCACCGCAGCAAAAGCCGCTGTTATCCGCTGTTTCTCTATCGCACACGGCCCCCCGTTGATCAGCCCCGATCCTTCCTCTCTGCCCTCGTCGACCCTGCTCCCCCGAGGACCCTGGATCTCGAGAAAACAAGCGAATCCTTATCAGTGCTTTATGTATCGATCTACCCGTACCTGGGACAGTCCCCACCTCGTCGGGCGGCGGCTAACAAGCTCCACACCCCGGGCCAACAGCATCCCTTCCCCCCTGCTGCAAAATTGCTGCATTTAGAAAAATATTCCACTCCTCCTCGAGTTAACTCCGCTCCCAACTTAACGGTCCGTCTTGCCAGCCACGAGCGAACCGGCGCGAATGCGTCGATAAGGGTATCGAGGCGCTTACGTTTCTGACGTGCTGACCGTGAATGGGCCAGCGGCATCAGCAGCAGTAGGCGAGTGATGACGAATGCGGGGCAGCACATGTTGCACACCTTCCGCAGCGCCCGTCGGCGGGGTGCTTTTATCGAAGTTGTAAGCGTCGAGATATGGGTCCTGTAGCGCCTGCTCTGGCCTGATTGGTGCTTGCCCCCAGCTGTTACCAAACTATGCAGTGAGTATTTTAGCGGTTTGCGGATAGAGTATGCGCTTGTGCAGTCTCCCGAATCATGGTGGAGGTCTGCCCCTCCTTCTACCCCTCTCCCTCACTCAACGGTGGGCTGTTGTAAGGCTTAGTATAAGAATGAGCTCGCCGTGCTTGGGTCCCGTAATATTGTCATCCGTCCATTGTCTTCATTTTGAGCCTTAGTGCTGCCTGAGTCTACGAAAGTAAGTTGTGGCCTTGGTGGTGTTGATTCAACACCTTTTCCTAGACCTTCTCGCACTCAACCCTCATTCTGTACCCTTCTTCCTTGAGGTTTGATCGCTTTGGGTATGGTATCATGGAAGTCGATTGGAACCGCTAGAGCAGTCACAAAAAAAAAAAAAAGGGTGAACGAAGCTAACGTCGCCGCCGTCAACAGAACCATATACCCACTACAACAAAACTACCGCAACCATGTCTCCCATCGCCATGACCCACTTCGCCAAGGCGCAGAGCACCTTCAAGCCTCCGCTCATCGCCAACGAGAACGCCTTCCTCGGCGACATTGCCACCTCGTAAGCTCCCAGCCCGGCCCTCATCACATACACCACCAGCACACCACAACAAAAAGAAATTAGGAACCAGCAAGACTAACACACCCAAAGCGAGAAGAACGACCCCACCGCGCCCATCTCGGCAGGCTTCTACCGGCTGGAGAAGGGCACGCCGCTGGTGTACGAGTACACGTACCACGAGATGAAGATCATCGTTGACGGCTCGTTCGACATCTCCGACGAGGCCGGCAACAAGGTGCACGCCGTCGCCGGCGACGTCTTCTACTTCCCCAAGGGCTCCAAGATCACCTTCACCACCGACGACTTCGGCCTCGGCTTCTTCGTCGGCCAGAGGAAGGAGGGCGGTGCGTAAATCAGGTGTCCGCGCATGATTCTGTGGCGGGCGATTGGGGAAAAACAACGAGAGATTAAAGGGCGGGATTTGTAGTTGGCCTTGGGAAGATTTCGAGGCACGCGCGCAAGCTCCGGCGGTCATCCCGCGTTTGGGGAGGGGTGGACCTGCTGGTGCGCCTTTTTTTTTTTTTTTTTTTCACGGCTGATGGTGGATGGTGTGGATTTTGCTTCTCCGCAGCTATTCTATTGGCGTGTCAAGGACAGAGCAGTATCTTACGATTAGAGAGATATCACATTGAATGAATTTTTAAAGCGTTTTAATTCTTCCCTAATTGTAGACTGGAATGTCTAGTTCACTATCGTAGAGCTTGTGTAATCGTCGTTCTAGCTCATACAAACTTACCTGTATGTTCAGTCTCCCAGTGCCAAACATACCCAAACCTATGACAAAACAAGGTATAAAGTGGCCAGTTGATCCGACGGAAGATAAATCAAACACGTCCTCAGTCGGCATGGTGCAGCAGCAAAAGCATAATAAAGCAAGGTGTAGCAGTCATTATAATCTTTTCTTAACTAGTTCCAAGAGCGTCTCAACAAGGTGAATAGGAGGAGGAAGAAACTACAGGCGTGAGATGTGGTATAGCGTAAACTTCGTCCAAGACCCCCTGCTCCGGCGCTGAGTAAAAATGACGAAGGTGCCTCTAGGATGCACGAATCCCTCTGATGATGAACGAGAAGCCTCTCCCCCAAACAACCCCGCCGTAAGAACTGAAATCATGACACCCCTTTCGTTTCGCACATCCAGGTCCTGATCCTGCCTCTGAATCATAAGATCGCACAGCCGTGAAAAGCTTGTCCGGGTCACCGCGTCAATGTTGGGTATGATGTTGTTGTCGTCTCCGCTCGTCGTCAGCTTCTACAACGCGACATCCTGAAAACTGGCTACGCTTGGACTCGCACCAGCCTCGCTTTCGGGAGCTCCGGCCTCAAGCCTCTTCTCATCGCCCTCATCGGCAGGCGTCTCCGTGTTATCCGATTCGTCTCCACTCGCCTCAGCATGACGAGGAGCCTCGGGCGTGAGCTCCCCTTCCCTGTCCGTTGGCTCTTCCACCTCCGCTGCGGCGTCACCATTGGGCTTGGGTGAAGGATTCTTACTGTCTTCCTTTGGCGGCGGGGGTGGAGGCTGCTCTTCTTGAGCCGATTCTTCGGGGGGCGGTTGTGCTTGTTGTTGTAGTTGCGATGGCGACGAAACTGCTGCGTGAGTGTTGTTTGCACCATTCGGGGGTTCTTTGCGGACTTGCTCGGGCGTTGGAGGCGTGATCTCGGTGCGCGGGCTGGGCATGGGCGAGGGTCTCGAGCCGGCCTGCACCATACTCTGACTTCGGCCGTGGCTGGGCAGGTTCTGCTGGCCAGAAGCCGGGCCCATCTGCCGCAAGCGCGGGTCGGCGTTGATGTAGTACTGGCGCACACCGACGATGCGGCCCTCGCGCTCGCAGCCCTTCACCCAGTCCGGCACGACCACGGGGATGTTCATCTCAACAGCCTTCTCCCATGCCGGACCGCGGCCTTCTGTGCAGACGAAGTGGGTCGTGTCGATGCGCACCTGGTCGATCATCTTCGCGCCGATGCGCTCGATGGTCTGGGTGAGGCTCTCCTTGAGCTGGGCAGGCATGATGCCCGTGGTGACGGTGATGCCCGAGAGATCCGTCATCTTGTGGGTGCGCACGGCCAGACGCTCGCTGCTGTAGGTGCCAGCCGAGGTGCGCAGGACCAGGTGGAAGACATACTCAGTGTCGACAGCCAGACCAGAAATCTTTGTGCTCTGCATGCCCTTGGGCCGCGGGATGCTGCCGGCCTTGCTGCCGTTGCGGTACAGACTCAGGCTGCGCAGCTCAGCCGTGGCCAGCTGGATAGGGTCCCACTCCAGTACGAGCGACGTCTGCGTGGCATTGCGGCAGCGGAGGACGGGCGGCTCGGGGGTGCGCGTGCCGAAGGTCTGGTAGATTTTGGACTGCAGCTGCTGGAAGGCCTGCTGGGCGGCTTGCTCAGACTGGTGATTGCGGGCGACGGTGATGTCGACAATGCTGCCTGAGGAGATGTCTGGCGGCAGGAGGATCGAGGGGAATTCGATCTGGAACACGCGTCAGCCTTGGCTGGGAGTGCGGACAGCAACGTTGCAAGGAGAACGAGCGGAACGCGGGCGCAATTGCGGCAGGAGGGAGGCTTACCAGGCGCTTGTCCTCGGTCAGCAGGACAGCGACACCGGCATCGACCTTGCCGACGGTCAACGAGACCAGCATCGTGGGTGGGTGGGCGCGTGGGAGGCGAATGGGGTTGTGGTGATGCGGAGGATGGCTACCTGGAGATAGCACCGGCGCGCTGGGAAGTGACGAGCACCAGCCACGGCCGCTGGCCCGCGCGTCGCCGTACGTCGAGACCGCCGTGCCGCAAAAATAGCACGCCCACGCCCATGTCGGCGTCCCTGCGTCCTGCAGCCCGCTCCCCGTCTTATGTGCATCTTCTATTCTTAATATTGACGTCGAAAAAACAAAAGAAAACCACGTCGCTGGCCTGGGCCTGTCATTGAGTATACGTGAAGGTTGCACAATATGGTACACCTGAGAACAGCCCGCTTGATGTCATGTGGACAGAAGCGCCCTCCCCACGTTGCACGCGCATCCAAGTTTCACCGTCGACCGTACTTGGCGCAACATGTTTCCGCCCGTGGATTCTAGCAAACAAACGCTCAGTCCTTGAACCTGCGGTTCTTGTTCTCGCCAAACAGCGTCGTCCTGATCGACGGCAGAGCATCGTGCTCCAGCAGCCGTAACCGCTCCTCAAACGTGTTGTTGATCTCGATCTTGCCGTTGCCGCCCACGATCGACACACCGCCGGTGCTGCACTAGCGTTAGTCAAGAGCCTGTCACGCTCGAGCGGCAGAACTCACGATTCCTCGGGCAGAGGGTTGCTCTCGTCAACCTCGACCTTGGTCTCCTTGCCCGTCTTTTCCTTGTATTCCTTCTCGGCCTCGGTGATGGCCTTGCGCACGGCGTCCGAGTCGGCCTTGCGGGCGCGGACCTGGACCTTGGGCTCGTTCAGGTCGTAGAGGCCCTCGAGGATCAGGTTCTTGAGGGTGTTCTGGTATTTGGACGCATCGCTGGAGGCGTTGGTGAGCTTGGAGCGAGCCTGCTCGAACAGGTCGTCGAGCAGCTCCTGGCGGGCGCCGAGCACGCGCAGGCGTGTCTTGTTGGCCACGGTGGAGCGGGTGATTTGCTGCGACATGGCGGCTTGCTTGAACTTCTTCTCGTAGCTCTGGTCGATGGACTGCGTCTCCTCGCGCACCAGCTTGCTCTTCTCAATGGCAAACTCCTCGTCGGCCTTGATCTGGATCTCCTTGGCCTTCTCCAGCGCCTCCTGGCGGATGAAGGCCGTCATCTTCTTGAGCTCACCGGCGACCTGCAGGGCGGGCAGTCAGCTTGAGCTCGGCGGGCGGGCATGGCTGCGGGTGCGGTGAGCTGGGCAGCGACGTACCTGGTCGTCGGACATGGCGTGGATCTGCGACATGGCGGCGGTGGGAGCTGCGTCGAGCGGGCGGGCACAGATGGAGCTGGTTGGAGACGGGGACGGTGGTGGGCGGGTGGGATGGCGGGTTTGAGGTGATGTTGATAGCGATGCTGGGCGCTGGAGCTGCGGGCGGTGATGCGCCCAGGCGTCCGAGCTTGGGCACCTGTCCGCAGACTCGACCACGCATGCGGCTGCACCCCTGCAACGTCTCATACACCCGGCGTTAGCCCAAAAGCCCGCGCACGTCGCATCCTCTCCTTCGCCTTCGCTCGTTCTCAGTCTCGCAGTCGTCCAGCCCGCACGCTCTCTCCGCCCCCGTCGTGCAGCCGCCCTCGCGCCTGTCGCCGCCGCCGCCGATCGCTTGACGTCGACCCATCCCAGCCCTTCATCTCGTGAGCGCGCCAGCTCTTGCGCCTCCAGCCAGCTCCCAGCATCAAGCCTGCTGCATGCGCCTCCGCCCGGCGCAGCGCCTCTGATCGATCGCATACAATACAGCATGCCTGTGCCCATCCGGTAGCCCAATCCACAGTCCGCACTCCGCGCAGCCATGGTCGGGCTTTCCGCTGGCGGGAGCGTTGCTGTGAGTGCCCGCCTCCGAGAACGGTGCGAGAAGAAAGCGCGCTGACACGCGCAACAGCTAGGTGTCTTCGTCGGACTGCTGTCCACCAGCATCCAGAGCGTCGGCCTGACCCTGCAGCGCAAGTCCCATCTGCTCGAAGAGGAGAAGGAAGAGCACCATGTCCGCCGCCCGCCCTACAGACGCCGCCGGTGGCAGGTATGATATACAGCTTCGACCATACCCTACCGCCACTCGCTGATCCCGCGACACAGCTGGGCATGCTCATGTTCATTATCGCAAACCTGGTCGGCAGCACCATTCAAATCACCACCCTCCCGCTACCCGTGCTGTCGACGTTGCAGGCGGTACGCTTTCCCCGACCCGCAGCAAACAACACAACCCCCGCTGACAGCAACAGTCCGGCCTGGTCTTCAATTCGATATGCGCAAGCCTCATTCTGAGCGAGCCCTTCACCAGATACTCCCTCTTCGGCACAATCCTCGTCGCAGTCGGCGCGGTTCTGATAGGCACGTTCGGCGCTCTGACGGAACCCTCTCATACTCTCGATCAACTCCTCGACCTCCTCGCGCGCCCCGAGTTCCTCGTATGGCTCTTCGCCACTTTTTTCATCAGCATACTCCTTTTCATCGCGCAATGGTTCATGAAACGACTATTTCACCGCCCTTCGCCCCTAGTGCGCCTCCTGCGGGGAATGTGTTTTGGCGCTATGAGCGGCATTCTATCCGCCCACTCCCTCCTGGTCGCCAAGTCTGCCGTCGAGTTGTTGGTACGGACTATCGTTGACAGACACAACCAGTTTAACCGCTGGCAGTCATGGGTTATCCTCCTCGGTCTCGTGGCCTTGGCACTGACGCAACTTTACTTTCTGCACCGAGGCCTCAAGCTTACCTCCACTAGCGTTCTTTACCCTTTCGTTTTCTGCATCTACAACATCATTGCCATTCTGGACGGCCTCATCTACTTCCGCCAAGCCTCACGCTTGCCCGTGCGCGACGCTTGCTTGATCGCCGTCGGCGTCGTTATCTTATTGGGCGGCGTAGCCTGCCTTAGCTGGCGCTTGGAGGATAAGGTCCCCGCGGCCGCCGGCCACCAGAGAAAGGCTTCACGGCATTCCTTTACCGGCGTGCCGCCTCCTCGCACTGCTCTTACTCCTGGTCTGGGCTTCATCGACACAGGAGGCTCCGAATCTGACGAGCAATCCCCCTTTTTGGGACCCACCCACTTTGACGAAGAATCGCCGCTAGGCATTTCCAGCGGGAATAAGAAGCGCAAGAGCAGTCATGCGGCTGGTGTAGGACCGGACGAACAGACTCCATTGTTGACGCGCGCGAACACCGCCCCCTTCAGAACCGGGGATGCCGGTACTTTTAGTCAGGGAAGAGAAGGGAGACCCCGGCCGGCGAACCTCAGCAAGCTGCGTCGCATGACCATTTCGGAAGAAGCAGGGGAGATTTGGGATGAGCTGAATGACCGGACTAGTCCTGGGAACAGCCTGCGCTCTCCACTTGACAGCAGAGGGCGTGGACGAGGAAGGGCCCACGCGAGAGCAAGGTCAGGGACGCTACCGATCCTCCACGAGAGCGGCCGGAGGGACTCGTGGTGGGACAAATTCGCTCTTGGAAGCGGCAAGAAACCCGAAGCGGTACCTAGCCCAGGAACGAGGTCGGGAGCGGGGACCAGCGACTACGAGGACGACGACGCTGCAGCACCCTTGATGAGCCCCAGCCCTCCGCAGAGGAACCCCGGGTGGTTTCGAACCATACGCATTTCGCGGACGAGAAGCGGGTCGGACAGGCAGGGGAGCAGGGGGCCGTTCAGAATGAGTTGGTGGAGCAGGAATTATTCAAAAAACGATAGCCAGGACGAATCACCACCGGAGAGGCGGAATGGAGATGGCGATGGTGGTGATGGTCGCTGATCTTGTTCTTTGTCGTTTCTTCATCTTTCCTCCCTCCTGGCTGAGAACACAAGACTTGACTTTGTTCTTTTTGTTGTTCTTTTCGTTCTTCTGTCTTACTTACTCGAACAATGTTCTATCGTCTCAGCATGAAGAACTTTAGATTTACAAGGTGCGGTAGTTGCACAAGCAGACTGGAATATACCCCCCAAACCGATTTTCTTTGTTTTGGTTATGCATAGCATACTGGTTTGACAGGTCAGTGGGAGAAGTGCTATTGGATTGCGGGGTTCTGAATGTGTTTTTGTGAATGGATCCTACTGTCATCCAAGGTCGGTGAACTTTTGGGAAACTATTGATAGACGGGTTGTTTTTCGTAAGATTGTACTAAGAGCATGTGATAATTCTGACCCATATCCGTGGAGCTGGGACGGGGGGGTTGAGCTTGTTGGTCGTGAACTCTCTTCATTGGTGACGTAGTTGCTCAGGTGAGGCTCTGTTTTGCTTCAACGGGCATAGCGTATATCCATATATAATACACAGGGTCTTCCTTGAAAGTTAGTTGAACTATGGAGCACTCAACATACTACAGTAGAATAGCAAGCCAAGTGTGCCATGTAACATTCAGTCACTCGCTAATTATGGGGAAACGAGTTCGCTGAAGTTGGAAAAATGCTTGGATCTTGAGTGGGTCTTGAGTCAACTGTGACCTCCCAACATATTCAAATGGTTTCATCTGGTCAGCCATAAGTATAGAAGCGCTCACCTTCCACTCTCCATGACCTTCCATATCACATCCAACAAACTTCAGGCTTTTCAAGCTCCAACGTACTTGACCTTCTTCCACCGACAGCCACCACCCATCCTGAGCCTCAAAAATCCTCAGAAACGAAAATGCAGCCAGCAATGCTCCTTAGCAACCTCTCCACCTTGCTACTCCATTTCCTCTTACTCCTCCTCCTCACCCCATTCTCCACCGACGCCACCCCGCAGGGCGACCCATTCTACACCGCCACCACCCGGCAGGGCAGGCAATTCAAAGTCGGGGTGCTCCCCGGCTACCACCTCCCGACTGACGGCAACGGCCAAATCATCAACGACTATAAGTGTAGATCTCCATGGGATGTTGAATCAGGGGAGATTTTTTTCAAGCGGCAGCACATGCTCCTGGCCGTCGATGCTTTTTGTGCCAGGGCGCACGGCAAGATTCTGCCGGACGTTGCCTCGGGGAAGATGAAGACCGAAGGGAAGACCCTAGCCTATTCTTCAATCACTTTAGGTCCGGCGCTTATCATCGCGCGGATCGAAGTCGCCGAAGGCGCGGTGTGGATGGTTGATGGGAAGGTTTGCAACGAATTGCTCCGGTGGCTCGTGGATGATTGCGACACGCATGGTGAGGATGTGAAGGATGGCGGCACTGTAGCGATCGCCGGAGTAACGTTCTCTCTCGAAGGGGAAGGGCTCGAAAAAGAAGTCCTGTGAAGAAGGTACGGAATGGTATGAGGGAAAATCCTCTGGTGTGCAGAGAAGTGGGGGTGGGTGCGAGCGGACGGAAAACAAAGAAGACAGTGCTGATAGGGTGCCTGTTTTTTTTTAAAAAAAAAAGAATAAGTTCTTCGCATTCTGGATCTTGCGACGTTCGTATCATGCTGCTGTGGTAGCGATGACAGGCCTTTTTCTGGACTTCGGCAATTAGATTTCCCAACAACAAAATCGTGATTTGATGAAAAGAAGCTACGGTCATGAATCGTACTATTAATATCTGAACCAGTTTTGTATTGGATTGATGTAGATACCACTTATCATTCAACTAATAACAGTCTGATGACTGTTGTGCGATGAAGATTATGTACACACTGAAGAGGCACACAGACTGACAATGACGACGTAGGAGAGGTTGTAACTGTTATTCGAATGGTATAAGACCTGGATACCAGACATGAGTCAAAGTGAACCCGACAAGGCAACACCTCAAGACAACGTAGGGATCGTCCAGTCCACCCAATCCGCAACGTTTACGTTCTGATTGCTCTTCTCGATGTCGGCCGTGCTGGAAGATCCTTTCAATAGGAATTTGTCGATGAAGGCTGAGAGCTCCGGCTGTTGCGATGACGGAAAGGAGCAGTGGTCATGCCCGCCAACAAGAGAGAACCCCATGGCGTCGGGAGCACCAGCAGCTTGATAGATGAGACGGCCCACCTTCATGCATCCCGTGGTGCTGACCGGGCCGAGCCAGTCGATGTCGTTCTCGATGGCAAGCAGGCCGCGCGGTGCCACCAGAGCGGCAAGCATGTGGTGGTCTTCGGGCAGCGTAGGAACGCGGTTGCTATACTGCTCGAAGGCCGTGGAGAACCAGACGTTCTCGCCGACGATCTGCGATGCCGTCTGGATGTTTTTACCCGCCGCCTTCTGCTGGTCGGAGATGCGCCAGCATGCTGCTCCGCCGGCACCGGACTCCTGTGGGATCGTCAAAGCGACACGGTCATCCAAGGCGCCGGCAACGAAAGCGCCTTTGCCGTTGCGAGAGCACCCCGTCACGCCGACTCTGGTAGCATCGATCCTGGCATCGCTGTTGGCCTCCAATGCGTCAATGATGCGACTGACACCCCAGGCCCAAGCCGTCATGGCACCTGCACTGTGGCTGCTGCCGTACAAGGTGTAGAATTTGCCTTGGCCTCGGCTTCCAGTGCTCTGCTGAGCAGCAATGTCGTCGTTGTTGAAGGTGATGGTAGCCACTCCGGCGGGAATCGGGATGCTCGGATAGCCGTATGCGATGATGGCGGGGTAGGGAGCAGTCCCCGAAGACGGATATGAGATAGACACCGAGAAGGAGATTGACTTTCCGCTTTCCTGAGCCGTGATGGACAAAGTGTTGGAGGACAGCGTTGAAGTGACGGAGGCTGGTTTTGGCGGTTTGGTCCCCAGTTCAAAGGTCTGGAAAAGCTGGCTGATTTCCTGCTGGCGGCAGGCCCATTGGTCCAAAGTCGTGACTTCGGATCCGTTGACAAATGTGAAAGGGTCTGGAAGTTTGGCGTGTTCCTGTGGAGAGAACCCGGCGGGAAGCGTACCGCATGAAGTAGCTTGACGCGGCAACACCGATGAGAGAGTGCCGAGGACGAATAGTGCGAGAATCAAAATGACAGACATAATGGTAGATTTCTGGCCGTGAGTAATGGCTGTGCGCTGATGTTTGGCTCGATTCTCAGACTCATCAGAGCCTTTATGTAGGCCAGTACAGCCCCAAAGCTCGCGGGAAACGGGCCGTCAAGATTCAGCCTGACTGGGAACGAGACATGCGCATCCGCCGGGACGAAAATGCCGTTTGATCTAGAAGAGACTTCACGGTGCAACAGTGTAACACCAAGGACACATACGAAGCGTGTAGTAGAGACGTTCAAATCATTGTATAATAGGCTATTCGACACGTGGGCTTGGCGAATGATTTGCCGAACTTTTGAATTTAGCCTGATGTTGAGTAGTCACTATATCTGAGTGATGCTGGGTTTAACAGTGCGGATTAAGGTTGTGATCTCCGGCCTGAATGTCATTTGTAGAAACAACAAGCGGGGTTGTGTCCAGAAGGTCATCCGATGGTTTTATTAGGAGTGCGAGAACTTCCACTTCTGGCGCTCTGGCCCCAACTGACGCACTGATGCATTCTCGCAGGTGAGACTTGCTAAGATCTACTACAGCAATTAGTGGAAAACTGACACATTATCCACACGCTGGATCATAAAGGGTATCGAACTGACTTCGAGGCTTGAAAGTAGTTTCAAATTGTGCTGTCCATGAGCAAGTACATAAACTGCAAAAGCAAAGCCTCGCCACACTGTGCCCATCCAGTTCGAATCGTGTACAGATTCCTTTGCCTTTTCGGATTCTGATCTCTGTAAAAGATGTGCCTGTTCGTAGGTGGTAACTCCCACGCAGACATGTCAGCGTACTCCGCGGGGATCTCTGAAAGCTGCGAAAAGTCGGAGAGCTCATCAAGTCTCCCCTCGATTTCATCCAGTCTGTCCAAGGTGGCATTGAGCCTATCGATGGCAGCATCGCACTCGGAGTAGTCCACCTCAACCGGCTGTGCGGCTCTTTCGAGATCGGTCCACACGGTCTCATCAATCACATGTGTCGATAATTCGATGTAGTGCTCTTCGTTCTGCATATTCAATACGAATGGTGTCGCACGTTGGATGTATGCCGCGTCCAAGGCCCACACATGCGCATGGATGGTATTAGCACTGTCATTGTTCAGGCCGGTTGGTCTGCTGTTGAAGCAGTTCGGCCGGTAGCCGTTTCCAAGAACAGTGAAGAGGACTTCTGCGATGGCTGATCGAGCGGGCTTGGTAAGGAAGCACAAGGGGAAGGCCCAAATATGGAATCCTCTCTGCTTGAATAACAGCATCAGAATCGCATGGAATAGATCCATGGCCTCGTTGGAGCTTTGGTGGTTGGTGTGCTGGTTGATCCGTTGCTGAAGATTCGCAGACCAGCCAAAGTAGAAGAGAGGGTGTTCGATGGGATCGTCGAGGTTAGACAATCCCCGGAGCCGGTCTTCTAACTCCGTGCAAAACTCGAGACTCATGTCCCTCTTTGCTGACGAAACGCGCCTATCGCTCTTCTTGGCAAGGTATCTGCGATGACCAGGGGGGAGCGCCTTCACCCGGCTGTTCCTCCTATTGTCCATTTGGGTATCTACCTTCGCAGCGAGCTTGTTGGCCTCAGGTCCGGTGCCGCAGTAAGTGCGAACAGTCTTGATGGAATCCAGGAGTTCCCTGGCTGTTGGTGATTCTTTGTTTTTGTCGGCAAGTACGAGAGCGTGGATGTCAGGGCGGTTTCTTGAGTTTTCTGCTGTAGCCTTGAGCGCATCGCGAATGGGGCCTGGTTTCTGGAAGTCCTTAGGAAGACTTCCTTCGACTATGGCCCTTACCACCGGTACTGTCATTGATGCAAGCACTGGAGTCGTCACCAGGTACCAATTTTCGCCATCCATGTCGTCCAAGACGGCAGAGTCGTTTAGAATCCTTCACGAGACTCAGACCTCTTCTGGATCTAACTTAGTAAAGCCATATGCGCAACCGAAAGGCGCATGGCCTGTGCACTCGAGAGGAGGCTCCATGACCGGTTCTGGAGTCGCCGGCCAAGATGCCTGTGGGAGCCGATCCTTGACTTCAGAGGTGTCTGCAAGGTGCGGGAATAGGTATCTCGCACGCGCGAGGCTCTGCGCACGCACCTCTTCATGTCCCTTGCCGTCTGCGTAGTAGTGATCGTGATGAAACGTCTCCAGCATCTGCTTTAGGCTGTCCTTGACCCAGCCGTGGATCTCCAAACGCCTGATATTGCGAAGAAAGGGCCGAGAGGACTCGAAGACCTGGTAGGCGAGCATGATGGAGCATCCAACACGCAGCACTGGGACGCGAATGGACGTACTCAGCGGGAACCACGATGTGCTCGAGCCTCATTGCGTCCAAGAGGAACGCATATCCGGACGCACGCTTCGGCCAACACTTGAACCCAACGCCGAAGAAGCTGAGATAGTCCTCCCAGGTGAAGCACAGGTGGAGGTTCCTCAGGCGCAGAAGCCATCGCTTGCCCAATTGTTTCTCTAGCATGGCGGTGAGGATGTTCGGGGAAGCAACTTTGAACATCGTACTGGCGAAGAGCTCGTCTCAACCCCTCGCATAAAGCAACTTGTTTACGAACATGACGGAGCAGTCCTTGGTGCCGCGTTTGGCGCAATCGATGGAGCGTGGGAGAAGGAGCTTGAAAATCTGTGCATGAAGCTCGCTGGGGAGGTCGATGAAGCGCAATCCCTGTCTCATGGGTGTGGCGGCGGCGGGGTGAACCGGAGGCGAACGCTTGACCGCTTCACCAGGCAAAGCCACCGGCTCATCCAGCCAGCGCTGCATCTTCAGAGGAATGACAGGGGTGTCCCAAGACCGGAGCGGCTGCGGAGGCGGTG
The DNA here is from genome assembly GCA_023089105.1 of Lasiodiplodia citricola. Lineage (NCBI taxonomy): Eukaryota > Fungi > Ascomycota > Dothideomycetes > Botryosphaeriales > Botryosphaeriaceae > Lasiodiplodia > Lasiodiplodia citricola. The sequence continues at coordinate 119,101 of JAJNLL010000078.1, read as the reverse complement.
GGCGTGGGCCCCAGGATGACTAAAATGCAGGGTCAGCCATCGTGAGCGTCCCGACAGGCAGAAGAAGTTTTACCTCATCCCAGTCGTCTTCCATTATGAAGTGCCCGCCGGTTTGAACCGATTGGAACCGCGGCGTGGTGCGTCGAGAGTCGGTGGTTGTAAGGTGTAGGAGGGAGGACCGCGGATGCAATTACTTTTGAGAGTCGCGTGGAACCGCGCTGTGCGGCTAGGCTGATGCGGGATGCTGAGGAGGTGAACGGGTGATGTATTGAACTACCCGGAAGAAAGCGCTAAATACACCCCTGGTTGATCGCTCCTACCAACAGCGCGAAACAGCTGCCTAATTTTAGCGCCCGCTGTTTCAGCGGTACATACAGCAAGCAGCCTGGTGCTGCTTAGCATTTTATCCGCAGCGGCGTTCACAGCTCAAGACTGCGGCCGCGCCAATGGCCTGATAACCACTACACGAAATGCCTCGCTGCAAAATGCAAGAGAACAACCTTTAGGCTCCCGACATGTCGCTTCTCAGGATCGAGCTGGATGCGTACCAATAAGCACTTAAGCAAGCCAAAGTCCTTATTTCACGATTGCAGGGTTCTTCCAGGATTCAGCTCGAACGCATGTAGCTCATCCAGGAAATAACGTACCTGAAGTGTTGCTTGAGGGTGATCAAGCTCAAGCTTGAAGACGAGGCGTTCGAGGACGAAGTGGGTAGATTCTTGGGAAACCCCATGGATTTCGTCAGTGAGGTCAAATGTCGCTTCAACAAGTATGGTCTGAGCTGGGATAATTTCATGGAAAGCTTGAAATGATGTTCATTTGCTATGGAAGAAGGTCGGCCTTGCAAAATACCAGAGCCGTATTGGTGAGAAGGCGCTCTTGTGCCGTCTATCTGTAAACATCGCCTTGTCTGACCTAATGGATTGAAGGGAAAACGGCTTGCTGGCAAAGCTCGAAACCATACATACCACTTGCTGCCCGCACGACCCGACCTCATGAAAGTGAAATCTTTTGCTAGAAATGCTCGAAGCAATGCTACTGCCACCCGTGTCTATTGACCGAGTTTCGAGATTGGTAGCATTTTCCCTTCACACCACGTTGCGGCGTTACCAGTCATATGTAAGCCGCAAGGTTCTGCTCCCTCGCCTGGTCAACCCAATCATTGTCATTCTCGTATTGGAGCGCATCCTCCTCCAACCTCCAATCTTGACGGTGCTGAAGGTCGTCTTTCAGGTGGTGCCAGCTCTCATCGTCTTCCTCCTCGTCGCTCGAGTCGGATGAGATATCGTCGGGATCGACGAGGTCGTAACTTTTCATCAGCCGTTCCGAAGCCTTAGCGCTGGAAGTAAACTTGTCTTGGGTCCTTTCAAACCCCATCTTCTTGCGGAGGTTCTTCGCGGTGCGCTTGGGCTTCTTGGCCTTCAGGACGACAGGCTTGGGCTTGTATGACATGACGTGGAGCTTTTGCTCCTCCTCGGTCTTCAGCTCCGTCAATTTTTTGACGATGGCGGCAGCTTCCTCGTCCGTCTGTAATACACGTCAGTACAGGCATAGTAGTGCGAGATCAAGCTTTACTTACGATGCGGAGCTTTTTGAGGTCCACGACAGCTCTCGAGACCTCGGAATCGAGCTCCATTTTCAGGGTCTGGATGCGGCAAGCAACGTTGAACCCGTCCTCTCCATCCCCCATGTCTTCCCTCTTCAACTTCACTATTTCGGTTAATTTCGTGACGATCGACTCATACTTCGAAGCGATGAGCCGGGCGAGAGGATTGCATCCTACCTGGAAGGCATAGTCCAGCCATTCCAGGCTCAAGACCGCGTTGGGGTTGGGCGAGGCTTGCATTCCCCGATAACCTTGAGCGGATTAGCACCCTTGATGGCCGCCGCTTCCATCTCCATGATGATTTTGTCGATGTCAGGGACCTCGCGACCGAGCCGCATGAATTGGCGGACCATCGCGCACGTTGCGATGAAGCCTCTTTCGTCGAGGCGATAGCCCTTCTTAACGAGGAGAGCATGGGCAAGCTCCCAATCAACGCCTCTGAGTCCATCCAGGCGAGCATCTTCTTCTTCTTCGGTACCAGGTGGTACCACTGCCCAGCCCATCTGCCCAGGTGCACGGGCGGCGCGAGCTCTTGGTGACTGGCTGCAAGCCAGCGAAAGGCGACGTCGGTCGCGGGGCGGTCCTCCGGCGGAAGGGGGAGTCCCTAAGTGTGCGTCGATAGCCCCTACAAGCTGGGCGATCGCGATGGAGACGCCGGCGGCTCTGGCCATGAGAGCCAAGCGGCCCTCCTCATCGGAAACGACAAACTGACCTCGGTCGGCAGGACGGTACATTTAAGACCCTCGTAGAAAGCGTCGTCGACGTTGTGGGACCATGTCCAGAGCCAGTCTGTGGCGACGTACGGGATTGGAGGGCGCTTGAAACCAGGACTCTCGAGAGCTGGATACTGCACCAGAATGCTCTTGGGCGACTTGTAAAGCTCGGTGGCACGGCGGGAGAGCTGCAATCATGTCAGTAGTATTACGTCTGAGAGACAACGCACTGACATACAGGGTGATGTGAGATTGTGAATGAAGTGCCATCGAACGAGAAGGTGTACTTGACAGCCTCGCTTGGGTTGCGCTCAATGTCCATCGTCCAGTGCGGTGGCAGCGGACCGAACTTCTGCAGAGACCGCAAGATGAGCTTTTTATCGCTGGAGTATTGCTCAAGGCGGCGCTGCTCCCGCTGAAGAGCGGCGTCGGCGTCACCGGCAACCTTGGAAAAGTTCGGCATGATGTCGTGGCTCGGTGCGGTGAGGGTGAGGGTGAGGGTGAGGGCGGTCGGGCACAGTAGATTTTATATCTACATAGCAACGCGCCGCACGTGATCACTTGACGCCCTCAGGGTCCAGGACGCACCGAGCCTATCACTTGCTTCGTCGCGCTTCCACCAGGCCTGCTGCTTGCTTCCACGTGCGTCTTTTTCTTTCTGTGAACCTGCCTTGCTCCGCCAGAAGCTATCTTCTTCGGCGCCTCTTAACTCTACTACCCCACCAGAGATCTTCTGCTCTGGACCGCCATATTCGTCGAATACTCCACTACCCTCAATCCGTCACCTTCGCATGATGGTTAGTCAAGTCGCGAAGGCAGTCCGCGACTCGCATTCTCGAACCTGAGCGCATACCGTCCCCGAAGCCCCCGCCTCGGCCACGCAACCTGACACAGTTTTCCTTCGAGACGCACACCTGCGCGACAGCAGCTCGCCATGAGCGGCAACAGTAAGACTTCTCGCTACATGTCAAGCACAGCTATTACTTACCCAGCTGATGGACGTAGATCTTCTCCGTGAGACTCATGCCTTGATGGCAAATACCTATGGAGACCACTTTGGCATCACCGTTGAGGCCTTCGAAATCACGATCACGGTCCTTTACTGCCTGAAGACCTTCTCGGAGACCAAATACCCGAAAAGCCCAGAGATTGATGGTTGGATTCTATCCCACATCGTGTATTCCGCTGAGATGGGAAACACCATTAATTTCCACAATGAGGAGGAGTTGCTTGGCGCGGTCACTTTCGAGAACTGGCTCCAGAGTGATCATGGACAGCGCATGAGGGAGGAAAAGGAAGCACTCCGATCCCGCGACAGCCAGCCGGTCGTGACCAGAAGTGTTGTCGATCGTATCTACAGCAACGCCTCAGATGTCGCCCTCAAGGTATCAATTGTATGGGCACACATGGTTGACGCAGGCACGACTAGTGAAGACACGGTTGAAGAAGACATTGATGAAGGCACGGTTGAAAAAGATGCGGCTGGAGAAGACGCGGCTGGAGAAGACACGGTTGACGAAGAAGATACGGTTGACGAAAGCGAGAACGAGACAGACATCCCCATCCAAAAGAAATCGAAAGTACAGCGAGATCTCGAGAAGATGACGGTGATGGAGCTCAAGGGGGATGCGAGGCTAAGAAGGCTCCGTGGATTCTCCCGCTTAAACAAGGTAGAACTGATCAAGAAGATCTTGGAGGATCAAGATGTGGACTGGGTAGAGGAATAGGCGATTCCGGTACACAGGTTGACTGGCACCGCCTGCTGGCGGTTGCAAAAAAAAAAAAAAAAAACGATGAACAACGAGTTCGCGCGGCTAGAAATGCCGCTACTACACTTTTTGCGCCTCTCTCGACTTCCACTGGCACCGCTTCTAGGCGGTTGCTGAACAACTCAAAAGCATACTTCTGATGTGGCTCCACATGAAGTAGCGCACAATTCCCTTACAGGCTCTATCATTCTTCATAGCTTTCATTTGCCTCTTTTATACGTAGGCGTGGCTCAAATCAATACCGAATGGTTTTGTGGTTCACAAATCTCAAGACTTTGACCATCGCTGCACTTGCAATCTCACGAACACAGCATTCAATTAACTTCTGATATGGTGCTCATTGTCTCTACGGAAAACTCAATATTGGGAAACCGAATTGCTATCCTAGGCATACGCATTTTCCCCCATACTTTTTTTCTTTCAACCCATGCCACGAAAGTGCTACTCTTAACCCCGATGACTTGAGGAGTCAGAGTATCTCAAGGCGCTATCTAAAAGTAATTCAAGGAAAAGAAAGGGTCGTTCTTCAGTCGCTGACCAATAATTTCGCGGCAATAGCACGAATGGCTATGCCATCCACCTCCAAAATTGTGAAAATCCCGATGCTGTTAAGAAACTTGTCTGACAAAAGTATGAAACGCCATGCCCCTGTGTGCATTCCCGAGTTTTCCTTTTGTTTTTTTGCACCTCTTAAGAGTGCTGTCCGTGATTATTGCTTCCATTAGCAGTTACTAATGCCTAGAATTTCATCTGGAGGGTGAACTTCGTTGGGAACTCGAGCAACTCCAGGGCGTCGTGAACTCCCCAATGATCTCTATATTCCTCCCAAAGTCGCCTCAGGGTGCTGTGTCTGTTGTTTGCCTCGAGCTGGGCGGCCTCTCCCACGGTATCTGAGTCGTCGAAGTCTTGTAAAAAGGTGTAGAATCCAGCCTTCTCAGCATCGATCTTCTTGAGTAACTAAGCCTTTGTCCGGGGACGCTTGGAAGCCGGTCCGTCAGATGGCGTCGTGCTCCGGGATATCGATGGTGTACTGATGGTGGCTTGAACCTTTTCATTCTCGTCGAGCCCAACATCCTCCGTCTTCCCTTCAAGCCAGAGCCTCGCTGCGGGATCTCCACCTTGATCTGCTGCGGGTTGGGGTGCGTTACGGAAGTCGATGTGGCTGAATACTCCATTGCGCCCGATAGTGACCCTGCCGGCCCAAACAAAGCAGATGATGTCGGATCCCGGGCTAGTAATGTTGCTCTTCGACTTTAGCTTTGAACTTTGAGCCGTGTGTCTCGACGGCTGTAGTCTTTCTTCAATCAACTGCGCCATGGCCGACTGCCTACTTGGATTGTACCAAGAAATGACTGCCGAAAGAGCCAGGTGAACCCCTTTTGCGGCCTGCTCGATGTTGTACGCCGTGGAAAGGCCGGTATGCAAAGGCTTGCCTGAAATCTGGAATGACTGGAGGACTCTAAGGATGGTGAATATGTAAAAGTCACTGTCCTTCCAGCCAGACGTCTGGATATCGTAACCACGTAGAGACGTGTACTTAGAGCTGAATCCGTTCCTGTACTCCAAGGCTACGCGTGAGGCTGTGGTGCTGACTCCAGGATCTTGACCCCCCGAAGTCTTCCTGGGATGCCACATCCATTCATCCCGAAAGAACTGGAAGGGCTCCAGAAACTCGTCCGTCAATATGACTGTGTCCTTCAACTCGTTACTGTTGCTTTTGTGAAGAAGCGAACAGGCTTTCTCCAGATACTGAGCTTCCGTCATTTTTTCGGTGGCCCAGGGAAACCGGAGCGCGGAGACCTATATTGCGGCAGACGAAGAATTGGATAGCAACAGCGATGTGAACTGTGCCGTATGGTTGGGCGGCTTGTCGGTCGTGGACACGGTCGCGGAGGAGCGGCGGATGAGGGTTTGCCTAATAACAGCAACGAGCGGTACCGAAGGCCCTCTTCAGCTAGATATTTTGTTAGCAGGTAGAGCGTAGAGTTTGGGGTCTGAAAATACCTCTAGAACAGGCGATCCTGAAGACGCTCAAAGCTCTAGATGCTCTGGCTTGCAGAACCGGGCTCGCGAACCCGTCGAACGTAGATTATACAGGCTGCTCTGGAAATTGACGGTCGAGCAAGCGGATTGAGGCGAAAGGTGAGTCCACAGATGCCGTCAACGACGGGCTGGCGCAGGAAGCCTGTCGAACGCAGATTGCCTGAGCGGGTCTGGAAGCGGACGGTCGAGCAAGCGGAGTGAGGTGGAAAGCGAGCCCGCAGACGCCGTCAGTGACTTGCTGGTGTAGAGGCACCGACACCTGCCGCGTGAATTGGCGCAAGACCGCGTAGCAGATGTTGGTAAAGCGTCAAAGCTTGCAAGATGTGTAGAGGGCAAAGGGTTTGAAGGTGTGGAGGTGTGGAGGTGTGGAGGTGTGGAGGTGTGGAGGGCGGGAGGTGGGAGGCTGGAGGTATGAGGAGTTTTGAGCGTAGAAGATTAGAGGCGGCCACATGAGGCAGGTTTCTTCGACATGTGACGGTCGAAATTTTCCCAGATCTGGAAAGTGCTGCTGGGCTCACCTCAATACCTAAGGGTAAATAGAATGCTACTGGATCCAGCTGCAAATCGTCATCAGCTGGTGTCGAAGATCTTACTGTCATCATTCCATCCTTGAGAAGCACAGGATAAGTTCAAGACTGGTTTTACAAGGCGCAATAGTAGGTAAAACCTTTCTGATAAACTATCTACTTCGTGCAGTGGAGCCCTGCCATAGCTAAACATGTGTTTAACCCATATCCCGCTGTACTGGAAGCGCTTGTTATGTTCACACGAACGGTGTTGGGCTCGGACTCGGACCCGGCCTCAATCAAGCCACGGTGCACAACACCGAGGTTGTAGACCTGGGCTATGCGCTGGGAGCGCGCACTGTATTCCGCGAGCAAAGCCGGCAACTGCACGTTGAGAAAACAACTGCTGGTAGGGTAGATGACCCGGGGGTTGGCGGGGCTCCACCACTGAGAACATTGGCGCTATTAATACGCAGACGGTCTGATGCGGGGGAAGGGTGGGCTTGGCAGTGCCTCGCGGCGGTGAAGGAGAGCTTGGAATTTGTCGGGGCGATCACGTGCCACCAGTGGGAGTTGGTTGTAAAACCACATGCTGCTGGGCTCACCGGGGCTGAGCTTGCGTGCGTCCATCGATCTGCTCCAGGACAGGAAGTTTCTGGGAGCTACCGCCCATATCTGGACCTCGCCCGTCCTCAACGCAGACCGTACCATGTTCAAGAGGGGATCGGGGCTGCGGAATAGGGCGGTTCTTTCGATGAGCGGGACTTGGACTCCTAGGCCGGTGATGAGCACTTTGGCAAGTGACGTGGGTTTGGTGTTCTTCGACACCCAATGGCCGAAGTCTGCAAATGGTTGGAGGGAGACTTTGAGGACCGTGTCCTTCTCGACATACTCCGGGCATCCCAGGCGCTCGAACATGGCTCGCGCCTTCGTCGACTTTGCGGTATCACCTGGTAGATGGCACCAAAGACGTCTGGGTCTAGCTGGAAGACTATGGCTCCCTTTGAGCTTTCCGATTCGCCCAGCTTTAGGCGAATCGATGGCAATAGTACGTCCGACCGCAGTTGGAGACGGATGGCCTTGTGTCTCAGAGAACTACAGTCGCTATCCTGAGTTACCGATATGGCTGTTGACCAGGTCTGGCCTCGGAACGCCTTCTCGACCGGCTCATCGAAGGAAGACATGGTCCTGTGCTCGAGCCAGGGCGACAATCTGATATTGCCGGTTGATGAAGTCAACTCAATAGTCTCGTTCAACTCGGTAGCTTGGGCGTGCTCATCTTGTTCGTCGGGGTCGGCAATTAGCAAGAGCTGATCGAAGAGCAGTTCTCGAGCGTTTCGGAACCAAGAGTCGTGCTGAGACATCATTGCGTTCGTTCTAAAGTGAGGGTCAGCAAGCTGGACCGCGCAATGTGAGTTACGAAAAAGAGAACATACCTGTGCCAGACTGTCGGAAGTGGGAGCACGAATTTGTCAAAGCGCGGTGTTTTGCGGGCGAGCTCTACCTGGCTGCGGTGAAAGAGGCTGCTTGAATTAAGTCAGCGTCGGAAGATCTAGAATGCAGCAGGCGTTAGGCAGAACTTACCTCGCAGCAAGATCTTGACTCCCTCCAGCAGCAGACAGGTGGGCTTGTAGTCGTGCTTACGGTCGAAGTGAGCTCGGCGATGTCGAGTTATAAGCCGGTCACAGAGCTTCAACGATGAGACGCTCGCGACGAAAGTCAGTGGCGGGTGTCGAAAGAGCCTGCAAAACGCCCGTCCAGCTTGTTCCTGTCGGCGCGCGTCGTGGATGCGAGGCGGCGCAGTTGAAGCTGAAGGTGTCGGAGGCAGAGTCGGCAAACAGAAGAACATGGATTAGAAGAACTCCTCTAGGCAGCTGTGCGCGCTGCCAGTATTTCGCCGAGACTTTGCCGCCACCGCCGCTCGAAGATGCCCGGTTGCAGGTCCTTGTGCCAGGTGCGCATGCGAACCTATGTTTGCCTGGATGAGCTTCACGTGACTTCGGACATGAGAAGACAGGCAGGTCGCGTCTACGGGGGCATGGCTACGTCAGTCCCGAGGCGCTTGGGCTTTTTGAAGATGCCAAGTGCAAAGCTAGGGTTTTCTGAGATCCGTTCGGGCCCGTAGGTCAAGCTACAAGCTCCTCCACACAAACGCGCTACACTTTGTACACAGACTCTTCGAACTCGTCAACTCAGGCCTTCTTCCACATGTATTCTCATTGCCTCACACATGCGGCAGGTTGGGGCGTCTCAAGCTCCAGTCCAATGACATTGAGCGTGTAGTCTGGAATTCATATGGTAAGCAACTACAGCAAGCTATTGCACGGCCTTATCAACCTCAGACCGACCCATCTCGATCTGACCTTTACATTCTTCAAGTCAGCCTCTCGCATCACCGCCTGACAGGATTCTTCACCGCTGCCCGCCTCTGAAACTCAACACACTTTCCTCACCAGGCCGCCCATGACGCTCTAGCCGCCGTTGCATGTACGCTGCGGACAACTCTCGACCGAAGCAGCAGTACACAGGCAAAATCCCTATCTTCTCATGAATCTATTGATTTTGTTTAAGACTGACGAGTTTGGCCTCTTATAGGCAAACGTCCTACCTTCCGCACGAGACTTGTACATCAAAAACACACTACAACCGTGGAGGAGGACTGCTGGCGGTGAATGAGCACCCAGATGCTTCGAATTCATCAAGCTCTACACGTCTCATCTCAATATCCGGCACCGGGAGCATGAAGAGCGCGTAGAATATTGGATGAGGATAGACTTAGGCTAAGAGAGCTACTACATACACGAAACGATCTTGCTACAAGGCACAGCTTCTTTATAACACCCAACACTGCTCCTCACTTGGTTCTCGACCCTGGCGTAGCTCTGGCCGCAGCGGTAAAAGCACACGCGTGTTCTCGCCTGCTAGCTTAACGCAGACAACCCGTTGCTTCTCGCACCGTTTGCAAGCGAATTCGGGCGAATCCCCCCACTCCGCCCTCTTCTGGTGAATACAGAAGGACTCTGTATAGTATTCTCTTATGCGGTCCTTAATGAAGAAGCTTTTAAGGCGCTTTCGATTCTTCGCCGCGCACCTGTTTTCAACCTTCTTGATGAGCTTCTTCTGCACTTCGGAAGCTGAAGAAGCGTCCTTGCCAGGTAATTGGATCATGTACTGTTCCAGCTCGTTGTTGGAAGATTGGGAGCTCTGCGAGTTCTGGCTGTTAGACGATGGAACATTCTGGCTGCTTGACGACTGGGGATCTTGGCCGTGAATGGTGGGGGCTCTAATGGGCTCTCATGAACTCTCAGTCCATCATGCCGTCCACGAATTCGATCATGCTCAGCTTGTAAGCTTTGCATATCTTGTTCGATGGCACAAATGGTGTGCGTCTTGCCGGTGCCAGGGGCGCCACGGAGAATGGCGCATGACGTCTCTGGGCCGAAAACGAGAGTGTCGTGCGGAAGTCTTTGGGCCTCTGAAAGTATGGCCGTGTTGGCCAGCAGTCTGCTTTCGACGAGTAGTGGCTCCTCTTCCGCCAGAGCGGAGTTTTTCTGCCAGTGCCTGTCAGTGGTGATCAGGATGTAGCGAAGAACTTGGCTTTTCTGAGGGTAGGCGCGAGGAATATGGGGCTACATACCACCATGATACTTCTCGTAAGAGTCTCCGAGTCGAGGAAAGAGAGTTTGGAAAGCTGGATTCCGAAAGAAGTCGCGAACACGCCGCAGGAACCATGGCTGAATAGGCTCATTCGGTAGAGTTGCACTCCCGCATATGCATCGAATCGATGGTTTAGCGAAGGCGAGGCCGAAAATGACGTTGGACCGTTGTTTTTGTGCTCCAGGATCTTGAGATGCAAGGCGGAAGCGATTGGGATAGATTTAATGAACGACAGCTCAGATTGGCATGATGGAGTGTGTAAGGATGTGTGTGATAGCGAGCACTAGCGTAGTTGCGGCGGCTTAGAAAGAGAAAAGAGGATGTCGAAGAAGAATGGAAGGTGGTCGCAGTCTGGATGATGGCAGGCTCGCGTAGACCGTGTCTGACTAAGCCAAAAGCGGCAAGCCACATGTGCCCGACGACTCACCTCACCTACACTGCTACTATCCGCAGGCTAGCGTGTATTTTTTTTTTTTTTTTGCTCATTTCGTGGGCATGTGAAGCTATCGTCCAGACGTGTATGTAGAATTTTTAATTTGACATTCTCGTCCGGACGATAGCTTCAACTACTCACGTTTTGTTCTTATTTCTTTAGTTACCCTGGATTCGAGGATCCTGCTATTCTTCGAGCTAGCCTCCAGCTGCAATAGCCCTCTTTACTATGTTTCACTGCACCGGCTCACATGTCAGGGAGTCACACCATCTACGAACATGCGCGGCAGATTGAGCTCTCTGGAAATGGTGCCGGCCTGTCGCTGATGCTCGACAAAATTCTGACGTAGGATATCAACGCCATGTCAATTTTCCCAGAAAGACGGATCCCTCTGCCAGAGACGAATGCGAGAAAATTCAGCACAGCAGTCCGAAGGTGTGGTACTTGGCAGTCGAACACGAACACCAGCGCCATACCGAATTAGGAAATGCACGTGGACCGTGGGGGCCAAATTCTGTCGACCCGCTGAACCCGTGGCCTCGTGCATCTCCTCAGACTCTGAAGGCCTGGTCTCGCACCAAGTCGCTCTCCACAACACCAACCGGTGCGCGTGGCTGTCACGTACGAATACCAATTCCAGTAGCGCAAAGCCGCGCGGCTCTGCACTCGCCCGCTCGTTCCCGCCTTCCTCATCTCACCATGGCTCCACTGCAGCAAGTACGAGGCCTTGGTCGTCGGCGAAAAAGATCACTTGGGATTCAAGATATACCAGACCTCGCAAAGGATGACTCGGGCTCGCTGGAAAGTCTCCAGCGCATGGGTAAGAATGCGCTCCGGCTACCCGGCGAAAACTGACGTAGAGAAGCTCTGGACTGCATCCAGAAATCATCTCACACCACAAGCCTCTGCAAACCGTGTAAACAATTACTACAATCACACCGTCTACCACACCGTAGACATGCTGGTTTCGACATGGATTACAAGAGAAGGAGGATGGGACCCAACTGTGAACACGAGCACCACGTCACACTTTCCGACCTGCGCGCCTGCAAAACCTGCGAGCTTTGCATTCTCATAAGCATCCTGATTTGTGAGGACACAAGCAGCACTTCCAAGCAAGAAAGCCCCTATAGAATCCAGCTCGTCAATGATGGAAGCAAGCCGCATCGCTACCTGAAGTTCAGTTTCAGAGAAGAGGGTGGGAAATGGACGGACAAGAAGATGATCATTGCGTGTTGGGAGAGCTTCACGGGTATGAGCCATGCTGTTATCCGAGGCTAGTGAGCTTACTCTTTCGTAGACCACGTTTACGATGGCTTTCGCGCACTGGGACCTTCAACTGCTTCGAGGCAGACATTCGATCTCGTCGGCTCATGGTTGGAGGAATGCTTGGCCGAACACACGACGTGCAATCATGTCTCGGACATCTCGGCACCGCTCCCTACGCGCCTTGTGGAGATTGAGGTTGCCAATGCACACGAGCATCCGAAAGCCCGCCTCTGCTATGGAGACTCGTTACCACCGAGCACCCCCTACGTGACATTGAGTCACTGCTGGGGGAAGGAGATATTTATGACGCTCACCTCTAGAACCGCGATTGACTGGATGGAAGCCCTGCCAACAGCAGACTTGCCTCAGACGTTTCGCGATGCCATGGTTATTACCCGGAGACTGGGATACCAGTATCTTTGGATTGATAGCCTGTGCATCATCCAGGACTCAGAAGAAGACTGGGTAAGAGAGGCTAGTAGGATGAGCGAAGTTTATCAACACTCGATTCTCACCATCTCCGCAACGGCCTCACAAAAAGCAAGTGATGGTTGCTTTCAGCCGAGACCGCCGTACATGTTCCGACATTCAAGCAGCGGCATACCACCAAGCTTCTGGAGCTTTGCTCCACGGGATCTGTGGGACCTTGGGGTGGAGAGCCGGCGAAGACTTGGGCTACCGTGTCGAGCTTGGGTACTTCAAGAGCGGGTGCTTTCGCGCCGCATTTTGCATTATAGCTCGCTCGGCGTGTTTTGGGAATGTGACAAGGTTCGAAGATCGGAGCTCGTCCCGGAACACTCGACGTGCCGCCAGTTCGCAGGCCTCTTGCAGCAACTCTCTACGACATCCCACGAAACTCCATCTTCTGAATGGCACCGCCATTGGGCTGGCTTAGTGAAAGACTATTCCGAGCGTCAACTGACTTACCCCGATCGTGACAAGCTCGCCGCACTTTCTGGAGTTGCAAAGGCCTTCCAGTTTCAGCTGCCCGAGGAGACGTATATTGCTGGCATGTGGGGTGACAAGGATGACCTTCTCCGGATGATGATGTGGTCAGCCATCAAGAAAAGCCCGAGGCAGGCAAAACCAATGTATCGCGCACCGTCCTGGTCATGGGCATCTCTGGATACCCCCGTGTCCACTCCGCTCTCCAGCTATGGGCATGATCTTGTTTCTTTTGTCAATATAAAACATGCTCGAACAAAGCCTCTCAACTCGGCCGACCCGACTGGCCGCATTGCAGATGGATTCATTACTCTCGTGGGGTTTTGTATCCCTACTCTGTTAACTCTTGAAAGAGAAAAGACTCGACTTAAGTTGGTGGGGAGGTATACAGCAAGTGCCCAGAAATTCTGGCAAAAGTGTCGGCCCACTGTGAAGCTGGACCACATTGAGCCAGCTTCAAGCTTTCCGCGATGGCTGTGGTGCGTGCCATGGTTCTCGTACGACTTCGTGGCGCGTGACGACAAGCCTCGACATCGCATCTCCTTTTTGCTCCTCGAGAGTGCAAGGCAAGGCGACGAGAATCCCAAGATCTTTAGAAGAATCGGCATGGCTGAAAACTGGAATTTTCCGTTAGCCTACAAGTGGGATTTGATGTACTACAAAGAGATGACAGTTGTTTGACGCAACACTACAACCCGGAGACGGGGAATCCCGAAAGGCGGCAAGTCATGTCACGCAGGGAAGCGCAATTGCGTCATGAAAAGAAGATTATTTCCTAATCCCTGTCCCGTTACAAGACGGTGTGCCGTTCCAGGAAACATGAACAGAGGTGTTGACGTTGCCGCACTCGGTAGTTGTTACCGAATCTCCGCCTAGAGACGGATCTTCTCTAGGGAGCATGATCCGTGGCCTCTCACTGCGACGAGTCTTTGCACAAATCTGACTATCGATTATGACACAGTGACAACGTAAGCAGCGTGGTAAATCTGCTGGTACCCGTTTGGGCAACCAACTGCTCGCTTAGTGGCGTTAGCGTGCATGGCGCAATTTGCTGTCACGATCACGCTGCCCAGCTATTTGCCCGCCAGACTAGCTCACATTTTCAATTGGGACTGTACCTGGCATGAGTTCTATCCACCCGAGGCGGAGATGACCCCCAAAATATGGGCATCCCGCCCTCAACTGATAGACCCCCGGAGATATTCCGCGGGCCGCAGCCCCACTTGTGATGTTTATAAGACGGGCTGATTCTGATAAATTGCTAACCAGGACTGTTCCTGCTTACTTCGGGCCCTAGCAATTGCCATGAAGCTGTCAACTCTGGGACTTCTCCTTGGCGGCGCTCTTGCGTCTGCCAAGCAGCCAAATATCCTCTTTGTCTTGACTGACGATCAGGATTTGCACATGAACTCTGTGGAGTACATGCCTCTTCTCCAGGTAATTGCACCCCCGGAACTCTCTCTAATCGCCGGGCTGACCTCGGCTTGCTGTCAGAAACACATTATAGAACAGGGCACCACATTTGCAAAGCACTTCTGCACTGTGGCTATCTGCTGTCCGTCCCGCGCAAACCTATGGACTGGACATGCTGCTCATAACACCAATGGTAAGGGGCAAGCATATTTTTTCACAAAAGAAGCTCTCAACTGACATAAATTAGTCACTGACGTCTCTCCGCCTTACGGTATGATCTTGCAGCCCAACTCCACTGTAATTGAATTCTGACAGCGCCAAAGGCGGCTTCCAAAAGGTCATTTCCGAGGGCTGGAACGACAACTACCTGCCTATCTGGATGCAAGACGCCGGGTACAACACCTACTACTCCGGCAAGCTTTGGAACGGCCACACCGTGTCCAACTACAACGAGACCTTTGCCAATGGATTCAACGGCTCCGACTTCTTGCTCGATCCGTACACTTACAAGTACTACGACGCAGTCATGACCAGGAACGGAGAAGAGCCTGTCAGCTATGCCGGAAACTACTCGACGGACGTCATCAAAGACAAGATTCTTGGCTTTTTGGATGAGGCTCTTTCCCACGAACGCCCCTGGTTCGTCGTTGCTGCTCCCATTGCACCGCACTCGACGACGACCACGGACCCGGCAACAAACTCGACTTACTTTGACTTTGCCCAGTATGCGCCTCGCCATGCCCACCTTTTCAAGAACTACACCATCCCAAGAGATACCAGCTTCAATGCCAAGGTTGAAGGTGGTGTCAGCTGGATTAAGAACCTTGCCCCTCTCAACGCCTCCGTTATCAAGTACAACGATGAGTTCCAAAGGTCCAGGCTGAGGGCTCTCCAGGCCGTTGACGAGATGATTGAGGCGTTCGTGGAGAAGCTGGACGATGCCGGCGTCCTGGACGACACTTACATCATCTTCAGCACCGACAACGGCTTCCACATCTCGCAACACAGGATGACGCCTGGAAAGGAGTGCGGATTTGGTATGTTCTTTTGCTACTTCCGTGGATTACGAGGCTAATACAGGAGTGGCCAGACACGGATATCCACATTCCCCTCGCCATCCGTGGCCCCGGTATTGCCAAGGGCGCGACCATCGAGGCCGTCACCAGTCATACCGACATTGCCCCCACGATTCTCGAGCTTGCGGGAGCTCCCAAGCAGCTTGATGGCAAAGTCATCCCTCTTACGGCTGAGAAGGCCGAAAATGGAACATTTGAGCACGCCGCCATTGAGTATTGGGGAAGGGTATGTGCCGTGAAGCCGAACCTGCATTGCACCAGCTGACCAAATGAAGGCCTTGATCGAGGGAATCTATTTCAACCCCGTCGGTTCCCGGAACATTTACAACAACACCTACAAGGGCCTCAGGCTGGTTGGAGATGACTATAGCATCTACTACAGCGTGTGGTGCACGAATGAAGCAGAATTCTACGATGTGAAGGTTCGACGCTTGTTCCGCCCTCCAGAAATTCAGTCTCTAACGTATCATCAGACCGACCCTGGCCAAATTTACAACCTGGCTTCCAATGCTACTGCCAACTCCAACTACCAGCTGGCCGGGCGTTCGCTGTCGCAGGTCATCTCCCGTCTCGATGCGCTCATGATGGTGTTGAAGTCCTGCAAGGGAATCGCATGCACCAAACCCTGGGCAGAGCTTCATCCCAGCGGGAATGTCCAGTCACTTCCTGATGCTCTGAATGCCGAGTACGACAGCTTCTACAGCAAGCAGCCGAAGGTGGCTTTCACATCTTGCGAGATGGGCTACCTCATCAGCGCAGAGGGACCCCAGGAGTTTAACCAGTACAACGGCGCGAGGATGGAGTCAAAAATTGACGGCCGTGAGGTCTTCCTCTACGGAGACGACTGGCACTTCTACACGTAGATATTCATGTAGTTATACGAATACCGTAATGGATGTATATATGAACGAAGTCTTTCAGGCCACTTGCCCATCCGTTCCGAGGAGACCAAAACGAAGGCAAAAAATCATTGCCCACACCCAGAATCGAACTAGGGATCTTCGCATTGCATGAGGACATACGAGTGCGACGCTGTACCACTAAGCCATGCGGGCGACGATGGTGTTGAGTCCGGCTTGGTGGTGTACTATAGTGTGAGGCAACAAGGCAGGCGCGACTTTGCTGCAGCTTCATCGAACGGCGGCGGACCCGTGCTTGTGGTAAGGTTTAGCGCTCCCGGCCCCTGCAACCAGGAACTGACCTGCAGAGATACGTCATTTGCGGGTACTCGAGTCGAGAGCAATCTTATCACTATCTTCGTAAGATGCTCGTATCTTGAAAGGGGTGTGCGCCTGGAAATCACTCGGGCTGTGGGGCGGCGCCTCAGCCAATGCTGGTCATCTGGAGGAATACGATTCCCATACGACCTCAATTTTTTTTTTGAGGAATTTTAAGACTACAACTCTGTTTCTAAAGAGTGGGTGCTCCGATGTTCACCAGGAGTATGCATGAGAGACCGTCAAGATTCGGTGCTTCCCCTCCACCTCACCACCAAAACATTCAGCTGGGATGCATTGTAGTAATCACAGAGGATTGCAAGGATAACATGCTTCTTGACTCATTCTTGCAGCCATAGCCAGGTTCTATGGGTAATCAGTATCTGGACGTACAAGTAGCGTGAGAATTCTCTCAACCCAACTTCCCGGGTAAGTATCTTACGAAACACGCTTTCGAATGGTAAAATACAATCTACCATGGATCCTTCGTTCCACTGCGGAATAATCGAACAACAACCGGACATTCGCGCAAGCATTGTGATCCGGTGGTGTCTTAATTGGATATTTGAGCCCTGTGATGTTTGGATGTTCTTGCATCTTCTGGTTGGCAGCGGTGTCCATAGCACATACGCAAAGCATTTTTATGTTCCTATTCATCAATCCACATTCTCACGTTCTGATGAATTCCCTCATGCGATCTTGTAAGGCTTGGAACCTTGCCCGAAGAGGAGGTGAGGTTTGCGTTCTGCCAAGTCGAGGATTGTTTGTGCGAAGACGGAGTTTGCCCAAGCAAACCAAGGCCCTGATACCAAATTAGTTTCCATGGCGTCATTACATCTCGATGACGAAGAGACTCACTGGTGTAGCTCTTCAGATAATTGACGTCGACGCTTTCGTGCACCAAGCCAAGCTTGCTAGCCGCCTTTACATAGTTAATGGCCTCAGTGATTTCTTCATCGTCATCAGAAGTCATGGCTTGAACCAACAAGCTCATAGGCCAGGCATTCTGAAGACCAATGTGTGGACCGCCAATGCCCTCGAAAGCTTTGCCTTTGAGGTAATAGGGATTCCCCTGCTTCTCCAAGATCATTTTCCTGGTGTTTTGATATATCTGGTCCTTGGCATCGACAAATCCAAGTAGAGGAAGCGCCAAGAGCGATGGAAGGTTCGCATCGTCCATCAAGATTGAGGAACCGAAGCCGTCGACTTCAAATGCAAAAACATCACCGTACTTCTTGTGGTGGACAACGCCGTGTTCCCACACACCCGCCTCGATTGCTTCACTGTACAACATGACTTTCTTCGAATACTCGATAGCCTTCGCACCACCAACTTTCTCGAGCATCTTTGCACAGCGTTTCAACTCGACAGCCATCATAGCATTTGAAGGGATGAGATAGCCGAGAATGGTCGCGTCGTCACTCGGCCGGAATGCACTGCGTACTAAGCCGGTGCCAGCATTGAGAGGGTTTCCAATTCCGCCAAGATTGAGCGTCTCGGTTCCAGCGTCGGTATGACGCTTGAAGGTATACTCATTCTTCCTAAAGTCGCCGTTCTTATCAAAAGTTGGCTTTGATTGTTGCTCGAGAACATCCAGGAGCGTGTTGAGTGCGGTATACCAGCGTGTGTTGACGAATTCAGTAGATCCGGTATGGCTGTGGAATTGGTTGGCGAGCGAGAGGAAATGTGCCAACGAGTCCAACTCGTACTTGCACTCGAAGACAAAGGATGGTTCGTAGACGGGATGAACGACATCATCCATGCCATTGTTCGAGGGCGAGAGCTTACTCGGAGGGGGTGGCTGAAAAGCATTGCAATACGGGGATCCGATAACAAACTCAGCCTGGGTGTTGATGGCGCCCAAGATTAGACTTTCGATAGCCTTGTCCTTCTTAGCCAATTTCTGGTACTGGGCAAGTTGATTGGTCGAGTCTCGTAGCCATTCGGCATTGATGTCTCCAGTAACGATGAAACTTTGGGCACCTTGCCATGGCGCGCGCATGTTTGGCATTATCGTCTTGTCCCCTTCAACGTGCCAGCGTACCGTTGTGTCCAACGTGTTCGGAAAGGCATTCTCGAAGATTCGAGCCAGGTCTTTGTCCACCATCCTTTGCTTAAGCTCATCTATGATTTCCTCAACAAGGGGGGATTCGAATGTGCGACACACGGCGGCCGGGCGCTGGTAGGGGAGTTCCATCGGACCCTCGCTGTAGGGCGGGCTGTAGTACAGCTAGAGTTAGCGAAAGCTGGCATCTTCTGGGATGGGCGACACATACTGACGGTGCCTTGCGTAGGCAGTGTAATCAGGGCAAGCCTCACGGGCTTTGGCATTGTCGATGGATGCCTTCAGCGCGTGCTGGCCGCCTTTCTTGTCGGAAGCGGCGTGCACGCTGGGCAGCGCCGCGACTGCCAGGAAGATGAGGCGCAGACATCTGATGGGCAAGTGCATGGTCGACGGGTGAGAGAGGGAGGACAAGCGCGTCTGTTCAAGGCGTCATGGTTCGCAGTGGATGAGACTGGAGCTGTTGTGGAGATGTGGAGCTTGTTCCTGCGGCAGCGGGAGCTATGTAGGGCCCGCGCCGGATGCCGAGTCATGCATGATCCGCCGATCTGAACGCCGAAGTCTGAACGCCTGTTGTAATAATAGCCCACGGGAACTACAGAGGTAAAAACAGCTCTAAAATGCCGCCAGCACCTAGAAAACCACTGCCACACGCCCATCCAAATGCTTTATGCGCACACACAGAAATCCACCCAGCGCTACATGTATTCATAGCTCATGAAAACCGGGCGTTCATGCTTCCTCCTGGTAATGTCTCCCACGCAGTATTTAGACCCATATCGTCAGCCATTGCTACCGTTGTGCTCGCAGCCAAGTTTGCAGACGTCGCTTGCCCAAGCTGATAGATCCTCCGGTTCGACGCTCCGCTGGATGCTGGCCATCCTGGGCTTAGCTGTTGGTAGCTGTTACCGTCGGAATATCCATACGACTGCGAACCTCCTGCTGTCGACCCGTCAAAGTACGTTGCTGGTGACGATCCGGACACTGAGTCTGTTTCAGGGCTGCCCGTGGCATTCCACATCCCATACCCGTTGTTCATATCTTGTTTCTGCTGCTGTGATCGAACGTAAAGCTGGGTCAATAGAGCCGCCGCATCCTGCTGGAACCGGTCGCGCCAATTGATGTAACCAAAGCGGTTTCCTAGACGCGCTAGGATAGCCGAGAAGTTGTTGATGGTATTGATGGCTTTAACCACCTGGTTCTCATTACTTCCACCTCTCGCTTCCGGGAATGGTGGCGGTAATGTGTCACTACCGCTTGACATAGGATCTAGATAATCGTCGGTCGTTGATGTAGACGTTGCTCGTGAAGCTATTGGACGTGGTCCCTCCAAGAGCGACTCCTGGTTCCTCGAGAGTACATCCACAAACTGGCGACCGGTCATGTACGCTCTCATAGCGTCATAGAACGTGACGGGCATCTTCTCATTCGATTCCTCGGACAGCACTGCAAGCATCCTTGACGAATACGTGGCGCAATGCTCGACGATAAGCCGTTGAGCATAGTCGCCAATCCTGGGGCAGCGTGGACTTGGCGAGAGTATGTAGACATAGCTGTAAAGAAGCTCGAGCTCGAAATAGGTACGGGAGGCTGGCGAGATCTTCTGCGAAAGTTTCGTGAACCAGGACGCCATCGAATTGTAAATCTTCCACAGGCGAGGGTAAGGGTCCGACCAAGCGTCACGTTCCGACTGGAAGAGATCAGTGTACCAGGCTGACTGTATCTGGCGTAAACGGAAAAGATCAAGGGCTGATTCAAATGACTGACCCCATTGGTTCAACGAAGCCGTCTTCAAGGCAGAAGACCCGCTACTAGAGAACGGAAGTGCGACGTTGGCCGAGTCATCGGAGAACGAAAAAGACCTGGTTTGAACCAATGAAGTTTCCCTGAGGGCACACCATTAGCCTCCCAGCTAAGAAAAGAGACAGAGGGGTGCTCACCTGTCGATGGCATACAAACAATGATATACGCGCCTTCGAAGCTCAAGTTTGGGCTTGCTCATCGAGGCGCTCTTTGAGGGATCCACGTGCATACCGAGGTCAACCATTGCCCGGGACGCAGCGCCAACCAAGGTCCAACTATCGAAGTGATGCGGATCGAGCATCGAGTACTGTGCCAGGAGCAACATGGCCTGTATGCTCGCAACAGAGCCCGGCCGGAGCACAGCCTCTGCATGCTCGAGAGCTGCGTTGACGTGACCTATAGCATCACTGTAATGCACATCTCCGCGTTGCTCCGAGTAACTGATGGACGAAATGGCAAGGACCATGCGGAGCGTCCAGAAATCGATGGGAGAGACGGTACGCTGGTCGGACTGGTAGACGGCGTCGACGGAGCCATAGAAACTGGTCTCGTCCAGGATGGGCAGGAGCACGAACATGGTGTTGAGGTAATGCTGGATCTGGGGGGTGATGGCATATCGTGGGGGAAGGCTTTTGGCCATTCCCGAGGGCAAGGGCTCCTTGGACGAGGCAGACAGAATGAGGCGAGCATAGGACATGGCGGAAGTGAATCCGTAAAAATCGCGGGCTGTGGCGTTGACTGACCTGGAGGGGCTCAGCGGGCGGTTACAAGCGAGCGGGAAGAAGGCTTACAGCAGCCCAAAGTCAGAGACGAGGTCGTTGATGTCGGCCTCCTCCTTGCGGCGAGCGGCCTTGTCCGTGGCCTTGGAGGCCTCGGGCGAGGGCGCGGGACGGGGAGTGTGGTGGACATCAGGATCGGTCATGGTCACGGACGAGTGGCGGCGCGAGCGGGCTTCCTGCAGGCGCTTCTCCAGCTTCTCGACGCGGGCCTCCAGCGTGGCAACATAGCTGCGCTCCTTGCCGCGGGCGAACTGGTCGTTGGTGCTGGAGCACTCGGCGGCGCGGTTGGCCTTTTCACAGGCGGTGCAGGCGGGCAGCTTGCCATCACACTTGACCTTGGCGCTGCGGCATCTCGAGCAGGCGGCGACGGGCCGGCTGACGCGCAGCAGCGGCGTCTCAAGCACCATCAGAGCGCTGTCTGGCGCGGCGTCGTCTGGAAACATGTCAATCAATGCGCGGACGTGCGTGGGCGAGGCGGCGCACAGGCGCGGCGGCTCACCTGGGGTCTTGATGCGGGCGGGGTGTCGGGCGGCGTGGGGTATCACAACGTGGGCGGGTTACGCGGACGTGCGCAAACGGCACCGCAGGCAGCAGGTCGGGCAGGTCGGGCAGGTCGTGGGAGCAGTTTGGGGGCAGTCGGGCCGCCGAGAGGTGATGATGCGGTTCTAGGCGACGCGGACGGGAGCCTATCACCGGAGCCGTAGTGCAGCCCAGGCCGGCGTGCCTGCTCGCGAGCCTGGCGCCCGGCCCTGCGGCTTGACGATCCCGCCTGCCCTGCGAGGCTCGTCCCAGCCCAGTCCCAAGTGCCGCCCGCGACTGCTCGACCTCCGCCATGGCCCCGTGCGGCCTGTCCTCTCTCCCAGTCTCGAGGCCCGCCCCAGCGTAGACCATGGAAGCCGCCCACGCCGCCGCGCACCCCTCCTCCGCCCCGCCAGGCAAGCGCGCCGCCGGCGACGCGCACTCGGGGCCCCGCATTGCCCACACGCTGACGGCCTGTGTGCGCTGCCGCACCGTATGCTCCCACTCTCGCCGCTGTCGCCACCCTGCTGACCGAGTGCTGCCAGAGGAAAACAAGATGCGATCCCGGCCTGCCCCGCTGCGGACCCTGCGAGCGCAACAACGCCCATTGCGAGTACTTCGACCCTGCCAAGAACGCAAAGATCCCGCGCAACTACGTCGTCCATCTGCAGCACAAGGTCCGCGATCTCGAGCGCCAGCTGGAGGAGCTGGAGAAGGATGACTACGAGCCTGATGCCGAGGACGTCGTGCGCGGCGCTGCCGCCGTGCGCATCCACGAGAGCGACGAGAACCGCTTCCTGGGCCCCTCGAGTGGCATTGCCATCGTGAAGCTGGTCATGCAGCTTGCCAAGCAGTTCACCGATTCCAAGAGCATATCCGATATCGTCCCCGACTCGCATGCCCGCTTCGTCAAGGAGCGTTTCCGTCAAGAGGATGCCAAGCCCACGTCCAAAGTCTACCCGCTCGTGAGCGATGTCGCTGCCGAGGAGTTGCCAACCCGCGACCTGACAAATCTGCTCGTCCAGCTCTTCTACCTCAAAGGCGAGTCTTCCCATGAGCCTGTACGTGCCGCGTCTGACAGTGTGTGCTTGCAGTCCAGCCCATGTACCCCATCGTCCACGAGCCGTCCTTCTTACAAGACGTCGAAGCCGTTTACAATAATGCCGCCAACTCCTATCAGAACTTCATGGTACGCATGGTCATTGCCATCAGCTTGCAGAAAATGGACACCCAGTATGCTGGTTTAGCCGATGCATATTATCTCGCAGCCTTGCGCTACCTTGAAGATGCGGTCAAACCAATGAACTTGGGCACAATCCAATGCTTCTGCCTCATTGCCGGCTACTCTCTGACCACACCTACCCGTACCGCTGTATACTACATCGTGGGCCTGGCCGTGAGATTGGCCGAGGCGCTTGGGTTGAACGAGGAAAAGACCGTCGTACTAGGGAAAGGAGGAAAGCTAGCCGACCCTCTCGAGGTGGACATGAGACGGCGTGTTTTCTGGTGTATCTTGACCATGGACCTTGGCTTGGCACATAGCTTGGGCCGTCCGGCAATTATGGCGACCCGCCAAGAGCATTTTGACCTCCAGTTCTTCTCCATGGTCGAAGATCACTATATCCAGCCTTCTGGCATCGCACCTGCTCAGCCTTGCCTCAAAAAATGGATTGCCATCCACTTCTTCCGGATGAGGCTGTTGCAATTGGAGATTCGGAGAAAATTGTATCAGAAAAAGAGACCAGAGCCGAAAGATGATCAGGACCCTTGGTTTCAACAGATGGAAGCGAAACTGATTGCTTGGAGAGACACGAGCCCCGAGGTTGATGGTGGATCCGGTCTCAACAAAGTCTGGTGCGTATCTCGCGCTGTCTGTGGTTGCACACATAATATGCTAACGATCTTCGCCGCGATACAGGTTTGTTGGCCGTTACAATACGATGATCGTCTTCTTGTTCCGCCCCTCGCCACAAGTATCCCGCCCGTCTGTTCGGGCTGCAACTCAATGCTACGATGCTTGTGAATACAACATTTACATGCAACGCAAGCAGATTGAGACGAGAAGCGTTGAACTTACTTGGATCTTTACTCAGTCCATTTTCATGGCCATCAACACCATGCTATGGTCGCTCTCATACGCCGAAGTCCGTCGTATGCACTCTCGGGAGGATGTAGAGCGCCATCTTAAAGTTGCATTGGATGCTATCGAGTTGGCTTCAGAGCGGTGGCCTGGTGTCGCTTCTGCCAGAGTCCTCTATCAAAACCTCATCGAGGCCTGCCTCAAGGTGTACGAAAAGAAGGGAGACGTTCCGATATCTGCCACATCTCCGTCCGACAGTGCTTCAGCTGCATCTCCGAGTATAAGAGACGACGGCAGCACCAGATCCCGAACAATGAGTCCAGCAACAGTTTCTTCCGGGTCACTATCAACTCCCCCAGAGCGCCCTGACGCGCCTTTCGGTTACATCTCTCCCCAAACCAAACTCGACTTCAATATGAACAATGACCAGAATCAGACGGGCTTCCCAATCTATCAATCACCACAGCATCTTCAGTCGACG
Organism: Lasiodiplodia citricola; assembly: GCA_023089105.1. Taxonomy (NCBI): domain Eukaryota; kingdom Fungi; phylum Ascomycota; class Dothideomycetes; order Botryosphaeriales; family Botryosphaeriaceae; genus Lasiodiplodia; species Lasiodiplodia citricola. The sequence goes on along the minus strand of JAJNLL010000078.1, from coordinate 94,730 downwards.
CAGTCTACGCCAACAAACTCTATACCAATGACGGCCGATATGAGCTCACCAAGTAGCATGACCAACATATCAAGTCCCGGATTTGACCAGCAAATGCAATATAATCCGGTACCGGTGTCTTTCCAGGATTTGCCGGCATGGTCACCTTCTTTCACAACCTCTCAAACTCCAGATGCATTCGGCCAGCAAATTTCACATCAGCGATACCAGAACTCTGTGGAAGATTTCTTGGGAGCGCCGCTTGCAACAGCTGTTGGAGCTTTGTACAGCGATTACCTGGCGAATGAGCAGCCTTCATGGAGTATGGAAAGGTCCGGTGTAGGGCTGAACCAAGCACAACAATTCGAGCTTCTGGAAAGCCTTCAAACTCATGGGCCAGAGCAGATTGAGAGCATGATCGAGGAAAGCAACGCTTTGTTTGCGCCATCGTCGCGGCCATACTGATAGTCCTTGCCGCGCCTTTCGGGTCCATAGCGTTGGACAATACTAACTACTCTGGGGAAATGCTCGCTCCAACATGCTGGCTGTTGTGCATTGCGCTAGCGCATGATGCTCGTGCCAAGAGGTTCGAGACCGAGCCTGGGTCGCTCAGTTTGACCGCCCACCACGCCTACTTCTGCCAAATACTGGACGCTCAGGAAAGAAGGGCCGCGAAACTTTTGCCACACTAGTCGCGAGCGAAACCTTGCAACCTAGAAATACTCAAAAGACATCACTGAGCTCACGCAACCCCCCTGAGGGGTTCAGGCCAGTAAAGAAGCATCATTAGGTCGATCAGGCCTCTTGCCATGCTCGCTTGCTCTCATATCCAAGAGGTCTTACCTTGGCTGGAAGCACGGCTGTACTCATATGGAAGCCTTCCCATTTCACGTTTGTCAATTTTCCGAATACCCGGTTACGAAAGTTCTCAATACCAGAAAGGTAGTCTTAACGGCTTATTGACTGACAATGCATATACACAACCAAAAAAAAGCGCGGATTAGGATCGGGGTTGGCGGCGTTTGGAGACAGGGTGCTAAGGGACTAGTTTCATTTTATTGCAGTGTTAGGCCTCAGTTTTATCTCCTGTCAGTTCATCTTCACATAGAATGCAGGTGTGGGAAGAGCCAGCGCTTCTGTCGGGGAGTTGACCCATGGACGTTGCTACGTCCTCCGATATCTGAGATAAGAGAGGCCTGAAGATGAGGCCTTCACCCACCTCCTCAGAAGATAGCTTCTAGGTGACCGCCTCAATGATCCGTGCAACGCCGAGAAAAGACGTGCTCCCCTCTTCCAGCTGGAAAACCTACTCAGTTGCTCAATGACAAGCAAGCGTCAACTGCCAGCCCGACTCTGAGCCACGACTTCGTTAGACCTTGATCCTGGTATGATGGTGGACGTTGAAGACTTACCGGCCTTCCTTCATTCTGACAACGTCGTCAATGACGTCGCGATCAAGGTCCGGGAACATGCCCGCCAGCGTCTCGACCACAACTCGGTGCTCCTGACGCTGTATCCTGCGCGCTTCTTCAGCCTCCGCACTTGCTTGCCTAGCGGCTGCGTCTTCAGCACTGAAGGCTTGTCGCTGTTCCAAATTCCTCCTCTCTGCCGTCCGCCGCGCATCTTCACTGCTACGGTGGTCGGGTGTCAAGCGGGGCGTGTTTCCTGGCTGAGGGGTAGAGACGGGTTGCGAGAGACTTGGCTTCTCGGACATGTTGTCATCCGAGAAAATGCGGCCTATTGTAGACAATGGTCGCTGGATGGTGCGTAGAAGCCCTGCCACTGCTGCGTTCTCTTCCTCGCCGTCCTGCCCATTGCCCGCACTCGATCCACCTCGCGACGAAGATGCTCTCGCGGGAACGCGCTCTGCATCTAGGGAATTTCTTGGAGTTACCTCGGGTCTACTGAGCGACGATTTCTCCGAAACGTGTACTCCTGGTGATGGATGCCGGTTGTGGGTTTGCGGTCGTTGGCGTTGCTCGTCTAAAGAATTCCTTTCCGCGATTGCGGAAACAGCCGCTTCCACGTTCTTCTCGAATTCCTCGTCGGTGATTGTGAGGCTGGTCCGATCGAGGTTCTCGATGAATTGGATAGCACCCATCTGGACGCCATGAGTAAGCACATAGCACTTCGTGTTAGCCAGGACCACCCGCTTACCAAAGATGAGATATAATAGCCTGCTTCGCCCCCAAGCTTCTCTTGATTACGGAACCGAAGGATGTATTGAACATTTGAAACTAGGTGATCCGGATTCGCTCGAAGAACGGTGAAGATGAGCAAGGGAACGAATGAGTCTGCCGACTGATCCGACTGTGCATTTCGTAGGAACCCTGATTTGATCAGATGGTCTATACGGCAAGTGCTTGGAAGTTCACTCACCAAAGATGACCTTGCAGCAGTTAAGGATGCAAATGACTTTGTCTCGGGGAGCCCGGTAGTTCTTAATCTTGAGGAGTTCTGGAAACAAGTTAGCTTACCGGTTTGGCCAGGAAGGCATCGGGAATATCTACCTTGCTGAGCGAGCTTGAGGAATTTCATCCCCTTGTCGTTCACAGGCTTGATGTCCAAATGTTCCTCCGAAACCCAGCTGTAGATCCGGATTTTCTGGGCCAAGACTTCATCCCTCTCAACATCTTCCTGATGCTGGCCTCGTCTCCCTGGGCCTGCCGGTGTCCCCCTTCTCCGGCCCTTACCGAACATGGGTTCTGGCGGCGGTATCGCAGGGGAGAAAGTCTGAGAGTACAGCCTATTCATGACCAGCTTCTCCATCCCCTCCCTAGCATTATCGAACTCGGCATCTGACACTGTACGCCAGACTTCACACTGTGCCATCTTCTTGCTGATGAATTCCAGGAAATCGCTTATAATTTTGACCTGCTCATGGACCATCCATTGCTTCTTGCCAAATTCATACAAGAACGATCGGAGGAACTTTGCAACGGGATCGGCCGTGCGGTGGCGCAATTGTTCGAGAAATCGATGAAAATCGAAAGGGAGATCTGGCTCGGGATCGGGTTCCGGGGGTGGGGGCTTGTATATGGAGTGGGGATGCGACGGGGCGGGGCTTGGAATAGGAGCCTGGTCGGCAGCAGGACTGGGTAACGAGGAGTTCGACGAAATGCCAGGAGGTAATGGAGACTGGATAAGAGGAGACAAAGGTGGGGCCTCGGCGGTCTGCTGAGCGTGAGAGGGATTGGCTTCGGGTGGTAGCAGGCTAGACCTCCTGGGTGGGAAGGCCTGAGGCTGACCGAACGTGGGGTTTGTCTTCTCCAATCTTGGAGACATGATTTCATCCATGCCAGGCCCTTCGCCGCCTTCGCCGAACTGGTCCATGATGCTCTGTATTTCAGACCTCGAGTCCTCCGTCGCGCCGGTGGATGTTGTATTGCCCGCAGCATCATCCCTCTCGCCAAACGCAGCGGCATCGTCCTTCTCGTTGAAAGCAGCAGCCTCGTAGTCCTGCGGCGGGAAGCCGGGGGATACAGGCGACTCAGGAGCAGGGGAATAGCTATGTTTGGGTACAAGGTATTTCTCGTCCTTTGCTGGAGGGGGCGGCGGCGGCGGGGAGCGCACCCTGTCGGCGGATTGAGAGGCGAGAGGGGCGGATTCCAGGGACAGCGCATTCAGCTGAGCTTCTGAAGGCTCGGCAGAGGCATCAGAGGCCTTGGTGCCACTGCCAACCGTCTCCGCAGGCACCTCGGTCAGAGGCGCACCCTCCTCGACATTAGCTTCACTCTTCGCAGAGGTTGCTACGGCGGCGGGGTCTTTCGACTCGACATTGTCGACGCTAGAGGCAGAATCGCAGGGTTGATGAGACGGCTGCGGGGGCGGGGCAGCAGGGTCAGCAGAAGAAGACTGGTCGTCGGGTTTAGCGAGTAGCTCCGGGGGAGACATCAGCCGCGGTGCGGGCAGCAGGGCGGGGCGGGAGCTCAAGACAGGGAGCCCAAGGTCCCATGCGGCGGGGCGGGCGTAACGGTAGAGAGGCGGAGGTCTGGAGGAGATCGGCAGTGGTGGTGCGGAGGGGCTTGCGACTCGGGGAGCGTGGAGATGGTCGATAAGGTGCAGGTGGTCTGGCAGGAGGAGAGCAGCAGTAGGGCTTAGCGCCTTCCACCGCCTTCGTCATGCGCGCCAAGGGTCGCCCGCAGACCCAGCTATTTCTGTCCCCCGCCCCCATCCCACCTCACCTCCGAAGACCCAATGTGCGGCATCTTTGCCTCGCTGAGCCGCCAGCAACATGTGCACCCCGACCGAGGCACCGCGCAGTTCCTGGACAACAGGGGCCCCGATTGCTGCCACGCCCTAGAGCGCACCATTGACGCTGCCGCCCGTGTGCATGCCGTCTTCCGCTCGACGGTCTTAGCCCTGCGCGGATCGAGCGTCGTCGCGCAGCCGCTGCTGGATCATGCCTCTGGCTCGGTTCTGTGCTGGAATGGAGAAGCCTGGGAGATCGACCAAAAGCCCGTGACCGGCAACGATTCACAGGCTGTTTTGGAGCTTTTCCAAGACGCATGCGGTCGAGATCTGCCCAACTCGGCCTCTGCTGTCGTCGACTGTATTTCGCGCATCCGTGGGCCTTACGCCTTCGTTTTCTACGACGCAATTGGTCACCGCCTTTTCTACGGTAGAGATTGCCTAGGTCGACGTTCACTGCTGCAGAGCAACAACGATGCCGGTGACTTCGTCCTATCGAGCATCTGTGACGGCCATGTCAGCTCGTCTTGGCGCGAGGTTGAAGCCGACGGCATCTACATGGTTGATCTGGATGCTAGCATCTCGACCACCTTCCATGTCACCCATATTCCCTACCTGCATGCAGGCACTAATGATGTTGCCCGCCAGGCGTTGGTGAGTCCCAGGCAGATTAGCCAGCCTTGACTGAGTTGACTGACTCCGCCGTCAGGTACTGCCATATCCCCCACTGAATCGCGCCGTGTCTACAAGTCCGCCTGTACTAGCCGAAGAATCGTCGCCTGTGCACTCGCTGAGGGATCATCTTACGAGATCGCTCACACTGCGCCTGAAAAACGAGACGCCCCCTGTGCACGGCGGCAAGCAGGACCAGAGCCTCGCGAGAATCGCTGTTCTTTTCTCTGGTGGGCTCGATTGCACGGTCATTGCTCGTCTCGCGCACAAAATTTTGCCGTATTCCGAGCCTGTCGATCTTCTTAACGTGGCATTCGAAAACCCTCGTATCCATCGTCCCCACACCGATAAGAGCGGGTCCGAGTATTCGCCCTACGAGCTCTGCCCCGACAGAATTACCGGTAGGGCTTCCTATGCCGAACTGTGCGAGGTCTGCCCAGAGCGAGCTTGGAGGTTTGTTGAAATTAATGTTCCATATGTGGAGACGTTGGCTCACCGCGATGTGGTCATCGCGTTGATGCACCCGCACAATACCGAAATGGATCTGTCCATCTCGTATGCTCTTTACTTCGCCTCCCGTGGCAGCGGCACGGTGAAGGAGCTCGCGGGCCAACAAGTCGAGTATGCGACCCCTGCGAGAATCCTCTTGTCCGGACTCGGGGCGGACGAGCTCTTTGCCGGATACCAGCGCCACGCCACAGCCTTCAGCCGCAACGGCTTCAGCGGTCTTGTCGACGAACTTGAGTTAGACATCAACCGGCTCGGTAAGCGGAACCTGGGCCGAGATGACCGAGTCATTTCAAACTGGGGTAAAGAAGTGCGCTTTCCATATTTAGACGAGCAGTTGCTCTCTTGGGCGCTGCAGGCGCCGGTCTGGGAGAAGACTGGGTTCGGACAGGACAGCGGCAGGGGCGAGATGATGGAGCCGGGCAAGAAGGTCTTACGACTCCTCGCATGGACGCTGGGAATGAGGAGAGTGGCAGCTGAGAAGAAGCGTGCAGTAAGTTGCTCTGATAATCCTGCAAGCCACTGAGAAATGCTAACGCAAGATAGATTCAATTCGGAGCTCGCACGGCCAAAATGGAGGCCGGAAAGGTAAAGGGGACGCAGGCAATAAAATAAACAGGTGAGTGTATTTTGGGAGCACTCTCGGCTGAGCCCCCTCATGATGGTGGTGATGATTGGCCGGGGGCGCGCAAGCGCAACCGGACCATGATAGATACTTGTGAGATGGAGCGTCCCCAAGCATCGGCAAGCGCAGCTACTCTGGGTTTTCCTCACGATAACCGGGTATTGCTGTCGTCAGCCTGCGGGAGAGGCGCAAGTCGTTGATCAAGCAAAGGCAAGTCTGAGCCATCATGGGGCCCGGCGGCGGATTGGCGAGTTATTTGCACGGCCACGTCTGGAAAAGGTCCGAAATGCTGACGATAAATATATCTAGGGCGTGGTCGGGCCGGCCGTTCAAGCCTTGGGTGTGCGGAGATGAACCCTTCTCGGTAAGGCGGAGGAAAATGGCATGTTGAGCTTGGCGGCGGGGCGTGCTCTGGCGGACCAAGGGCTTCCAAGCACTCGGGTGCATTGGCGGACAAATGATTTGGCGCACGCGGCAAGCAGGGGTGCGCAGGCCATCCTGGCACATCCTGGCGCATCCGACGATCTAAATACTCTCACGAGCAGCAAGCGGATGGCGCTGGGGCGGATGGCGGCTGGTCGGTGACAGCGGCTTCTATTGGCTCTAGGGAGTGTGAATAGGAGGGACACGAGGAGTGGTCGTGGCGCAAGACAAGCATTTTTCGGGAGCCGGAGACGGATAAGGGGCCTAAATCCAACGTCATTGCCGAAGAGCGGACTCACCGAAAGGGAAAAGGGATCCACTGGTGATCGGGCTGTGGCGAGTCAACCAACGGCAGGCGAACGGCGTTATGCAGCGACCCCTGGCGAGCGTTCTGGCAGCGCGCGGCGACGCAGCTTCTCTGCCACCGTCGATCACATATCTGGGCTCCGCAGTGGACTGCTCTGTTCGTATTCAGCACTCGCCGCGGCGGCAGGCTTTTCCACGGCGGGAGCTGCCGCACGCACCGGGGCCGCGGCTTGGACTCGCTGCTGGCGTTTTCCCCTTAATCTGAGCCGCCGAGAGCCCGCTCGTTTCATGCCGGCCTATCCCTCGTCCGCGGCGACTCGCTAAGTCCGTGCCTCTGCACCACCACCTCGCCCTCTTCTATCGCGCCTCCTCTCCTTCCTCTCCGTTGCGAGAGTGTCTGCATTTTTCAGTGCGCGCCTGCACTGCCATTCTTTATATCTTGCGCCCCCGACATTCTTTATACAAGGCCTCCATCGCGCCTGGCTCCCGCGCCGATCGCTCATTCGCTCCCCAGGCCGCCCCTCGTTCACCAGCCACAGCTGCATTAATCATGTACCTCTCACGCTCATTCGCCCTCTCCGGGCTTGCAGCCACTCTTCTGCCCCAGGCTTTGGCGCAGACCTGGACTTCTTGCAACCCTCTCAACACCACCTGCGACAACAACCCTGCCCTCGGTACAAATGCCACCTTCCACTGGAACAAGACGCAGGCCGACTCGGACCTGTGGACGAAGACTGCAGGGACCATTGACTTCACCACCAGAGGTAGTCCTCGCACGCCCGCCACGGCCCCGCAATGATGCTAACGTGCCGCGCAGGTGGTGAATTCACTATCGGTGGCCAGGGTGACTCGGTGTCCATCATGTCCAGTTTCTACATCTTCTTCGGCCGTGTCGAGATCGTCATGAAGCCGTCGCCCGGCCAGGGCATCGTCAGCAGTATCGTGCTGCAGTCGGAGGACTTGGACGAGATCGACATCGAGTGGATCGGTGGAAACAACACCCACTGGCAGTCTAACTACTTCGGCAAGGGCAACACCACCACTTACGACCGTGCGGTCTGGCACCCGATCGAGGACCCGCAGAACGTGTGGCACAACTACACAATCGACTGGACCAAGGAAAAGCTGGAGTGGTGGGTCAACGGCGAACTCATCCGCACGCTCAAGTACGAGGACGCAAACAACGGCGAAAACTTCCCGCAGACGCCCATGAACCTGCGCCTCGGCAACTGGCCCGGCGGTGATCCCGACAACAACAACATCGGCACCGTCGAGTGGGCCGGTGGCGAAGTCTTGTGGCACGATGCGCCCTTCACCATGACCATCCGCGACGTCTACATCGAGGACTACAGCGAAGGCAAAGAGTACAAGTGGGGAGACCAGACGGGCAGCTACGAGAGCATCGAAATCATCAAGTAAGTATCACTCTGTTTCACATGCACAGGGCGGACCCCTGCATGTCTCGGCAGTGGCTGACTCGGAACCACAGCGGCACTTCGGCGGCCTACGAAGAGCTATACGGCGTGCACGGCGTGTCGGGCCACTGGGCAGCGATGCCGGCGGCAACGCGCGGTGGCATCATCGCAGGCGCGCTCGGCGGCTTCGCCGTGTGCGTGGGCGCATTCCTCTTCTGGTGCTTGAAGAAGCGCAACCAGGGCGCCAAAGCGCACAAGCTGGAGGACGACACCTGGCAGAAGGAGCAGGAGGAGCTGCTCGAGTACAAGTCGCAGTACCAGCGCATGCGCGGCGACAGCTCTGACGTGCACCGGTAAGGGTGCAGAGACGCGCGGTTCGGATTCACGGTTGGGAGGAGTTTGTCTACTGTTCATCGTGCAGGAAGTCTGTCATGTCATGCTTTGGTCGTCTTGCTGGTGGCTTGAGAGGAGTCTTTCGCGGGTCCATATACCCTATTATCTTACGGCAATATATATTACTAGTGTTCTTCTGCTTCAACCACGTCCGCTGTGGCGGTGCGGCGGGCGCCAAGCCTCCGCCCGGTCGTGACGCCAACTCGTCCGCAACCTGCACCGCACCACACACTACGCCAGCCCTCTACACCGACTCCGCCTGCGCCCTTCCCGGATTCGGCACCGCCCGGACGCTTCTGCTCGCTCGGGAGCCGTCACCGGTGATGGTCGCCCTTCGCACGTGCTGCCATCGAGACCGCCTGCCAACCCGCCGATCCGCAAGCTGACCGTCACCATGGACCAGCCAGACGCCGACCCTGCCTCCGCGCATCCTAACCCTGAAAATCCCCCCAGCTACCCCATGGACCCGCGCGAGGATGCACTGCTACCACCCGGCATCCTGGATCCGGGCCTGGCCGCCGATTGGGCTCCGACCACCGTCCCGCCTGTCAATGATTTCTTGCCCCCCGCCGACGGCGCCGAGAAGGATGCTAGCCCGGTGAATCTTGACGACGGTGATGAAGAACCCGCTGAACCCAAGTCTTTCGAGCGCTCCAACAGCCCCGCCCAGATGCTCCGCACCCGCGCCGTGGCCTACGAGAAGGTGGGCGAGGACGGCATCAACAAGATGCACAAGTTCACTCTCTACGAGACCAGCCACCGCTTCTACCTGGTCGGTGCCGACGTCCTGGACATGCAGTTCCGCATCCTGAAGATTGATCGCACCGCCCCGCCCGGCCACCTTAATATCTTTGAGGATGACAACGTCTACGATCGCAAGGACATGAACCAGCTCTTGAACACCATCGACGAAGGCAACAAGGGCTCCGGCGGCCTGAAGCTGAAGTGCGTCGCGTGGGGCCTGCTGGGCTTCATCCGTTTTACCGAGGCCTACTACATGCTGGTCATCACCAAGAGAACTGCCGTCGCCATGCTCGGAGGCCACTACATCTACCAGATAGACGGCACCGAGATGATCCCCTTGACCACCGGCCCCACTTCTCGTTTTGCCAAAGACCGGAATCCCGAGGAAGCAAGGTTCCTTAGCAGCCTCAATAACCTGGATCTGACCCGCTCCTTCTACTTCAGCTACGCCTACAATGTGACCAGGTCCCTTCAGCAGAACATCATTCGTGAGCGGGAGGCATTGTGCAAGGGCCACCAATTTCCCAAGGCCGACTTCCAAGAAATGTTTGTCTGGAACCACTACCTCCTTGAGCCTGCGCGCGGTGCTTTGAAGAACACCTATGACTGGTGCTTGCCCATAATCCATGGCTTTATCGACCAGTCCACTTTGGACATCTTCGGACGTCGCGTCTACATAACAATCATTGCAAGGCGGTCGAGATACTTTGCCGGTGCCAGATTCCTAAAGCGTGGCGCAAACGATCTCGGCTACGTTGCGAACGATGTAGAGACCGAGCAAATCATTTCCGACCTGCTGACCACGTCATTCCATGCTCCTGGGCCACGCTTGTACGCTAATCCCACCTATACATCGTACGTCCAGCATAGAGGCAGTATCCCCTTGTACTGGACTCAGGACAACAGCGGTGTGACTCCCAAGCCCGATATCGACCTGAACCTTGTGGATCCATTCTACAGCGCTGCCGCCTTCCACTTCGACAACTTATTCGAGCGGTATGGCGCGCCTTGCTACGTCCTGAACCTCATCAAAGCAAGAGAGCGCACTCCTCGTGAATCCAAATTGCTACACGAGTTCAAGAAAGCCGTCGATTACCTGAACCAATCCTTGCCCGCAGACAAAAAGATCGACTACAAGGCATTCGACATGAGCAGAGCATCAAAAACGCGCGGCATGGATGTCATTGGAAGTTTAGAGATGATTGCTGAAGACGTGCTTCAAAAAACGGGCTTCTTCCACAATGGAGATGCGGAGCGGGACATGCCACAAGTCCAGAACGGTGTGGCAAGAACCAACTGCATCGATTGCCTTGACCGGACGAATGCTGCGCAATTCGTCATTGGCAAACGTGCTCTCGGTCGGCAGCTTCAAGCGCTGGGAGTCATATCTGGCAACACCGTCGAGTACGATTCCGATGCTGTCAATATCTTCACATATATGTTCCATGACCACGGTGACACCATCGCCATCCAATACGGCGGCTCGCACCTCGTTAATACCATGGCGACATATCGGAAGATCAACCACTGGCAAAGCCATTCTAGAGATATGGTGGAGAGTTTCAAGCGATACTACCACAACTCTTTTCTAGACTCGCAGCGGCAAGAAGCATACAACCTGTTTCTAGGAAACTACCAATTCGCCCAAGGCCAGCCGATGCTCTGGGACCTCGCCACGGACTACTACTTGCACCACACCGACCCCAGACAATGGCCGATGAAAAAGCGAAAAGACTACATCAACTGGTTCACGCCAGAGTTCCTGGAACCCCGTGTTTTGCCTCCGTGCAGCAGACCGGCGCCGAATGGGGCAGCTGACATGACTGAGGCCTTCGACGACTACTGGCTAGAGTACTATCGCCCTCTAGCACTATCGTCGATTGCAAAAATCTTCACATTCAAGATGAACACGACTCCGAGATTGGTGTCGGAGAAGCCTGGCGGCGGTAAATCTTACGATCTCAGTCCTTTCACGCCTCGAAAGCCCGTTCCACACGAGATTGAGCCGCCTGAGAAGAAGGCTGCAACCAGAAAGGGGGTTACTATTCTTGATCCACATAGTGAAGAGGAATCCATGCGGGAGGGATCAATTCCCATGTCCAGAGGTCCGTCTGCACCAGGCGGTCTCCTCGAAGGCTCTCCCGCAAAGCAAAGTATCCTACGAGATCCTCATTTCGAACTCGGTGTGCCCTCGCACTCGTCCACCACACTTACCGATTTCTCCTCGTTTAAGCCACCCGATAAATCACAGATGGCGCAATGGACACTCAACCAATTCCACCACAGCTCGCTCAACCCGTCCGTAACAGTGGCGGAGGCATCGGAGTACGAGAGATACATCAGTCATCCGCTCAATCTTCCACTCGTCGTGTCAACCGAATTACCGGATGACTTTTCCAACATGGATTTTGTCGAGTATGTCAACAGCGTGAACGGTGCGACGGGCGATGGCAGGAACTGGGAAGTCAGCGGGGATGAGCTTGCCGAATACAGAGATTTCCTGAATGTGCCGGAAAATCCGTTGACGGTCATTGAGGAAGACGGCGAGAAGAAGCGCTACAAGAGATACAGGCAATGGCTCAGGGGGAAGAGTCTTTTCAAGCAAAGCAAGGTTGATCCGGAGTATCGTTAGGTAGGCATGGGTAGGCGATGGGGTCTCTTTCTCTCCCTTTTCACGACCAGAGATTAGTATTGTTACGACTTACGAGCTTTCTTAACTGTATAATCGTTATGTTTGATTATAAAGAGATGAAATGATATGTCGACCGGCTCAGCCAGTACGCTTTTGTTTTTCGAACATGCCTACCTGGCATTAGACACGCTGTATTATATTTAGTGCTTATTTGGGCTAATGAATCTAAGATGGTTCGTAAATGCTACAACATGAGGATGTGATTCAAAATGCAACCGGCAGAAATGGCGAGCAGTGGAATCTGGCTGCATCAAGAAAATATGAATTTCCGTATATCATGAGACTTGTCTCAGGTGAAAATTAGACAGCATTCAAACGCTACTTGAAATAGGCTTCTACCTTCATCAATGCACTATACATCTCTCACGTCAGCAGTTCGTTTCTCATCTCTTCATTTCTCTAATGGCCCACCACCGACGAACACACGTCATTTCTCATCGCCTACACAATATGTTCTAGTGTAGCCTCCGTAGTGTTTCCACCAATGCCCTGACCTCCTCAACATCAATCTCCGCGTACACTCCCTTCACCAGCTCTTCCTGCTCCTGTGGTTTGAGATCAAGGAAGCGCTCGATGAGATCACCGTCAACAAAACGGTTCGGCTCCTCTTCCTCGCGGACCTGGGTTTTGAAGGCGCGGTATCTGAGGAAGGGGTAGTTGCCGGGGCTCTTCACGAATTCCGCGAGCTGCGACTGCAGGCGGATGAGGAGATCAACCTTGGACGGGGTGATGAGAGCGAAGAGGTAAATGGAGCCCTCGACCTACAAGTTGCTCAGTCAGCGCACGGAAAAGAACCGATGAGTGACGACTTACCGTAGCAAAGAATGCCCTCGGAATGACGGGAGCGTCGGAGGCGGTGGCCATGTCTATGCGCCGGATACGGTTCACTTGCTCTCCAAGCAGCATGTCACCCCGGAGCATCAATCTCTTCCTGTCCTCTTCTGTGACGCCGCTCACGTCGCGCTCCAGCAGGATCAGGTTACCCTCTGCGTCGGCTTGAAGATATGTGTTCTCATTGACCTCGGCAAGAGCCGTGCTCCAGCTGACCTGGACGTGGCGTGCAACTTCCTTGAGCTCGTCGTTTTGCTCTCCAGCGCTGGGGCGATACTCAAGCACCGACACCGACTTGATGAGGTCGGCAACTGCAATCTGATTCCCGGTCACGGTGATATCTATGGGTGCGGTCGAAGTGCGGTAGCTGGCTTTCTTGACGAGAAGAGGCGTGCTCGCGGTAGGGTACTCGAAAGAGTAAACAACAACCTTTGACTATTAGCTATCGGTAGGCCGGCAGCTACCATCCAGCGGATATGCACTTACTGTTTTGATCAATCCAGCGACAATCTTACCATCGATCATGGCAAGACACCTGCAGGCGCCTTTGGTCGACATCTCTGCGATGACCTTGAGTTGTCTGTCTTCGGTGACCTCAAACACCAAGATCCGTCCTCTTGTGCTGCCTGAATCTTCTTCGTCTATCAAGTTCGAGGTTCCTACGACGAAACGTTCGGCTACTCCCCCATCGCCATCGTCGAGCTCGGCCCGGATCGCGCACTCCACAATTTCGTACTCGTTCATCTCGAAGCTGTGTAGTTCTTTGAAGACGACCTCATCGGCGAGTCTGAAGTGACCCTGAACTACTTCCTCACGATCTCTCAGTACTCGCTTTATGGTACCGAGACCAAAAGCCTTTAGATGTGGCGAGTAAGCAATCCTTCGTACCGTCTCATTGACGTGCAAAGTCTGAACATGTGTTCTCCTCTCTTCATCCACGACGGCAAGGTGCAGCTCCCCGGACGCAGCGATTGCAATAGATCGAGGATAGGCCTCGGCGTTGAAGGGACACACGCAGGTCGCTTTCTCCGCCGTGACTGCTGAATAGACCAGGCGCCCTTCGGATCCGTAAATCAAGCTCGGATGTTCACAGGTTGCAAACACATTGTACAACCCATTGCCACGTGGAAGAGCTTTGAAGTTAGCTTGCTGGGTACCAAGAACAGTACTTTTGCGTCCTGATAGGGCGAAGGTTGATGGGTCCATTGCGAAGGTCACCACGTTCCCGTCTGCGGTGGCAATGAAGAGAGTGGGGCTTTGATCCGCAAAAATCTGGGTAAGCAAAAGTGACCGTGGCACCGAAGAGCCATCGTCGCTCAGACAGATGGTCTCAATTGTCTCGAGTCCGTCAAGGCTGAGGATTGCCACCGCACAATTCTGCCAGAATCCCACAAAGCAGATGTTGTCGGTCGTGTGCGGGATAGCTACACACGACAGTTGGTCCTCTGCACCGTATTCCTTTTCTGCAGTCACCTGGATGGTATCCGTGATAGAAAGGATGATGACACGGATGCCACCAATGGAAAGAATGACGAAGCGATCATTTGAATCAACGTCAGTGATCATTTGACCTGCCGGAGCGTTCCATTCTGAGACGACCATGCCATTCTCCAGATCTGTCAGCCTCACGGCAGATTCTGTGACTTGAAGGAGTCGACCTCCTGACACATTGCTGGCTAGCAAAGTGCTTTCTGCGAGCTGTAGACCCTTGAAGTCCTCAACCTCTTCAACTTGTCCGTCGGCATCAAAGCAGAATACACGCGATTCGTTGATGAGAGAAACCAACAGAGTGTCGTCAAAGTCTTCAGATGCTGTGGACGACAAGGCGAAAAGGTTTGAGATGCTGCCGATCTCACCAAGCGCACCTTGGTCTTCTAGCCCAACACCACTTCGGACGCTTCGGAGGCTTCCATCCTTGAATGCACCGCTGCCTGTGACGATTCGAGCCTGTCCAGAGGAATATTCGTTGCTTTGGCCTTCCCCACTCCTGTTGCCCATGTCCATAATGGTAAAGTCCAAGATAGGAGCAATGTTGTGGAAAGTTTGAATGACCTCGGTTGAACCCTCGGTAATGCGAATGACCTGCGAATCACCCTCATGGGAGCCTACAAAGACGTGTCCTGCGTCCAAGTAAACAAGGGCTGAAGCTCTGGAAGTCTCCCCTATCCTGTCTAGTCTCCACCCCTCAACGGCACCGCTGCCTTCGTCAAGGAGGAGCATGAACAAGTATAATCCACCAAAGTCATCAGCGAGGAGAAAACGCTGGTTGTCAATCTGCTCCCAGGAAACGAAGATGGTAGACTCATCCAGAGGTTTCTTGACGAGAGCCTTGGTATAGTCATTGAAGTAGGTAATTGACGTTTCACCAAGAACCAACACGCCGTAGCATGGAGCGGGGACGGGTATCAGATGACTTGCGCCAAGATCCAGGTCTTCCTTCAAGCCCTCAACCGTATCAAGCGCTGCTATAGCCTGTTCATCAGCACCAGCAGATTGAAACCCTAACTGACGTATCCGCAGTCGAATCTTGCTGTCTTCGTCTTCTTCGTAAAGCAGGGCCAGGAGCGGCTTCTCGGTTTCGGGTGACTTGCGATGGAGAAAGGCTGATGAGCGCACGAACATCTCCTCTATGCGAGAAGGCACGGGTTCGCCCAGGACACTGATTTCGGGGTCGCCTTTCCTTTTGCCCTTCTCTGTAAGAGGTACCACGGTGACGATTCCTTCGTACAGCTCCAAGGTCATGAATCTCCCGGTAGGATCGAGCAAGCTTCTGTCTCCGGTCTGAGAATCGCGGGCAGCCTTGTCTGCCAGGTCCTGGTATGTCTTGACTGTCTTCAGCTGCTTCTCCTCGGGGCTCCAGGCCATGGTAAAGTAGTAGTAACGATCGGTGCCAACGAAGAGGTGCTCGGTCGGCTCGTTTGCGGGGCGCAGCCGGTTAAGCATGGTGACTTTGCCGTAGACGGCCTGCGAATGGTGCAAGACGAGTCCATCGTCGGATTGGAGATAGAGCTCAAGACGGTTCGATTTTCTGGCGGGCGGTCAGCGCGGAAGACGTCATGGCGGGATGGTTTGGGCGCTCACGCACGCGACCACAAGGCTCTCCTCGTCGTTGGAGAGCAGATTGAGCTTGATGGCGTGACGGACGCTGCTCGGGCGGTGGATTGGCGCAATGTAGGCCATGCTGGGCACCGCGCGTCAGGCAAGGCAGGGTGGGGAAGGAAGATGGAAATGCTCTGAGATTCGGGGCGGCGGGACGAAGCTCAGCTTCCCCGGACTTTGGCTACATAACGCCGACGTGACGATCGCTGCACTTCCGCCTCCGCTGCCGCACTTTTTCTCTCTCTGACGCGCCGCACATTGCCGACTCTGACGAAACCTCATCGCAGCCCACCATGTCTCGTAAGCACTATCTGTCCCGCACGTTATGCCTGCTGCTTGTCGATGCACACCCGAAAACTTGGAAAATTTTTGGTTTTTCGCACATCTTGAAGATCATTGCGCGCCTAAACGTCCCGCCAACTATTTGCGCCGTGAGGGAGCTCTGGGTGACTGGCACACCTTAGCCCTCCAGCGCATCTTCCTTCGAGTCGCACAAGTTTGCCGCAGCTATTTTTTCAACTAGAAGCTAATATGAAATCAGCTGCAGCTGTAGACCACGACGACGACCCCGTCCTTGCAGAGTACGACGTCTTCATCACACCGGAGCTCGAAGAACAAATCTACCTCCTACAATATCCCAATCGTGGAAGAGATCAGCCGTATAATGAGCGCAACAACTCGAAGCCTGTCGAAGTGCGTATGAAGCCCAATACAGGCTTCATCGAGGTCGACGTACCAGTGAACGTCCACGGAAACTACGACAAGCGCAAAGGCGTGAAATGGGGTGAGGCTATGCGCATGGCCCAAGACAACGGCGAGAGCGCCTTTGGTTTGGCGGCTGGCTTCAGCGGCCTTGCAAAGGGGGCGGTACCCCCGAGAGCTGCTGCTTCCAGTCGCGCCGACATCCAGGACATGGAAGTGGAAGAGGACAGCGTGGAGCAGCTTCTCCAGCGCTTCGACGATGCCAATGACAAGGGCCACGTTATGAACAAGCAGACTCTCGGCGGGCAGATTATGAAGGAGGAGACGGGCAAGCCCATCTACATGCTGGGTACCTACCGTGGCAAGGAGCTTCATCTCACAAAGATCGCCGGCATCGTCCAGATGCGCCCTCAGTTCCATCACCTGGATGCTGTTCGTGAGCTTGCCAATGCCAACCGCCGCAGAGAGCGTGAGGCCGTCGAGGGCGCAAGGGCGAATGAGCCGCGCGCTGTGCAGATGACCATCAAGAACGAAGACAGTGACTCGATGCAGTCCAAGGAGTTTCTTGCCCGCGCACAGGAAGAGAAGTGGACTAAACTGAGATACTATGATGAGGAGGTAGGCCATCGTGTTTGCATGCGTACTAGAGTTTGCGGCTAACCATCATCAGACCGACGAAGCTTTCGAAGCGTACCACGACAAGATGTTTGTGCAGGACACAGAGAACGCCGCCAAGCTAAAGTCGTCGATGACGAATGAGCAGTACCTCGACGCCATCAGCGCTGAGCGCCACGATCCGAGCGGGCGTTCGAAGAAGAAACCGTTGACGAAGAAGCAGATGCAGCGGATTGAAGATTCGGAGGATTCTGACGTGCCCGAAGACGACGAGGGAGCACACGCCGAGACAGACAAGGCGGAATAAGGGAGGATCTTATCAATTGATTGTTTCAGGCATAGCGACGGCGCTGGAGGAATTCAACGAACCTAAAACGGCGTTTACTAGGTATCAGGCGCAGTACTTCGTCTTTCTTGGTGTTTCAATCCTCATCTATGCCATGGGTAGTTGAAGCTATTGTCCGGACGTGAGTGTATAATTTTTAATTCTACACTAATATCCGGATGATAGCTTCAACTACCCAAAGTTTCTTTTTCATTCTGAAAAAAAAAAGGAACTGAGGCATACTTACGCTATGTTCTATGGCTATGCTATTCTTCACGCTAGCCATCGGCTGCAGTATCCCTCTGTAGGTATCAGGCGCAGATGCAGACATTCGGCAGGCGAATTCAACAGATTGGTGGGCAAAGACTGCTCAAACGGGATTGAAAGCTCAACGCAGATTCACAACTGCTGTTTGTGGGATGATTTCCCGCGCATGCAGGCCTCAAGCAATGGCACGCTGATGGCCTGACAGCAATCGTGTCTGGGCACGGCATGCGCTAATTATCACCTGCAGGTACAGAGACCAAAAGAGATCGCATGCAGATTTAAAAGGACATTTTCTCCGGCGGCGAAGCGATTCCCGGACCACAAAGCTCTCCAGTTTTCTCTCCACCGCTCCCCGCCATCAGAGTGGAGGATCAGGCGTCCATCCCCCACCCCCGCACGCCGTCACACACGACGCCGGAGTGTTTCGTTCCTCAATGACCCGAAAGCGCCCAGGGGCTTAGCCGGGCGGTCGCGCAGCCGCATCGACGGAAGGCCGCCGGTGCCGCAGGGATGCATCGAATGATGTGCCAGCCATTGACGACCTCGGCTGAAGGGCATGGTCGGGATCGGCCAGCGGAGGCGTTCCTCCGTCCACATACATCTGCCAACTCCCTTGCTTCCCACAAGAGCCTTGTCTGCTCACTCCGATCGCGTGCGGCTCATCATGACCACCATGGCTGCGTCCCTGAGGCGGATCCCTTCCGCTGTGCGCCCCGCACGCTTCGCAACGAAACGATCATTCTCCACCTCGCCCGCGAACCAGGCCGTATGGGGCTTCATTGGACTCGGCCGCATGGGTATGTTCGCCAACTTGTCGCGTGGTCACAAGACTGACCGTCTACGCAGGCTATCCCATGGCCAGGAACCTGCGGGCGAAAATTCCCAAGGAAGACTCTCTTGTTGTTCACGACGTCAACACTACAGCGACATCCAACTTTGCAAAGGAAGTTGGCCCGCAAGGCATTCACGTAGCTGAATCGGTGCGCGAAGTTGCTGAGAAGGCGGTAAGCTCACCTTAAGGAAACGCCCCCGCTCCCGCCATCATTCAAGTGGGAACTACGTTTTGCGACGCTTGTCGTGATTCCAACAGGAATCCACAGTCTTTCAATCAGAGGAGGCGCTAACTCATCAAACAGGAAACAATCATCACAGCTCTTCCAGAGCCTCACCATGTCCGTGGTGTATATGCAAACATGCTAATACCACCGACACTACTGGAGCAGGCTGGAGCTCAGCCACGTCTCTTTATTGACGTGTCTACCATTGATCCCCAGTCGTCTCTTGAAGTTTCAAACGCAGTGCACTCAACCGGACAGGGCAAATATGTTGATGCGCCCATGTCTGGAGGCGTTGTGGGCGCAGAGAAAGGCACACTGACCTTTATGGTCGGAGCGCCTGACGACATCATTGACCGCGTGCGCGAGATCTTGTCGTTGATGGGCAAGCGGACGGTGCACCTAGGACCTGCAAGCTCGGGGCTGAAAGGCAAACTTGCTAACAACTATCTCTTGGCCATCAACAACATTGCGACTGCCGAGGCCATGAACTTGGGAATCCAGTGGGGCCTCGAGCCCAAGGCGCTTGCGGATCTGATCAATACTGCTACGGGCAAATGCTGGCCTTCTGAGGTCAACAACCCAGTTCCAGGAGTGGTTGAGGGGTCGCCAGCAAGCAGGGGTTATGAGGGAGGATTTGGGCTGAGCCTGATGAACAAAGACCTTAAGCTTGCGCTGAAGGGGGCGGAAGAGTTCAACATCAAGGTCGAATTGGGCGAGCCGGCTCGCGCCGTTTACGACGCAGCATCGGAGCAGCCTGAGTGCAAGGGCAAGGACTTTTCGGTGGTGTATAGATACCTAGGCGGCAAGGAATAGGACAGTGTTGCGCGAGTAAAGATAAGCCGCACGTAGCCGTGATGAATGCTGAGGTGAAGTCGGGCGGCTCCCCACGCTCCGTGCCCCGGCTCGGGCGCGTTGCTAGGCCACACGCTTCGCTTGGCGAAAGTGACATCAACCGTGACAACACCTGCGCCCGCTATGTCCGAGTTGCTGGAATTTATTGTCACCCACGAGGACGCCTTCAAGAGGTATTGATACCCCCACTGGACCTCTATCTGCACGCAAAAACACTGACTCTCGTACAGTAGAGGCCGCCTCGCGTCTTTGTATTCCGACTTTCGCATCCAGCAAGCAACAAACCCGGACGGCTACCACGCCAACATTTTAGCATGGCGTCAAGCCCTCGCCCATGCCACCCGAGCTGGTCTCGTTCCCTCTCAGACCGGCGCCAACAACCTGCTCATCTTGGGCACCGGTGAAGCTCTGCTGCGAGAGCTCGCAAGCAAGGACTTCGGCAGACCGCTGGCGCTGGCCGCAGTAATAGTTCGTTCCCGGCATGAACAAGGCATATGATGTGGAGAGAGGCCCCACTAACGCTGGCCTAGCACGATGCTGCTACGAACAAGGAAATGATACCGCTGAAGGACTTCCTCGCCGCAAAGACCAGTATCTACTCGCGCAGCTGGAGCTTGAACCCACTCTCGATTCTCTCTTGGGGGTTGCAGCAACTGGGCGTTATCGGCGGAACAACATCGCAAGACAAGCTGGCAGTCGGTGAATTCGTTGTCATGGCGAACCTGGAGGTATGCTTTTCCCGGCCAGCGCAATACACCATGCACGAGAGAGAAAGCAGCTAACCACCCACCGCTCCTACAGGCCGCTAGCAGCGCCGTCATCGCGCAAGCCTCGAGCCATAAGTCCGTTGTCGACCGCGTCTACTCTCTCGACTCCTTCCGCGCCACCTTCGCCCACGCCCTCTCCCCTTCGCGCGAGTTCACGCCCACCGACATCTCCGTCCTCCTCACCCACCTCTCCCGCGATAAGTCCGCCCTCTCCTACGACCCGGCCTCGCAAACCATAAAGTTCGCCCCCGCCAATGCCACCACGCCGCCGAGCCCCATCACCCAGCAAGACATCACGATCGCGCACCTGCGCGGCCTGATCGCCTCGCTCAACGAGCAGATCCCGGCCCTCGACGCGCGCGTCGCCGCGTGCGACGCCGCCGCCCGCTCCGCCGTCGCGACCAAGACCGCCGGGGCGCGCACGACGGCGCTGGCGGCGCTGCGCTCCAAGAAGCTAGCCGAGCAGGGCCTGCAGCGGCGCGCCGACACGCTCGCGCAGCTCGAGGCCGTCTACGCCAAGATCGAGGCGGCCGCCGACAACGTCGAGGTCGTGCGCGCCATGGAGGCCAGCGCCGGCGTGCTCAGGGGCTTGCACGCCCAGGTCGGCGGCACCGAGGGCGTCGAGGCCGTCGTCGAGGCGCTGCGCGAGGAGATGGGCAAGGCGGACGAGGTCAACGACGTCATCAACGACGTCGGCCGCGAAGGCGCTGCGGTGGATGAGGACGAAGTGGACGAGGAGTTTGCGGCGCTGGAGCGGGCGGAGAAGGAGAAGCGGGAAATGGAGGAGGCGGAGAGGACGGCGGCGAGGTTGAGGGAAGTGGAAAGGCTGGAGGAGGATCGGAAGCGGGTGGAGAAGAAAAGGGAAGAAGAGAAACGGCGAGCTGAGGAGGCAAGGTCCTCTCAAGAGGAAGAGGAAGCGCAGGTGCTGGAGACGTCCCGAGAGTTGAAGCGTATGTCGCTGGACGAGAACAGGCCTGTTCTAGCAGAGTAGGAGGATTTGTGGATGCTAGAACACGAATGATTTTAGGGCTCCGGAGGTCTGGACAGAGGGTTTTAATTTGGGAGTAAGGGTATCATTGGCACGGACACGGCAAGCGCTGGCGCACTGGGAAGATTATGGGTATCGATTGCAAATTCCCGGTCTTTTTGTGCTGTCTATAGAAAGTAAAGAATGACCGTTATGTACCATCCATGGGCGCCGCCGCTAAATATGTCTGGTGATTATCTACCATGCTCTGTATCCACGTCGATGATCGGCTCCGATGGAACCTCGAACATGGGCCTTTTCCGTACGTCCTTTGACGAAGCCAAATGTGCCGGTAACGACGAAGGTACTTTCTCTCGATCAGCCGATTTTGAAGGCGGTTCTGTCGCCTGGCTCGGCGAGGTTGGGGCCTGCGTATGATCGGCAGCTGTAGTGGTACTGTTCGCATCCTCCATCGTGTTCGAGTTGCGGTGCGGAAGCGATGGACGACCGCTGGCAGCGTCATCGACTCTGTCACGCACCTTCTCAAGAGCTCCTTCATTGTCTTCGTATGGATGAGCCTCTTTGCCTTCTTCTAGGTTCTCCACGCTCGCAGGAGGCATAGCACCGCTCATTTCTGAAGATGTTGCCTCTTCGTTCTTCTCTTCTGAGTTCTCACTTTCAACCTTCGGCGCAGCACGCTTGCTCCTGGCTGCCGCAATCAACTCGTCAAAATGACTCTTGTTGTTCTTTGCCCAACCGTCGCCGTCAAAGTCTTTCTTCATGACCTGCGAACCACTCGTGCTGCCGATGATGCCGCCGCTCTCCAACGATTGGCTTCGCTCCCATTTATCCAATTCTGATAGCAGCTCCTTCTTTGTCCGCGGTCGGAGCGAGTCGACGTTGGCATTCCAGAGATTGACCCACTCGGTGTGTCTTTTGATTTGCTGGGGGCGGGTGCCAGTACTCGGTATACCAAGTTCCGAAAGCTTCTTGCGAAGGGCTGTGTCTTTAAGGAGCGAGTAGTTGAGTTGCGGAAGACGCTGTAAGGGCTCTGTATTTCTCGAGAGGGCTAGACCATTGCGGGAGCGCTGAAGAGGATGGGTTGAGGCTGCTGTCTTGTTTTGCCTTTCAAATCAACGTTAGCACGCAGGATATCCCTCAACCAAATGAAAAAGCATGATGTACCGTATCCGCGTTGCTCGCGAAGAAGCGTCATCTTTGTCTGGGCCGTCGCAGCGATCGAGATGCAAGAAGACAGCTTCCTCTTTCATGCGCTTGTTGCACATGGGACATGCGACCAGACCGTCATTTGGTTGAGCCTCCTCGTCCTCTTCTTCTGCTACAAAGTCTCCGTCACCGTCATCCTCCAAGTCAATGATCTCAGGAGTCCGCGAGCTGGTAGCAGACCTGCGAGGTTGGGTCCTTGTCTTGCGCACCGGCCTGCGCTCAGCCTCTTCTTCGCTCTGGTTCCCTCCCTCCTCCGAGTCTTGAATCTCGTCCAGCTTCCTCTTCTTCTCGCTCCCGCGTCCTCGCGCCTTTTTTGCTCCTGGGCCACTCTCGGGGCCGGTCTCTGCCGCGCCTCTCCTCGCCAGTTCTAGCGCGCTGGGCCTGGCCCTCTGGAAGGTGTCGACGAGCTCTTGGGCGGTCCAATTGCGACGGAGTTTGGAGTCCTGATCGGCGGCACGGCAGGTGGGACAGCGACCGTCGGCGGCGAAGCAGCGGCGAATGCATAGCGAGCAGAAGGTGTGTGAGCACGACGTCATCATCGGCGTGTCGAAAAAGTCCTTGCATACCTGGCACCGCAGCGCCGACTCCAAAGGCGCGAAGTCTGCGAGCGCCGTGCCAAGCCAGTCGGTAGAGTCCGCTATGGTGAACGCTTTGGCATCCATAGTGAGAAGAGGGCAGAGGGGAGTTCCGAGGCGCGGCGTCGGCGATGCAAGTGGTAGTGGAGGCAAGGACGCGCCACAGAAAGACCGGAGAAACACAGGCGCTGGAGGTGTGATTCAAAGGAAGCCGCAGCTTAGCTGTAGAAGGAGCGAGAGAAGCCTGTGCGGGATGTAAATTGTAGGTTGGACAAAGGTGGTTGACATCAGTGAAGCGGGACGTGACTGCGCGAGTTCGCGCGTCGCGCTACGCGTCTGCGAAAAATGGCCAGCTTCCGCGCCGAACAGCCATCAACCCCGCGCTCCAGATCATCATTGTGCATTTCGCAGCAAGTCAGATGCAATAAGAAGTACATATGTCCACACGAAGCGATTGCTTTTTCAGCAGCAACAGATCACGCTACACAATACCTATGCGTGTCCAGGGTGAAACGAGTCATAACTGCCACGATCTATCAGGCGAGTTATGTCAGAGAGCCCTGCTGTCATTCTTGGAGCTTGTCGAGAATGGGCGGCGCCATGATTTGGCGCGACCCACGAGCTCAAAAGAGCTTAATGTGACCACTCCTCAATCGGTGAGCTGCGAGAAACGCATTTCAGCCGTCTACTTCTGTGCCTCAAACCTTTCTTCTGATGGCGTCTGCCCCGCCCAACATAAAGGCAGGGGCATGGTGCTGTAAGAACACGGTCAGTTAGGCACACGCGCAGTGGAAGTTGATGGGGAAGGGCGACGCGGAGCTTTTTGTACGTCCACGGCACAATCCCGGGCCGTCGCCTGAAAGGGAAATTGCCTTCTTCCACCTTGTGCCTTCTGAATCGAGGGAAATGAATTGCTTCGCGCGAAAACTTCTAAGCGATGTGGCCCAAAGCCTCTACCTGTCCTGCAGCTCCAATCCTTGGTCGTCTCTATCCTCTTGTCCCGCCCTCTCTCGCTCTGAGTGACCTTGCGGGACTCTGGGGCTTAGCCCTGCAGCTCCCATTGTGTGGCTTTCGCTCAGTCTGACCTTCCCCTTACCCAACCCTATCTTCACGCCAATGAACTCGGCCACTCCTCTGATCGCTGTCCAGAGTTTCTCACCGCGCTCCTCCATCGCGCTCTCGTCGCGCGGATTCTCCTGTGCCTCAACCTTGAACTGGTACTTCAAGCAGTCCTTGACCGTAATGAGTCCACTAAGACGGCCGCGATACTCGACAAGAATGACTCGTGGGCCCATCTTCTTGAAAAGCTCCATGACAGTCTCTAGCGGCAGTCTGGGGTGCACGGAAAGCGGAGTTGGGTCGACAAAGCGACTCATGTCAATCGTCATCTGAGCCGAAGTTGTTGCCATTGTGTCGAACGAGATGGCCGGGGCAAGGTTGCTGGGTGTTTGAACTCCCATTGACCCTGGTGTGAAATAGCATTTCGCTGATGACGGCAATGACTGCAGTCGTCGAGCCCGGTCAATGGCATAGCGAAGCTCGATGCGACCAATGTATCCGAGCAGTGTTTTGGATGTCCTGTCTTCGACAATTGGGTATCCGGAGAAATCGTTGTTGGCGAGAATCTTCTCTACCTCACGTAATTGCAATCCCGACGCCGGCAAAGTGATGGGATTGCTTGTCATGACCTGGGACACGGGCACTCCGAATGTGTGTTCCTCTTTGTTATCGAGGAATGGGAATCCGTTCGCCCAGATAGCGCGGTCGGCAATACCTCCCTTTCCAAAGCGCTCACTGACCGCTTTCGTGACGCCCACGACGATCTACAAGGCGAATCAGTATACACGACAACCCTAAGAAAGAATCAAGCGCGTACCATTGTCGGGAGGATGTAGGTCAGAGCTCCGGTAAGCTCAAACATGATGACAACAACCGAGACGGTTATGTGCATGATCCCACTGAGCGCAGCCGCAGCTCCCAGAAACGCGTATGTACCGGGCGTGATACATGGACCATCCGGGTCGCATGCAGCGAAGAAGCCTGAGTCGGGGAAAGCGTCGTACAAGGCTTGCACAAGAACCCCAACCATCCTGCCAAACGAGGCGCCAATAGCCATAGATGGGACAAAAATGCCTGCAGGAACTTTGCAGCCGTATGAAACAATGACCAAAAACGTCCGAATGACAGTCGCAGCACCCAGTGTGAAGATAAGATGCCATCGATGCTTGCGTCTATACCTGTCAGCGCATCTCACACGTATTTGGGTCACTCAACTTACTCGCAAATCTCGTCATAGTCATGCGCTCCCTCACACTCTCGGAAGAGAATCTCCATGCTCTCGGTCATGTCTATCCGCAGAAACATGTTCGGATAGCAAATGATGGCTGTGACTAGAGCTAGTATCGTAGCCTCCCAGATTGGATACTGCGCAAGATACTTTTTGCGGAAAGCTTGGACTCGCAAGTTCCACTTGATAACAAAGGCGCCGTAGAGACCACCGAAGATGCCGAGAAGGATGTAGAAGATAACCTCGAAAAAGTGCCAGTCGCGATCGTACTTGACTTGGAACATGACCAACTGGCCGGTTCTGAAGGGATTCATGGCCTGATCTTATCAGCATAGAGAATCAGACGTCACGGGCCAGAGACATACAGCTAGCACCGCAGTTGCAACCAAGGCACAGAAATAGCTTCGCCACATTGTCTTCAGAGGGAAATGGTTTGCGATTTCCTAATTCCACGATTAGCAAATATCGACCCACAACCAAGAGCTAGACAGCGCACCTCAAGGGAGAACAACACGCCGCCGATCGGACTACCAAACGCAACTCCGACACCGGCGGCAGCGCTGGCTGTCAGGATCTCGCGTGTTTTGGAGGCATTGCGCTTGTATTTGTTGAACATGCGCGAGACGACGTTTCCTGTGCAGACGGCATAGTGAACACTAGGGCCCTCCTTGCCGACGGACAGGCCCGAGGCAATTGCAAGAGGGAGAGTAATGGACTTGATAGCCAAAGTCTTGAATCCCAGAAACCCCTTCATGACAAAGCCAGCCACGATGCACTTGATCTCTGAGATTCCCGAGCCAGCAGCATAGGGGGCGAACGACTTGACGAGTCTTCCGGCAACGAAAGCGAAGGCGGTGGAGAAGACAATGTACAGGACGTAATTGACGGGCCAGAAGTTGCTCCAACGGTGCCACTCTTTGCAGCCTGCCAGCAATCAGCATACCATCCAGAAGCTTTCGTGTCCAGACGGCCGTACCGTTCTCGGCGCCCCAACAGCAAAACTGCTCGTTCAGGTAGAAGGCGGTGGTGCAGTAGCCCAGCTTGATGTCGGACAACCACTCGGTAATAATATTCAAGAAGGCCGCATTCAAGCCAATGGCAATGCCGACCAGACTGACGACAATCCAGGCCTGCCCGGCGTCGTAGGCATCGTACAGCTTGCGGCGCCAGGTTGGACCGCGGCCGCGCTCAAAGAAACCTTGCTTCTCTTGCCGGCGGGCCTTGCGGCGCAACTGCTCGCGCGCAGCATCCTGCACCCAATCGATTGTTGTAAAGTCCTCGTAGCGTTTGATCTCGGCGATCTCCTCGTGGATAGCGTGGTCGGCAGTGGTGCGCTCGTGGTCGACACCCTCCTCGGCGTTGGAGAGGGCGGACACGCGGCGCGTCAGCGAACCTCCGCGCGGCTGGGAGGAGGCGCGCAGGCCAGAAGCGGAGCTTGAGCGGCTAGTCATCGCATCGTGTGCCTATCCGAGCGGCAGCGGGGCAGTTCGTCATTGATCGCGCAGGGGGGAAAGGTCGAACGCGCGGTGATGTCGGCTGGCTATGCACCGGGGTACCTTACAGCTCCGGCCATCATATCGCCCGCCGATCCCTGCCAATCTGGGCTTATCCGTCGCGACTCTCCACCGCGCTCCACGCACGCGTTCCTCGCCGAGCACCTCCAACCAACTTTGCGATTGTCGCCAGCTCTGCGAGCAACCTTCAACAGTGCCCCCTGTGCTTCAGCACTAGCTACCGCCAATTCTGCAACCCGTCCCGTCCCTCCGCCGCCATGCCGTACAACAACAATCCCATCCCACGCCCAGCCAACATCACCGGCTCCGTGTCGCTTCCTCGTGAGTCCAGCCGCATGCTCTAATGCGCTTCAATTAACACTGCTGCGTAGTCGCGCGCGTCAAGAAAATCATCCAGGCCGATGAAGACATCAACGCCTGCTCCGCCAACGCTGCCTTCGCCATTGCAGTCGCAACCGAAGAGTTCGTCTACTACCTGACCGAGCAGGCCCACAAGATGGCCAAGGCGGAGAAAAAACCCAAGCGCTCTCTGGGCTATACCCACGTCCGTACGTCCACCTCATCCGGGTCCCTCGCTCCCCCTACAAGTCCCGAGCGCTCACACACACAAATCGTAGAACAAGCCGTTGCCCGCCTCGACAACCTCGAGTTCCTGACCGACGTCGTTCCCAAGACCCAAAGCTACAAGGACGCCAAGGCTGAGCGCGAGAAGAAGAAGGCTGCTCAGGCCGCCGCCCAAGAGGCTGCTCAGGCGAACGGCACTGTTCCGAATGGACAGGCCACCCTCACACCTCCCGTGATCAATGGTCAGCCATCGAACAGTCAAGCTACGGCCGGTGCTGAGAAGCTTGAACCCGAGCCCGAGCATGGAGGAGACGCCATGGATGTGGACCCGAAGCCGACACCTGCGTGAGCTGCTAATTGACAAAGACGGGCGAGCTAGGACGTGCACCAACGGGAGCTGGCGTTATATTGGGCTTCTCACAGATATCAGGAGTCATGGTTGAAATTGCATCGGATGGCGTTTGCTTGGTTTGTACGGATTTGAAGAGATACCAAAATACTTAGAAGCAACGATGTGGACCACCAATAAGGTATATTGCTGACCGCCCAAACCCTGAAAAGAGGAAACGGCATGCAACTATTCTTCTCCTCATAGCCTTGTTCCCATATTTAGCTGCAATAGGCTACGAGGGACTTTGCTCTTTTCAAATGTCGCGAGCTGTGCTAGGAGTTTATGTTTGAACCCCGTATCTGCATCTGGATGTTTGTTTCAACTAATACGGTGCGGAAAGGTGCCTGTTCCTATACATTCCGACCTTCCCTCGGCCTATTAATTCTTCAACCAGCTCTCGAAAAAAAAAAAAAAAAAAAGTGCAGCCCAAATTAGCAAGTTGAGCCACCAGCTTTTCCCGGATCAAAAACAGCGCATCCGCCGTGGAGCTATATCGACAAGTAGTACAGCAAGCGCGCCTCATTTAGTATCTCTTGTTTCACCGTTGCACAGCGCCCCTAAAGCCGTCGTCGCCGACAGAACTGGATGTGGCAAAAACAGCTCAGGAAGTGAGCGGGTTGCATAGCATCCCGGCTGGCTAAGTTTTTGGTATTCAGCACATGCATCAGACTTCGTCTAGACTTCCGATGCGGTGGCTTCGCCTTCGTGTGCTAAATGTTCAGCAACGTTCGAACACGCGGTAGAGGCCTTTGAGGTTGGCCACCTCAACCACGCCTCTGAGCAAACCTTTCGTAGCTACCAGACGGCCCCGGAACGCGGGGAAGAGAACATGCTCAATGGCATGCTCAAGGTGTTTGCGTCTAGACTCGATTTCCGGGTCATTGGCGGTCGATTCCTCTGGTTGTTCGCCTTCCGTGTTCTGCGGCGGCACTGGCAACGCCTCGGGGACGTAGAAGGATGCCAGTTCCCTGAGGAACGTCCGGAAGCAGCCCTTTTCCTCCATCCAATTGACGTTTGGCCCCAGACGGAGAAGAAAATGTGGCAGTTTGGCCAGACTCGGAGTATAGCCTTTGATGAGCAATGGGATGGACACGAGATCGCCACCCTCGGAGATCTCGAGTGAGAAATATTCGTTGAGCATGTCTCTGCGACTGATCAATTGCTCCCTGACGGCTGAAAGCGCATCATCCCAATCAAAGTCTTCATCGACTTCAGCGGTGCTCTTTTCGTGAGTCACGGCGATTGACAGAAGCTCATGCAAGCTGAGGGCGGGGTCAAACCGGATAGCCCCAAAGTTGCCAAAGTCAGTGAGGCCGACCTGGTAGAAGTACTCGTTGCAGACCATTGCGTAATCGATGAGGAACAGCTTAACGCCGCCTTGGATGGCTGCAATGCGTCTCCGCTCATCGACCACGCCAACGAAGGTATGGCTTGCAAAAACGTCAGTGAGCTCGTTGTGCATATTCTCACGCACCTCGGCTCGAAGATCCTTGATGGTGGTCAGACGGCAAATGGTTGGCTCCTTATCCGAGACCTCATACTTCATTTCTTCTCGGCTGCCAGCCTTGGCTGATGTGGAAGAAGATTGCCCGGGTAAGAACATGGTGGTGATCTTCTGCACACGGGAATCTGTACGAATAAGATTGTTCTCATACGGCTTCTGGGTTGATCCTTTTTGCTGGGGAGTCCGTCTTGAGGATGTCGGCTCCTCTGAACGACTTCCGGAAGAAGCCGTGGCAGAATTGCGGGATGGGGTGGCATTTGTTTGAATTGTCGGGACCTTTGCGCCAGGCAGTAAGCTCTGGGTCATGAAGGTGCGGCTTGTATCCACGTTACCGAGGCTCGAGCGGATCTCGTCGCAAATTACTTCGATGATCTCGTCCTCGTTGAGGAAATTGACCTCGCGTTTTGTCGGATGCACGTTAACATCGACACGCTGAGGGTCAATGTCAAGACTGAGGTATACGAAAGGATGGCCACCTTTTGGGAGGAAAGTGCTGTAAGTTTGCTCGACGGCCTTCTTGATCGCTGACGAGTCCACTGATCTGTGGTTGATGAAAAGGAGCAAGGTAGTTCTCTTGACGCTGTAATTTGCATTGCTCACCCACGCATCAGCTTTGAATCCCCAGCGATCATTGCTTGCATGAACCTCGATCAACTCGTTAGCCACGGCGTTTCCCTGGACTTGGCGTATACGATCGACAATGGTTGCGTTCGCCGGGACGGATATGCCCATGGAAGAGTCTCCGTGTTTCTTGCAAGAGAACGAAACGCCGGCGCAATGCACAGCGTAGCGGCCGACAACGTCGAGGATTTTAGCATATTCCTCGCTTGCAGAGCGAAAAGCACGGCGACGAGTGGGAACATTGTAAAACAGATCTTCCACCTGACAGTTGTTAGCTCAGAAAAAGCAACGCTGGCAACCGGCCTACTGTGATCTGGGTCCCTTGGCGGCCGGCACACGGCTTGGGATCTGGGCCCTGGTTTGGTTTGGGAGGAACCAGCTTCCCGTCTGCGTAATGCGCTTTCCACGCACAACTGGACTCCTTGACGCGAGTGGTGACGCTCAAATGCGCTATGTGGCTGATGCTTGCCAGGGCTTCTCCACGGAAGCCGTAGGTGCCGATGGATGTCAGGTCTTCGAACGCCTTGAGCTTCGAGGTTGTGAATCGTTCGCAGAGAATGGGCAAATCATCACGCTGCCGGGTCAGTCGGGCAGCCACGAGGGGGTTTGAAATGCAGGCTCACATCAATACCGTGGCCGTTGTCGGTAATCTGAAGCAGCTTGAGACCGCCATCCTTGACGAGTACTTCCAATGCAGTAGATCCGGCATCGACGGCGTTCTCGATGAGTTCTTTCAAGGCGTGAACTGGAGCGACTATGATTTCCCCGGCAGCGATCTTGTTGACAACATCTTGCGATAAGGCCTGGATGCGGCGAGGTGCGACGGGCGGTGTGACGGAGGGAGGCGTGGCGTCGACATCCATCTCGTCCGCCATGGCGAGTCGCTCTGAGCACGCCAGACCGGCTTCGCGAAAGGCCTGACGGATGAGTTCGGATGAATGGGTACTAATGCGGTGCGACAGATAATCGAGATGCGGCGCGGGTGGCGCGGCGCGTCGGTTGTGAGACGCGTCTGATTTACGCGTTGCGTCATCACGGCACGTGTTGGACCAGCACCACACTTAATAATTTCCATGCTCCATTAGGTTCTCAATCGGATGCTCCCTTCGTTAGGTTTACATTTGCGTCTGAGAAGGACTGCTCCCTCCGCCAGTCTGCTGCCCGTTTGCTCATCAACCCTCCTCACAAGCCACCATCTTCTTTGATCAGATCACTCGCACGCTCAGCCACTGCATACAAAGTGCTCATCAAGTGGCCACAGACTTGAAAAGGGAAGACGCTGGCATCCACAACCCTCACGTTCGTCGTCCCATAAACTTTCAGTCTCTCATCCACAACGCCGCCCTTCTCTCGAGGCATCATGGCCGCAGTGCTTAAGACGTGGTGGTTGCCGCGGTAGTTCTGTTTCAGCCATTTCGACCATGCTGCATTGCTGGCGTTCGACGCCACTGTTTTGGCGCCTGGCCATGTCTCTGCACCCACGACATCCGCAAGCGGCGCCGTGGAAAACAGCTTCCGCATCCACCGCGCAACCTCGACCTGCGAATCCAAGTCGTACGCCAGCATGAAGTAGTTCGGATTTATCCTTGCCACTGTGCTGGGGTCTGAGGATGTGACATGGATATTCCCTCGCGTAAACGGAAGAGTGCTCCAAAACTGCGTCCCGAAGGACTTTTCTGTCGGCCAAGTAATGACCTCTGCAACAGGTACTTGAGCGTCAAATATCAACGAGTGCTGCAGCTGGAGCAGAGCAAGCATGTCCTCTGTGCTTGTACAGTTGTTGTTCTGTGCTGAAATGGCTGCCGCATAGCCTGGCAAAGCTGCAAGTACCGACGACGCAAACACGCTGGTAGAATTTCCAAAAACGTCCGTCACGTTCGGATAGGATGCATATCCCGCCACTCCAGTATATTGTTCACTCGCAACTTTGGAGAAAGTCAAACCATTGTTTGTCTGGTCGATCAAATGCTCTCCGACCCCAGGAAGTGACACTTTGGTTTCGATGTTGGCCTTGGAGAGGATCCTACGCAAGGTAAGTTACTGCAGCGTCTTGCCTCGTCTGGTGACTCACTGTGTGTTTCCGATTCCCGACAGCTCCAAAATAGAAGGCGTACGGAGGGCTCCAGCCGAAAGGACAATCTCGCGAGAGGCGTTGAATGTGATTTTCGTACCGTTGGCTGCAACCACCTCAACAGCTGATGCCACTACCTCCTGTTCAGGGCCAGCCGAAGACTTCCAGAGTATTCTTGTTACGGTGGAGTTCGGACTGAGGTGAAGGTTCTTCCGGGACGTGGAGAAAGGCCAGTAATACGCCCTTGCCGCATCGCTGCGAACATTGGCTTCTGTGTCAATGGTTTTTGGGTAGACAGTGAAGCCACGCATAGAGCCTCCGTTGACATCTTGTGGAGAAGGGACTCCGAGAGCTTCGTAGGATTTGCTCAATAGGGACGGCAAATCATTGACGGCTTGGTCTTCTGGATAACCAACTCTCAGCGGCCCCACGAGTCCATGATATTCCGGGTCGAAAGAGGCACCACCGCCTGTAACTTGGTCTGTAGTAGGAGCCTGGTAGCCTTCCGACTTCAGGTAGTAAGGGTAAAGAGCTTTCCAATTCCACCCCGCGTTTCCTATCTTTTCCCATGCATCAATTTGCGCAGCCTCAGCTCGTGTGTAGGACATGCCTGCTATGTTCAGCATTTCCTCCCGATATGTTCAATGAGAAGAATACCATTGATAGTACTGGTCCCACCGAGCGCCTTGGCTGCACTAATCGTCTGAACGCGTTGATTCCCATATGTCTGCGGAATTGTCTTGTACTGTCGGTCGATGGCTGATCCCAACGCTCGTCCATAGCCATCCACGGCTGTGACATTTGGATTATCGTACACGGAATCGCCAGCTTCGATGATAAGGACCGAGACGTTTGCAATTTCCGACAGACGATTGGCGACAACTAGCCCACAGGTGCCCCCGCCAACAACAATGTAGTCGTAAGTGGTAGAAAGGGCGTTCACTGAGACGTTGCCGATCAATAAGGCGGACAGAAGGGTGAGCAGCATTTTTGCACCAAAGCCTCCAGAGTAAACCGGAGGCGCAATAGTGCTCTGAGAGACCGGGAAGTTTTGGTGCGCAAAGTAGGCGGGTGATGCAAATTTGTATCTTGACGGGATAATCTGGTCAATACGAAGAGACTAGCTACGTTGAGCTAATGGCGGTTGATCTAGCGTGCGAAATAGAATGGTCGCTGTGTAACAGAGCGGGATCTCGCTTCACTTACAGCTCAGGGAGAGAAGTAGAGATAGACGACTGGAATGACGATGCAAGCGGGGAGAAAATATACGGCGTGCCACCGAAATAATGGCGCGCGAATCACCGTGGGAATTGTCATAACTATGGCAGTTGATGATGGCGGTCCAAGGTCAGAAAGACAGCTATGGGTTTGTTTACTATGGAACGGTGGGTAAGGAAAGGGCGAACAGCTTGGGAATGCACAACAGGCAGGAGGCTCTCCGGAGTGGCGGTCATGACTGGTCTGCAAACTTCCGGAAATGCCAATTTACTCTAAGTCTCCAGCAAAAAGAATTATTGAGAAATATGGTAGGAGATTTTGGTAATAGAATAGATCTTGGAGCTTAGTGGCGTCGGGTTTCCGACATGCGGACGGTGGCTTGCTCCTTAACAATCTGTACGGACGGGGATTGCAGCCGATGGCTAACGTGACTTTGTTTTTCATTTATGCCGTGAGTAGCTGAAGGAATTATCTGGACATAATCGTAACTGTGAAATTATATTAACGCCCAGACAATAGCTGCCCATCTGTGTTGCTCTTCGTTGAGAATTGTTAACGCAGGATTATGCCTATTGTTCTTCGCGCTAGCTTTCGGCTACAATACACCTCTTGCAGGCGACGGGGGCGCTAGGACCTTCCTTTCCTCTCTTTTCGCTATGAAAATGAATAAGTCAAAGATGTGAGACTACAACGTCGAAGGGACAATATGTCCGTGTCAAATTTCCATCCTTATCCTACCAATGCAATTATCCTTTCCGACCCATACGAGAGAATACTCATACAAACGCCGCATACAATCTCAGCCGCTATTGGAGAATGCCCATCATAAATCCGTAGAGATACTCTCATTGTTCCCTCGAGGGATACCTATGCAGAGCCCCTTCCGTGTTCTGCTTCTTGTCCAGCTTTGGGACTTTCCGGCTCAAAAGTTCTCTCAGTTCATCCGTAATCACCTTTGGTCTCTCATCCTCCTCTTCCGTACTTGTCGATTTGCTCTTGCCGTTCTGGTTGTTGGCCTGACCCGCAGAGCTGCCCGATGCCGTAGCAGTACCGTTCGCAGTGTTGCCATTACGCTGTGCGTTTAGGGCTGCAATGCGACCGAATGGATTGAAATCAAATGCAGGAGCCGTAGCGGGTGCAGGGTTGCGCCGACGGACATTCGATGGTACAGGCAGGCTACTGTCCTTATTTTTGCGGTCAACAGCTTCAACAGTGCGTTGGAAGCGGCGGAACAGTGCCTCGGCGCGGATCAGAGTCGACTGGAGGTCGATTGTACCCGAAAGCTCATTGACTGTGAAATATTAGTTGTGCTCCGTGAAGCGTCAGATGGACCGTTGTAACACATACCGTACTTTAACACCTCATCGAAAGCCGTCAAGTGTTCCATGATGACATCGCGGTGTTTTTCCAGAATAGCAAGAGCGATGAACAAGTGGAAGTTACCAGAGAGGAAATCCGTCCATAGACCCTCCCACAGGCGTAGGACGTCTTGCCATTCAAATTCGCGCTTGTACCAGACAAGCAACATGCGGAAGAAGAAGAAAAAGTTGGTGCTATCCGCTGATTGCAGGTGCAGATATAACTTGGGATCAAGGAGCTGCACGAGCTGGTCCAGCGTGAGAAGCTGCTTTCTCATGCCGGATTGATCTCTGAGGAAATTACGCTCCTGTTCCCAGTTAGAACGCTCAACACGCGTGCGAAAGTCAAGAATATTTACCATGCGCTCCATGAATCCGACAAAGCCCCAAAATGCGACCGCATCATCTTGCATGACAGCGTAAATCGGGGCCAACAGGTCGCTCATCCCCTGAACGTACCCAAGGTCCTTGTTGTACTCGTTGTAAGTAAGAAGCATGTCCTTCATCTGCTCGAGATGAACATTGGTCCCAACGTCCGCGAAAGGAGAGTCAGGGTCGGGATGGGGGATGTCCTCGCCTGCGAAGACGTCGATATTGCGGTCTGTTCTGTGAACATCTTTCTCTACCGCGCGGACGCCCAAGAATGGGCAAAGGTCAGCCTGACGAAACGTAGCATAGATTAGCTGGCATGCATACCTATCCGGATCTTCTGCTCCCGGAACCATTCGGATTCCTCTTGTGTGTTCTGGCCTTCTACCATACGCTCCCACCACGCGCCTTTAAGGCGAATGTATTCGTCTCGCAAACTGTTCAGCTTAGCTTGCCGTTCCTCGGAAGTGCTATCCCATTCGTAGACTTCCAGCAGGAAAAGCCAGGCCTCCTTCCTGACGCCATCGTCGGGGTCGAGACCACCATGAAAGATTCGCTCCTTGACTTCGTCTGGAGTAACCAGTAGAGTTCCGCTCTGCGTGTCGAAGAAGTTCTTCCACTCTTCGATAGTAACGGGCTTCCTCCGGTCGCTGAGGGACATGTTGCCCGCCTCCATTTCCAGGATCTCAAACTCCCCAACCGCGCTGTCTTCCATCTCCAAAACATCCTGTGCAGTCCAGATCCTTTGCTTCCGCTCTTTCTCGCTCTGCTCTGCAATGCTCATTGCCCATCGAGCGAGATAGATCCTGGCACTGTCGAACTCCTCTTGCAACCTTTCGACTTCGGGACTCTTCAATAGATGTTTGATCTGCGGGGGGAGTTTAGGATTCTCGGCAACGGCCTGCGCTGTCCGCCGGGTGAAGGTGGTGACCTGGCTCATTTTTTCCAGAAAAGTCCACTTTGCCTGGTTGACGGCGGACATGAGCGGATCCATACCACCATCTCTCTTCTTGCCAGCAGCCGCTTTTGAGGAAGACCCTTCGCCTGATGAGCCAGGTGGACTCTTGTCTGTCTTCACAGTTGTCGGCTTTTGGCCAAACGACAGGAGGTCCTCCTCGCTAGGCTCAATGAGATAGACACTGGGTTCGGCAGCAGAACGGACAACCCTCACGTAGCGCTTCAGCCACCTCAGGACCTCGTCGCCTCCCCAGAACATCCCACCACCATCTCCGAAGGGATCGAAACTCTCCCGCGCCAGTTTCTTGCGCTGCATAATTGTGGACTGGCATTCGCTATCGTGGAAGAACAGGGCAGGGAAGCTGTCGCCCGCACGAGTGTTGATGACCACGCTGCCGAACCACCATCCTATGCTCGGTGGCCGCACGAGTAACGAGAATATTTCACTAACTGGTACGGCGAAAGCATATGTCCCAATAGCACTGCTGTGGGTCGTTGTGGTTGGTGGCGGGGGGACGAGATAGGACTGTTTCGGCGGGGACGACGAGTCCGAGAGGTCGACTTTTACGTATGTATCATAGGCATCACCAAGCGCGGATTCGGGAACCCAAGACAGAAGAAGGGAGGATGCGGCAACGGAAGTGGAGGATGACGATGACGTAGGGCGGGCATCGTGGGTGGCCGGCGACCTCTGCTGGACAAGGGCGATAAAGCCAGGGATATTGTCTTTCGCAGATGGTGTAGGGTGAACGTAAACCTATCGGATCAGGCGTCAGAACTGTGTGAGGACTGCGTAGCAGTGCTGCCTAGAGCGAGGCGTTCTTTGACGGCAGGCCGGAAGCTTAGCTTACCTTGCTTTTCGAGTACAACAGCTTCACGCCGCTCCCACTGCTGGTGTGGCGGATAGTATTGTACTCGCCTTCCTCGTCGTCACTCATATCGTAGAAGGAAGCTGTTGGGGAGGGCGGGCTTGGGTGAGGGTTTTCGGGCGGCGGCGGCGGAGTGGAAGGCATGGCGCAAGATTAGTTTTCTACCACGAGAGATGCCTAATTTTTTACGCGTCATACGGCGTGGCGCGTGGTCGTGGCAGAAACGGGCGCAGGCGGACGGGAGCCGTGGGTCATATGGTCGTGGGTGGCTTCACTGGGTGGAGAGGGAGCCAGAGCTTCCGGAACCAGGGCTGCCTGGGCGCAGGCGAATGACGCAGATCGCGGGGGAGGCGGTGCACGCCACTCGGCAGTGGTGAGAGCTCCCAACGCCTCACATGGCCACCCACTCTTGTCGCCAACAGAAGATGGAAGCAAGCGCTAGAAAAGTGTGAAGTGCTCTTGATTTGGAGATACGCCGCCTTCGAGCAAACGTCCGCTCCTGAGTGCATACAGGTCCATTATTATCCATTGGCTCCTCCGCCCATGCGCGACGGCCCAGCCATGAATCAGAAATCGCAGTCCCAGAAACCATGAAAAGATGTCCCAATGCAAACCTGGCCGGAGCTCCCTTTTGACGCCACCAATGAGCCGCCCGCTGAACGCTGCACAACCGCTGCCAATGCTCCTCCCGCAACCTTTGTCTTCGCTCGAGTTCGCAAAAGGATTCGCCGCCCGCTCATTTGTACGCTCTAGGCCCGCTAGGCAGCCCGACTCGGCCCTGGCCTCCTTCGTCTCGACTACCGCCGCCCCATCTACCGCTAGGGTTAGCACTGTGTGATCTTATAAACGGGTCTCTGGCTCCTGTCGTGGGAACTCCTGGTGAACCTGCCGGACTGCTGCTTTGTGAACCTGTGGGGCTTCCCGACCTGCCCGAGCCCCAGAGGCGTGCCTTCAACCTGTCCTGCGCCGAGCCGCTGCCCGCACTGCCCGGTGGCTGCGAGTCGAACGAGGGGCGCGAGCCCTGCGAGAACGAGCTCTGGTAGCTGCCCGCACGCTGGCTGGGCAGCGGCCGTCCGCCTCCCTGGCTGGGCTCAGGCTGCAGCAAGCCGCCCCTGCCAGCCCCGGGGCCTCCTCTGGGCGGTGCTCTGCTTCTCAGAGAGCCGGGCTGAAGCGGCGGCGTCTGCGAGGCGGGAGGGTCCCAGAGGTCGCTGAGGCCGCCTCTGCTGCCCGGGGGGGCTTGGGCAGCAGGGCCGGTGGAGCGGACGAATTGCTGCGTGGGAGCAGGCGAAGGCGCGCGTGGGTCGGGTGGCAGCCATGGCGGGAAGGGGCGGCCCTTCTCCTGGTAGTACGCGCGCAGCACGCGGGCGATGTGCGAGTCGTCTTCGGTGTCGCCGTCGGCTTCGCTGTCGAGGAGGTTGCGGCGCAACGAGTTGTAGCGCGAGGTGGTGTTTGTGAGCAGGTTCGAGAGGTAGGACGACATGGCGGAGGCGGGTGCGACGCTGCGCCGCGTGAGGAATTCTGGGTCTCGGCGTGGGCGAAGCGGTGAAGTCGAGGTGGGAGTTGCGGAGGGTGTTGCGGCTGGCGGAGGGGCCGGCCAAGACAGCGGGCGCGGATGCGCTCAATGCACCGCTCAAGTCCGTTTCAGAGGAAGGAGCAATTTGAACTTTGCGCGTCGGAAGGCGACACAACTTAACGCTGGTAGCACCTACTTTTGCCTGAGCAGCAAGCAGGACGAGGGAAAGCTCCCAGCCAGCTTCTTTATTGCTCACCCTGCAGCTGCCCGTTCCCCACCTGCAGCCACGCCCATCACGTGTTTTGCGCCCACCTCAAACACAAGTGATACGCGTGAATTCGCAAACTTGCTGGTTTCTTGCTGATCTCTCGCTGCGCATCGTTTGCGGCGCTTGTTCTGTTGGCGTGAGTCGACAGCTCCAATCTCCAGCTGCGGCTGCTTCACCCAGAGGACGGAAACGGTAAGGGCTGATGTGTAGCCTACCACTCTTATGGCTGAGAGGATATCCAGAATGGCGGCTCTGGGCAGGACCTTGTCTTGGGCCTTGAGGGAAAACACTGCCGTTTCTCCTGCCGTTTCAAAGGCAAGCGCCACCCAAGAAACAGCCACCAAGACTTAAACCACGGAATGTATGGGATCCGAGTACCAGCGAACTTATTTACCATCAACAGCGCACCTTGCAAGACGTACACGAAAACCAATTGAAAGGCTATCCGGAAATCCAGCTACCATCGACGAGTTGAAGTGCCCGCCGATGAGCTCTGGACGCATATGGAAAGCGTACCTGCGCCTGCAGTCTCGGATTCTCTTGTATCAAATCTCTCTATTTGCCGCAATCGTCTGTCTTCATAAATTCTCCATTCCTTCTCAAATTGCGAGTAACCCACCATCCTTCTCCCCTACAAGAGTTCAGGTAAATGTCTCCTTACATTCATACGAAGAATCTTCCATTATGTCACCACCTTTGTACGCAGCAACCAACGGATACGCACAGAGATTCAGCTTCCTGGTCGCATTCCCTGTTTGTACACTCGCAGGAAGAGTATCAGGCGCGATACCCTGCTCAACCCAACTTACCAAAGAGTCCAAAGCTTCAGTCGGAACCGGTCCAGTGCCCCCGCTGCAATGCCCAACGCCCGGTGCCCTGAAATAACGGTAGAAATCTGCCGCCGCGGGATCGAGCTCCAGAACATTCTCATAGTAGTCGGTCGTGCCCTCCGGGGCGATGACTGTATCAGCAAGACCGTGCCAGGTGATCATTTTTCCGCCGGCTCCCTTGAACTCGGACAGATCCGGGTCGTCAGTGCTTATGATGGACTTGTACTGGTTGACGGAGCGATGCAGGATGGCATCGTACTCGGTGTGCGACATATTGGTAATATCGAAGGTCGGATCACCGCGTTTGACCCAGAAGTTTATCCATTCCTCAGCAATGTAGAAGGGAGCGCCAGTGCAGTCACTACCGGTGCACGATGTGTTGGCCAAGCCGGAAAGAGGGGCGTCCGGACTCAGGCCATACCAGGAGAAGTTGCCGTTGCTCGTACGGGCGCCTTCCCACGTCTTCTGGGCGATAGTGGCGGCTGCCTCTGAAATGACGGAGCTGGAGTTGTCGCAGGTGTACTCGCGACCGACGATAGTGAACGGGTCAAAATTGCAGGCCAGAGGGTCTGCAATGATACCGTCCTCGACCCCGTCCAGACCGTCACAAGCTTCGATGGCGGCGGCAGTGATGGCGTTGAGCTCACACTGTGTTGGGTATACGTCCAGCTGGTTCATAACGAACTGCGGCCAGTATTCTGCTGCGACAAAATTGGCCCAGTTGATGGCAGGAGCTTTGGCCAAGATCCCGTCGTACAGGTTCGGAAACCTTTGCGCAATCATAAGCCCCTGCCGACCGCCGGTTGAACATCCATTCCAGTACGAGTACCTGGGGGTTTGCCCGTAGAAGCTGGCGGTGACTGCTTTCCCGATAATAGTTGCGTCCTCCAAAGACACGGCGGCGAAGTTGTTAAAGAGGTATGCATTGATGTTGCCAGGGCTAACCAACGCCCAGGACTCAGCACTGTTGACTGTCCAGTCATGTCCACCGTCGGTCGATGCCACAGCATAGCCTTTGGCTACTTCGCTCGCGATGAGGCTGTCGTTGGATCTCATGCGGTAGCCTCCGCCACCGTAGCCCATGAAGCGCTCGTTCCAGTCCTCGGCGGAGGGGAGGTACACGTAGACGTTGACCTTATCATTCTGTCCAGGATGCGTGTAGAGGACGGTGACATTGCAGAAGCTGGTGCTTCCGCCGAAATTCTTAACCGAAGTCGCGGTAATGGAGAGGACCTGGCCACCCAGTAGTTCAGGAGTAGGAATGGCATCCGGCGAGCATGTTGTTGCTGCTCCGGCTGCTGCGCCAACAAGAATTGAAAGATTCAAGGCAGCTAGAAGGCTGGGTCCCGTCGGATACCGCATGGTTGAGTAAGTGGGGTTGAGTGAGTTCCGCCGGGCTGCTACATCTTCAACACCCTCCTTTTATTTAATCTACGGAAGTAGCTACCGCAGACCGCTCCCGACGTCGGCAAATGTGAGCAATTTGCCGCATTTTGACGGTGAGCGGCCTGGTTTGCGTAAGCAATACTACCCCGCATTTTCGGAAGGATTGTTGGTAGGAGTTCGCGGAAGGAGCAAGAGCCTCACTGGTAATCCGCTCCGTTAGAAAGCCAAGAGGCCAAGCCGCCGCCGCAACCTTTTCCGACCAGCTCTCGGCCAGATCATTACCACTTCCGCTTCTCTTTATCGGATACGATGAACATGTGGTCGGTGGGAGCCTGGAGCTGCTACCACCTCGCCTCGCTGTAGCGCGAGTGACTGTCTTGCGGCAACCGGGAAAAATGCTTTACCAGCAGTCTGCTATTTACTAGTGATGAGGATCTGTCCGCCTCGTTTGTAATCTGTGCGAGCTAAGGCGCACATTATTGAGGGAACCATGCTGATCTCGGGAAGTGCATGACTAGCCAGGTACATAGTGCCGAGGACCAAGCACCGACCTCGAATTTCTGACTCGATGCTGGTAACCACGTAGTCTAAGCCTTCCCATATGCGGCAGAATTAGTGGCTGAATATGCATAGCCCTTTCGGCTCGTGCCGTGCTCTCCCAACAGAAATGATATATCTTCGCCAATCGACTTGCGTGGTCCGGTCGTAAATGTGGAACTGTTACGCTCGCATATTATTGCGCTTTATGTAGAACCAAAGGAATGATTCTGCAGACGAGAGACGAGAACTGAGCTCAAAAGTACTGTTCTTATTTTTCTACTCCCGAACACTCATAGCACTGGAACACATTTCCGCAAGTACTCGTCAAAACCATCAATTCCCAAGTTGAATGAGGGAAATTATGGAAACATCGCCTCGAGAATCTGTTCAAGCCTGAGAAGCTTGAATACGGCTAGCCAGGAAGGAGGATGCCTCCAGGACACGACGGACATAATCAAAAGTCAGACTGATGACAGGGAACCTTATGCAGACGAGGGTCTTAGGGGTTGCAAATGATCTTCAGGTTTTGTGGAAGTCCTTGGATGCGTCCACCAGACAGAGAGTTGTAGAGATCGCTAAACGTGACAATGCCAGCAATTTTGTTGCGGACATTAGCCAAAAAGCTCCCAACCGAGCAGTGAGTGAGGGTAGCACTATGGCTGAAATAATGTCAAACATGCAATCTTCACGCTGAGTGAACCCGAGCTTGACCTGTATCTACCGCCGATGATGGTGATGTTTGGATATTTGGAAGCGGCAAGATTGAACAGCCTGCTCATCTCATTACTGCCAGCGACAGAGCCGCCAAATAAGTTACTGAATAAACCAGTAGGGTAATCGACACCTTGGATAACAGCGTTAAACTGGGATTTAAGCTAATTGGCGAGTGTTAGTTCGACGGTTTGATCCTGGCCATCGACCTATGTTAGTGATAAATTAATGTAGTTCTGTGTCGATAAATGTTCCAGTAGGACGCTGGGAATTTCATTTGAGAGCCAAAGCACTGGCATTGTGTTTCTTGCAGGCTGATGAGACTTAAGTTTTTTTTTTTTTTTTTTTTCAGAGGCGCCACGGAAGTTGGAAACCTCGTAAGTCAGTTGTTGAGCTCATCAGCAGTGATTCCAGTGCCAAAAGTTTGACGGGCTTCGAGATCTCCAACAGCACTCGGGATGCGCATCTCAAGACTAATCGGAGGTACAAAGCTATTGTTTACAAGATGAACGAATTATAAGGCAATTAGCTTTATTCTTTTTTTTTAAAAAAAAATGGTTACAGAGCTTTAGAGCAAAGAATAGGATAATAATGTGTAAAGAGCGAGTAATGAATTCCGTTAGAGACGCTTGCTGTTCTCTTTTATTGTGACCGTTACATTTTCAATAGTTCAAGATTCTTCCGTTCTTCCAGTGTTTATGACTATCGGAACGACAAGTTATGGCTAAGTCCGCCGCAGAGACGCAGTTGGCTTAGTTACAACTAAAGACTTGATATATGCGAAGACAATATGTTGAGACATAGCCACAAGTGAAATTTGGGCAAGGGGTGTTCAGAAGAATGGTTTAACCCTTTTCTGTGGTCGAGGAGGTTCGTTATAATGATTTAGCAATGCTATTGGTTGTATTCCATACATGGTGCAAAAGCCAAATTTGAGCCGTCATTGAGATATTCGGTTCCAATAGTCCATTGCTGTAACAACGGCGGAGGCAGCTAAGCCACCTGGCTTGGCAAGATTAAAAGTGATATAGCTTGGGTCAAGCGTAGGATTGGTTACCTGAGGCGTGCATGTATTTTAGAAGCTTTGCTGCTTGGCGGACTGCAAACTTCTAACTGCTTATCCTCTACTGCGAAAGGTGCAACTTATGGAGGACACATACAGAATATATAGTGGCTGACTTGGATCGCCTCATTCTAAATAGTAATATAGGGCCCTTATAAATTGAACATAATGTTATGCTGTAACTTGGCCTCAGTTCGTCTTCAATGCAGACAATCTAGGGGAAATCGCCTCCCTGACCCGCGTTACGCCGCACCATTCATTTTCTAAGTTGTTTCACACATTCTGCTGGAAGAGAGCTTATCATTGCACCAAGATCGCTGCTGGGCGGGAGACTCTGAGCGCCTATGATAAGCGTAAAGCATACACAGTGCAGTAGGTTACTTTTTAACACTAGACAAGAATGGAGCGCGACAATAAAGCAAGAAAAGATATTTTCGAATCGTTACTATTCCCAGAGCAATTACTCAGTCCTCTAAAAGGTATCCAAATGCGAGACGCTTGTGCGTAATGAACTCGCTGACCATTGGACCGAAATCAGGATAAATGCTTTTTTGAGTCCCCTTCCTAACG
The DNA here is from genome assembly GCA_023089105.1 of Lasiodiplodia citricola. Lineage (NCBI taxonomy): Eukaryota > Fungi > Ascomycota > Dothideomycetes > Botryosphaeriales > Botryosphaeriaceae > Lasiodiplodia > Lasiodiplodia citricola. Next base: position 50,894 of record JAJNLL010000078.1, on the reverse strand, counting down.
CCAGTTCCCCAAAACACCATACCAAAACCATTCTACGCGCGGATGGTCTGGCGAGGCGCGGGCTCGTGTTCATATTCGTACTCGATCTCCCGCTTAGGGCCCTTAGACGACTTCTTCTTGTTGGACTTAGGCGCAGGCTCCGGACCCCGTTTCCTCTTCATATTGGCGAGAGCCTTCCTCAGCTTCTCCACATCCTCCTCTTCTTCATCCTCCTCCTCACTGCTGCCCTCACTGTCGTCTTCATCTTCATCACTTGCTTCCTCAGACTCATCGTCTTCGCCGGAGTCGTCGCCAATCCAGTCCTCCAGGTCACCGAGATCTTCGTCCTCAGACTCGCTGCCCTCGATGTCGCTAACGTATTCAACGTCTCCGACACCTTCTTCGTTCTCCATCTCCTCCTCCAGCTCCTCTTCGATGCCTTCGTCCAAATCCTCATCCCTTTCGCCCTCGCCGCCGCGCTCCAACCCCTTCAATACCTTCTTCCAGACAGCCTCATCGACGTTCAGGGGCTGCTCGCCGTATGCACCGCTCCTCAGGCGCTCAATGAGCTCTCTCTCGATCGCGCGCTCGACCTTGGCGGCGGCGGCAGCCTTGCGCTCGCGCGTTTCCTCACGGCGTCGGACCTTCGGGGCAAGCTTGGGCACGAGTGTCTCTCCGAGGCGTTCCTGCTCCTTGGCCAGACGTTGCGAACGGATACGGACTTGAGTCAGACGAGTGAGACGTTGCTTGTTCTTGTGTACAAGGTACTTTGGCCAGTAGATAAGGCGCTGGTCGACTTGTTCGAGAGCCTTGGCGTAGTTGGAGGAAAGCTTGATGCGCTCCCACCAGCGGTTCGGCTACGGTACCGTTAGAATGAGCTCAGGGTAGAGATAGCGCGCAGTGTGCTCCTTACCTGGTGCGACCGTTCAATAGTCTTTATGTAGAGGTAGAGTGCGCCCGTTTCGGGGTGGGCGCGGATCGTGGCATAGCGGGAATTTGCGAGAGGGCACGACTGACGGTTGCAGAGACCAGTAACGTTGTATCTGCAGTGGCATTGTTAATAGGGCTCATTCGTACCCAGTGGGTTGAGGGTTCTTACTCGTTGCGACAGAAATTCTGATTCTTCGTGGGAAGCCTGCAGGCCTGGTTAGCAAGAGAGAGCGCAAAGATTTGCGGCGAGAGGCTGACTTGAGCTTGAAGGAGCAAAATTGCTGATTGATGACCTGCCACACGATTTCGTCGGAAGCAGACATGGTGGCGGCGTGGGCGAGAGGCGCTGCAGCAGTGGAGTTGTCTGGAGCGCTGGGTCTGCACTGTTGCAATGGACTTTTCGTCGGCGCCGCCGCCGCCAGAACGCCGACGGTCGACACACTGCGTCGCGCCCGCCGCTATTGGCTGCCGGCCCGCGTCGTCTTGGCGTCGCCATGTCACATGCAAGCTAGCCGTATGGGGCATGGCGCACACAACATCTCTGTTTATGTCGGCTGCGACCCTCTCCCTAAGCCAACCCGCGACGGTCCACACGCTCTGATCAACGCACCGCACGGGGCTTCTTCATTCCGCCTCAATACTCTCTCGCGCCCCCTCGTACTCCGTCCACAATCCACACACTTCCTTCTACACACCACCGCCACCATGAGAGAGGTTATTAGCTTGAACGGTATGTTTCCACGCCCCGCCGACGCGCCGAAAACTTGACCGCCTGCCTCCGCGATCCCTGTATACTGATCAAAGCGCGCGAACAGTCGGCCAGGCCGGTTGCCAGATCGCAAACTCCTGCTGGGAGGTGAGTTTCCCGCCTTGAGGCTTCGATAGACCGTGTCTGTAGTCGCATTCGCTGACACTGTCCCAACAGCTCTACTGCCTCGAGCATGGCATCCAGGTACGCGCTTTTTGCCGCAGCCCCGCGAGGGACACCGCTCGCCGCCCCACGAGGACACCGCTCTCCGCGCACTTCCGCTAACACTGCAACAGCCCGATGGCTACCTCACTGAGGAGCGTAAGGCTGCTAACGACGACCACGGCTTCAGCACCTTCTTCTCTGAGACCGGTACGCTGTTTTCCCCACTCCACACCACGTGCATATCGCGAGAGCCCCGCCACTGATGAATCTACAACAGGCCAGGGCAAGTACGTCCCCCGTACTATCTACGCCGATCTCGAGCCCAATGTCGTCGATGAGGTCCGCACCGGTGCCTACCGCGGCCTGTTCCACCCCGAGCACATGATTACCGGCAAGGAGGACGCCTCGAACAACTACGCTCGTGGTCACTACACCGTCGGCAAGGAGCTCATTGACCAAGTCCTTGACAAGGTCCGCCGCGTTGCCGACAACTGCGCTGGTCTGCAGGGTTTCCTTGTCTTCCACTCCTTTGGTGGTGGTACCGGCTCCGGTTTCGGTGCTCTGCTCATGGAGCGTCTGTCCGTCGACTACGGCAAGAAGTGCAAGCTCGAGTTCTGCGTCTACCCGGCCCCCCAGGTCGCCACCTCGGTTGTTGAGCCCTACAACTCCATTCTTACCACTCACACCACTCTGGAGCACTCTGACTGCTCTTTCATGGTCGACAACGAGGCCATCTACGACATCTGCCGCCGTAACCTTGGTATTGAGAGGCCTAACTACGAGAACCTGAACCGCCTGATCGCTCAGGGTGAGGATAGCCGCCTGTGTGTTTGAGAAATTCCCCGCTGATAGAACAACAGTCGTTTCCTCGATTACCGCCTCGCTCCGCTTCGACGGTTCCCTGAACGTCGACCTGAACGAGTTCCAGACCAACCTGGTCCCTTACCCCCGTATCCACTTCCCTCTGGTTGCCTATGCCCCCGTCATCAGCGCCGCCAAGGCCGCCCACGAGGCCAACTCGGTGCAGGAGATCACCATGTCCTGCTTCGAGCCCAACAACCAGATGGTTAAGTGCGACCCCCGCAACGGCAAGTACATGGCTACCTGCCTGCTCTACCGCGGAGACGTCGTCCCCAAGGACACCCACCAGGCCGTTGCCACCCTCAAGACCAAGCGCACTATTCAGTTCGTCGACTGGTGCCCGACTGGTTTCAAGATTGGTATCTGCTACCAGCCCCCGCAAATCGTCCCCAACGGCGACCTCGCCAAGGTCGACCGCGCTGTGTAAGTTCTGTCCTGGCTTCTACATCTCAACCGTGAGCTGACCGTCATAGGTGCATGCTGTCCAACACCACCGCCATCGCCGAGGCTTGGTCGGCTCTGTCGCACAAGTTCGACCTTATGTACTCGAAGCGTGCCTTCGTCCACTGGTATGTTGGTGAGGGTATGGAGGAAGGTGAGTTCAGCGAGGCCCGTGAGGACCTGGCTGCTCTCGAGAGGGACTACGAGGAGGTTGCCGCCGACTCGCTCGGCGAGGAGGAGGGTCTTGAGGCTGAGTACTAGTTGGAGTATGTCTCACGTCGTAGAAGGGGTTAGGGGCCTAGGCGAGCACATTGGGAAGCTTATAGGCCTAGAATTATGTTCTTCGCCTGCTCGGGAGTGCGTTTTTCGTGGTACTTGCTTTTAATAAAATGGGAAATTCTGCAATCTCGCTCCATGACTGGCTTGTAAAGTGACAGGTGAACCATTCTCTGTTAAGGAATTGCGTGTGAAGTCATTATTGAGGTGGTGTCGTCCCCTCAAGCCCCCAGTAATGCATGTAGTGCTTTTTTTTTAAAAAAAAATAATAATTCGCATGGTCTGGTCCCTCCCTTGCCGTCATCGGTATGCGGGGCCATTCACAAATAGCAAGAAATGCGGATAATTGGCAATCAGATGCAGATATGCGGAAGATAACCGGCAACTTCATTGAAGCGACCACCTCAGCTCATCAGGGGTGGCGGGTGCACGCACTTTGCGGACGAAAGCAATGTAGCGCGTGACCTTGCCTACTTTTGGCTGTTTAATCATGATGCGGTATCATATTAATTACTGACAAGGTAGTCGAAAGCCTCATGTATGTGTCCCTTTTCCGGGCGCGCCTTTCTTCCGAGAAAAACCCAAACTTCATGATTGCTAGCCCGGACCCTGGTAATAGGGTGTCCCTATGCAGGGAAAAGGACGGACCGGCCCGAACGATGGAACCGGGTGGGCCCCCGCAAGCCTCCACCTCGAACCAAAGCCACGGCGTCCACTGGGCGCCGAGCACCGCGCAGTCGATGTTCTCAGGACGGCGCGACCGCACGTGAGATTTTGAAAAATGCAACGACGTGGCTGATCCGGACAGATGCAAAAAATAGGGGAAGAAGCTGGGCTGAACTAACTCGTTCCGAACAAATGACTTCCGACTTACCCCTATTTCGGGGAGGCATTCACGCTCCGCGGTGCGCACGTTCTCGAACCCTGAGAAAGCTTGGACGCGCCTCAATCAATCATCCTCGTCATCCAACCCGACCAGCCTCCTCTCCGCCAACTCCTCAATCTTACCCCTCAGCACATCGCGCCCGAATCTGCTCGCGATCTTCGCCGCCGCATCCAGCATCTTGCCCGAGCGATCGCGCATCAGCCCGACGATCTCGAGCGCTTTCATCCCGCGCTCCTCGCCCTCGCGACATTCGGCCGCCAGCAACTGCAGCAGCGCCTTGTCGACGTCGAGCTCACGGCGTGCTAGCGCCTGCTTCTGTGCCGTTGTTGCGCGCGTCGCAGCAACGAGATCATCAAGCAGCGAGATTTGCAGCGAGTTGCGGACGAACTGCTCTTCCAGTGACTGGGTCTCGGTAAAACCGGAAGTTTCGTCCGAGTCCTCGTCCATGGCGTCGGGGCTGGTATGGCGGCGGGGAGGTTTGGGTGCATAGAGTGGAATTTGGAATTCAAAATCAGTGAGCAAGGGGCGTGGAAAGTAGGGATACTTGTCGCCTCCTTTGAGAATGATGCAGTGAAAACGTTCGTTTGCCACAGCCACGGGCCAGTATGTTTCCTCTTTGCGGCCGGAAGCCAGGCGCGACAGAAGTTTGGTGTCGAGTAGGGGCACCCAGCGTGCCTGCGAAGGTGTACGCCAATGCTGGAGGACCAGAAGCGTACCAGTCGTATCGTAGATGCATGGATCCTAGAGAATAGCGTGAGCTTGAAGCGATGCATCAGGAATAGAAAATGTATATCTTACGCCTTGATCAGAGAAGAAGACGCTCTGTAATTCGGCACCCTCGCTAAGTGCGACAATGTCTTCGCTCTGGCAGATCTCATCGCGCTTCACGTTTTCGATCGTGTACAAAAGGCGTGTCGTGCCGTCACCACCAACAGGACCATTACCGATAGTCATTACATAATCTCGCCAGCTCGCACAAGTCACGGTGGGCGATGATTTTTGCCGGTAGATACGGAATGGGACGCCGAAAAGACTGTATACGCGGACGTAGTCGGTAGACGTTAGTACCACCACGTACGACTCACTGAGTGAGATGGCAGTGATGCTTTCCCCTGGAGGTAACTCGGTTCTCCAGTCCGTTCGCGTTGTCCATGTTTCGTGCGGTCGGTAGTAGACCATAGCAGGATGGTCCTTTGATGGCTGGCAGGAGAAAAGAGTGCCATTTTCGTTCAAGCATGCCTTATCGTATAGGAACGGGTCGGTGAAATGGAAGTCACGGTGAGTCTCCCGGTCGTAGAACTCAACCGTGACCGTGTGGTGCGTCTCTTGGTCTACGGTCCAGACAAATCCGGTAAAGTTGAGACAAAGGTAGCGCCTGTTGCCCCGCCAAGGGGTGCTGCCCGGTTGGAAAGCTGCATGGGTCTGCACTTGCAACCCACCTCTGCTTCGCTTTCCGCTCGGAAGGTTGAAATCATCAGCCACCCGTCCACGCTTCCCATGGCCGTTGATTTCTTCGGCATAACCAGCTCCATCATCATCCTCAATGAAGCCGTCCGCATCAGACATCCCGTCATCCCCAAGAATTTCATCTAACGAATCCGGGGTGCCCCGTCGAGCATGACGCGCATCTTTGGAGCCATTGAGAGGCAAACGCCGGGCGTTGCCAGCAGTCTCTGCCAGAGGGTCATGAATGAATGGAGCGGCCTGCAAATCTTTGTCTAGCACTGGAGCGTACTCAGACGGCACAAAATCAGTGTGGATGAAGAGTTCACCGTCATTGTTGGTGTAGGACAGGATATTCTCGACAGGATGCCATACCATGGCAAGAATTGTAGCCCGGGCGTCATCGTAGGTCTTGATAATACGCTGAGTCTTTGTGTCCCAGATTGCGAGTTTACGGTCCTGGCCAGTAGTTGCAAGGAGACCGCCGTTAGGCGACCACGCTGCCGCCGTGATATCGCCGGCATGACCAGATTTGAAGGCTCTTTGATGATCCCAACCGCTTCTTGAAATCACCTGGATATCTAAGATACAATTAGAAATACCTTCTTATAAATCAACCATTACTCTTACCTCGTGTAGCAGTGGCTGCTGCGAAAGCTCGCCCATCTGGGTGCCAAAGGACCTTTGAGCTCGCCTCCGCATCGGTTTCCAGAGACCTTATCAAGCCATCCACCTTCTTCACCAGGCTCGGCTCCTCAGAGCTGAGCGAGTATATGTAGATTTGGCCGTCGGAGCATGAAGCGGCCAGGAGAGATCCGCCGACGTCGAAGGATACGTGCTTGACAGGGCGTGGTTGCTCCCTGAGGTGGATAACGCGGGTCATATCCTTGATATTGACAACCTTGACCACCAGTTCACTTCGCAGCATCAGACTCATTGTTCATTCATGGTTCGCAGGCTTCTTACTCGCTAGCCACTGCTGCCCAATTGCCGTCTGGAGACAGAGCAATATCGCGGACTGGTAGTGTGCAACGGACAAGGACCTCTTCGAGCGTATTTGTCTCGAGGGAGTATTTGCAGACGGTGCCATCTTCGGAGCCGGTGACGAAGAAGTCGTTCTTTGTGGCTGTCAGCGCTTGGTTATATCTTGCGGACGAACCCAGCTTACAGCAGCCGCTACAGCCGTGTTCGAATCTTGGGCATTGTCGATGTTGGTAGGTTCTTCAACAGAGCCTGTCTGGAAGACGCGAATGGCGTTGTTCAGTCCGACGGTGATCAGCTTTCGTCCGTTCGGCGTGTAGCTCAGGAAAGTAGGGCCCGGGGGATCTGAAATTCACGATTAGATAATGAGGCCTGCCTGAATTGGGACCATCCTGAGTACTTACGAGCCGGAAGGCCTCTCAGTCGTTGGTTACCGGCCATGATGTGGATGTCGGACGCTGAGGAAGTTGCGGGCGTGCGGTTCGGAGAACGCGTTCTCGTGCGCGACGCGTTCCGCGTTAAAGTGGCGCCATTCCTATTCTGGTAAGACTTCCGCACCAGCGTCATTCAGGTTCCACCGAAATGCTCATCTTCTCCACGCCGCACTCACTCCCGAGCCCACTTTGAACTGCAATGGGGATGTCTGGGCATTGCCTTCGGCTTCACGGTCTCATATACTGACTCCCTTGCAGCGGCAAAGCCGGTCGCGCTGCACCACAGCAGCAACAGCACTTGCCAAAATGCGCTTCAAGGCTTCCATTCAGAACGCCAGTACTTTCGCGAGTATGTCACGCGCTGATGAACGCGTTCACTTATGCTAACTGATTCCAGAGCTGACTGCTTCCCTTGCTTCACTTGGGCCTGTGGCGTGGGTCCGGCTGAACGAAGATGAAGTACGATTCACTATCATCCCTGAACAGGGTACCCAGGTCTGGGCGTAAGTATCGTACTTGGACGAAATTAGCAGCCAGTAACTGACGGGTTTTCAGTGTCCTCGCGATCGTGAGTGCCCAATTGGAAGAAATATGGTAAAACATGACGTTGATTCAGACCTTCGAGCAGGATGCCATCTTTGACGACGACTACAATATCCAGTCCGCCGCCGACAATGTTATCAACCTGGAAGTGCCACTTTCTCCTCTCCAACGTGCTCTCAAGTCTGCCTTGACCGCCACCTCCGCCTCGATTCGCCTAACGAAGAAGGATAACATCCCTGTGCTGTCTCTAACTATAGTCACCAGCCCTCTCGGCAGCGGCACGCACGGCGCACTCGGTTCGGGTGGCCCAAGCGATTCCTATGGCTTCGGTGAAGCCTCACTCGAGATGCAGGATGGTAGAGAACGCGATACCATCGTCACCCAGGACGTGCCGGTGCGAGTGTTGAATCCCAGCAATGTCGAAGGCATCCATGAGCCTCGCTGTAGGGAGCCTGATGTCCACATCCTCCTACCACCTCTTATGCAATTGAAGAGCATTTCCGATCGATTCACCCGGCTGGCCTTGGCGGCGAAGGCCAGCGGCACAGGGAGCGGCGGAGCCGGTCCTCGCTTAGAGATGGCTGCAAACATGCATGGTTGCCTGAAGCTGAGCATCCGAACGGACGCGATGAATATTTCAAGTGTCTGGACAGGCCTATCGAACCCGGAGCTGGACCCGTCCCACATCGAAGGAGGCGAAGAGGGCATCAGGCAACACCCAAGTACCAAAATGAAGAAACTTGGAAGTGCAGACGGACGCAGCGAGGAGGGGTGGGCGACTGTGCGCATAGACGGCAGAGATTGGAGCAAGGTTATGTCAGTGGGCAGATTGTGCGGCAAAGTTATTGCCTGTGAGACCTCGCAATCTATGTTTCTCGCCGCGGATTGCAGATCACTGACGAGCAACACCAGGTTTCTCTGACGAGCATGCACTTATCCTCTACGTCTATCTGCCCAATGACGAAGACGGTCGGGAGGATTCAGTTTTAACTGTAGGTTCCTTGTGCTTTTCTCGAATGGGGCATCGCCATTCGCTAACAGGATGTAGTACTACGTGAGTTCGTACAGTGAGTGAATGCAAGAGAGGTCAGCTGGTGGTTAAAGCTTTGGCTCCTCATGCGGCCAATTGGAAGGGGTTCCTTGGTCACGCTCCATAAAAAGACACGAATCGGACAATAGTACTCTCCGCTCGTCATACGCGGCCAGTGACGCCACCGCGCGCCACGGTGCCTGAATGTAGACCAGGATTCCCCGCAGCCACATGGATTCGGACCATCTGCCGAGTAAAGGCTCACTCTGGAAACATTACGAGAGACGGCGGAAGCAAACCCCTGTAGCACGGGTCGGAGTAAAGGAAAAACTGTCGGTGCTGCCACACGAAAGTTTGAAACTTATGCGAGCAGGTCCTCCAATTTTCCATGGGCTGTTTCTCTAACAAAGTAGACTCCGGTAGGCTGAGCAGATTTATTCGTGCCCAGGCATCCAGCGTAGCTTTTCCAAGGCACGAGGCTATGCAGCTCGCGGCGAGTCACAGACAAACGACCCCTGGATTCTGAGGCGGGCTTTTTTTGCGGACGGCCTTGGGCTTCCGATCCATGGCCTGCAGGCTGGGCGACGAGGAATACAGCACAGCCGTCGGGTCGCCGTGTACGATGTTCGGCGCCACAACCGTGCGGCCGTGCCTCCGGGCCAACGTCTGAGAGGCCGGTGGACGAAGGATGAAGAGGCCGGGCGACACGGACCGAACCGCCACATCTTGTTGGTCCTTGCAGCGCGGAAGCAAGGTGTAGAGCATGAGAGATGGGTGTGGCACGATCGACGATGTATGCCACAGGAGTTCCTGCAGTGGCGCTCTGCACGAAGCGGACATGCCGTGGGGCGACGGCGAGTTTGCAGGGCAAAGGTCGGATCTATTGGAAGGGGATTTTGCTTTGTTTGAAGCACACTTCTCCTTGTGCCAGGACGCGCAATGGATGTTCCTGCAGCTTGCGCCACCGCGGACCAGAGTGGCGGCGCAAGGGTTGTACTGCATCGTGCTATCGTCGTGTTGGCCAGCGGAACTCCAGCCCCGTGCGGCAGCTCAGACAGCGTGCTGATGACAGGTCGCAGCATTTCCAGAAACAGCAAGGGATAGCCACCATGGAGCATTCCTCGGATGGCGGCCATTCCGACGCTGGGGATCCCGCAGCGCTGGCTCGGGACTGGAGTCGAACGGCGCTGCATGCACGCTATCGAGTCGGCGGTCATGCAGCTAGACGGGGATCAATAATGCACCAAGAATATTGACATCGGGGTACGCAGGCTTGCATCATCAGGCTTGACAAAGCACGGGGTCTGGATCGGGTCTTGGAGACGGCTCAGGCTTCAGAGTCAGCAGCTCGCAGCCCGCAGCAGCGCGCCGGAGGATTATTTTCTGAGTTGATGACTCGCTGGACAGCCGCCTCAGCCCTACACAGCATGGGCATTATTTTTAGCAGTCGATCTCGCGTCATCCTCCCCGACCGGCCTTGAAACGACCCAGCACGGCGGCCTTTCCGTCGCTCAACCCCCTCCGTCGGGACTGCAGGAACGCGGGCGACGAGGACCGCAGCAACGGACGACGGTCGCGCGACCTCGTGAAGATCTGCAGCCCTAGCCCGCGCCCGGGTTGCGCGCGAGCGAAGGGGCTGCGAGAACGCGAGGTGTCACTGCCGTCGTCGACGAGACAGACCGTGGCAGAGCTATCTTGGGCGGCGGTGGGGGCTGACGGTGCGAAACGGCGGCCTCTCTGCCTGCCTCAGGCTTGAAACAGCAACAGAACGCGACCTGCAGACCGACGACGATAAGGTGCTGACAGCTGGGCGCGTGCACTTGCCGGGTCATTTGCCATTATTTTCAGCAACGTGCTTCCTGTATGACTGTATCTGAGAAGACGCGATTCCTGCAAGCAGAAAGCGCACCCACGCTTGCCCGCTCGCAGCAGCGCAGCGCGAGCAAAAGCGGGAGGGCGGCGGCTGCTACCCTTGGCCGCCGAGGCGCTATTCCCAGCTTCTGGCGCGTGGGGGATCATGCAGCTGGCTGATGCAGCAAGAGCACGGGCTGAGCTGCGGCAGCGGACAACCCGGCTGCGCATCGTCGAGCAGGTTCCGCGCCGTAGTGGTGATGTACCTGCTTCTGCCTTCTCTTTCGTGCGCTCTTCCCGATACCCCGGCACGCACGCCTCGCCTCTTTTGTGCTGCCTCTCCCGTCAGCCGCGGCGTCCGATAGCGCACACCGGGCATGGATGCACCCACCCTCGGACCGTTGTGAGCGCGCTCGCCGCCGCGCCTTGACAGCGGCTGTGGCTTCGTCCCCGTTTAGCTAGAGGTGGCTATGTGTGTACCTTAATTCAGATCCATCCGATAGGCAGCCAGCAGGGGCCGAGTTCCGCTGGGGCCACGGGTTTGCGCCCCCTTGTGTCTGCTCTGCGCCGTAACTGGTACTCGACCTCTCTTTCGAGCATATGCTTGCTTCTGCTTTTCGAGTGTGTCGGATGTGCCATCTGGTAGGTGGGATGTCCGGCTTGGTGCCTGAGTGCCCCGTAGGCAGACCGGATTTATAAGTATCGTCACCCACGTCGAGTCATATCCCAAGGCATCAGCTTTGCAATCCAACCTTTCTCTACACAGCTTTACGCGTCTCCTACAGTCGACCTTTCTTATTTCTTCCGCCTCGCTCCCAGTCCCATTTCCTACTCTACGTTTAATCAACCCGACACAACCCACACCTGCGCACAAACACTTGCGCGTCAACACCGACCACCTCGCGCCAAGTCCAGACGTCCTTTCATCATCCCTCTAGTCGACCACAAGAGAATAGAAAAACAAATTTTACTTCCACCGTACCAGACGACACAGAGCGTGCTCGTTTCAACCCCCATCATCTACCACCAAAACCTACTCCCCATGGGCCGTGGCGGATACAACTAGACGAATCTTGCACCCATCCCGGAACACCGACCATCTCTTCTTTCTCACTTAAGACGAGTGCCCGTTCTTGAGAGACCATTCCAGCAACATCACCCACTCTTTCTTCCTCGCCCACCATCTAGGCAGCCATTCGTGCTCCTTCTTTAATCCCCCCAAAACCAAAACCAACCTTCACATTCACGCGACTTTCCTCACAATGGGCCGTGGCGGTTACAACTCTCCCCCCTCCACCTCTCAAACCCACCGTTCCCGAACGGCCACCACTCCACTCCCGTCCTTCTCGCCCAGGAGCAGCCGCACAGCCCAACCGGTCCAATCGGCACTGAGCGCACCGCTGGTCGCCATGGCCGGACGAGGCGGTTACAACTGAGAGGAACCGTGGCATTCTCGGCCCTCCTTGTAATTCTTCTCCCTTGTCTTCCAGTTACCCTGTCCGCGTACGATTTGTGTGCTCCCAGCGTTTCCGCTTCACCTTTGGCCCGCATGTTCCCCACCCTCCATCAACATCATGTCTGTACGAATCGGTCGATGCTCACGTTGCCACTCTGTTCATACGATACCCCCTCCGCTAGACCTTGGGATCTTTTACGAGCGTTCTCCCTTTTTTCTCATCTCAATTTTCCTCTTTTTTATTTGGTTGGCTTTCTAGCGCTTTTGCATAGCGACGGTTGCACTGGGCTACGGGTGCTCCCTCCCTCTGGGTGAGGTTGAGCAAGGAGTTGGACTGTATTTTCGGGTTTGAAGATTCTCTATTAGAAGAGACGTCAGAAAAAGTGGGATGCATGGGATCGGCGTTTTTGTTTTCTGTCCGGCCATGACGGCTTGGGCGTGGTTCTTTGGTTTTCTTGCGCCTCGTTTTTCACCGCTGTACCCTCCTCGAATTTTTACCAATCATGTTTCTCCAGATGCGCATGTCTTTTCTTTCCACACATAACCAGTCGCTTCTTGGCCAACGTTTGCTTCATCTCTTCTATAAAGGCACGGCGCATATGGCAACCTACCCCACGTAGTCTTACAAGCGTTCCAGCGCGATCAATCTCCGACAAAATCGTCGAGCGAGAAAGAAAGAAAAATCTAATACTTATTTTCCGACGCAAAACCTATTGCCGTAGTTGTTAGTAAACACACCAGTGAGCCACGGACTATGAAGTCACTTACTTTTCAAAGACCACTCCCAGCACCTCCTCCACATCACCGGCTTCACCCTTACCGGTGATTTTCGCCAGGCACGTGGCCGCAGCCCTCAAACTCTCGGCAGCCAGCACGATGTCCAGCTCTCCGTCCATTTCAGCCTCGCCGTCTTCGACTTCTCTCAGGAACTCTGCGAGATGGGCTGAGCATTCCTCCAGAAGAAGCCGCTGACGCTCGGTCGCGCCGAGCGATTCCTGCCAGATGGACATGTCGGGCGCGGCGACGTCTTCGAGCTCCGGGACGACGGGGGTGGTCATCTCCTTGAAGATGGAGATGAGGCTGGAGAGGAAGGACTGAAGATTGCCGGGGTCAGGCGAAAACGTCGAGGGAGAGGCTTCAGCGGCTTCCTTGCAGGAGATGAAATGGATGCGCTCAGGTGGGAGGTCCAGCAGCTCGCGGATGGCTGAGAGGTGTTGTTGTTGCTGCTCAGCACGGCTAGGTGATGGAAGCATGTCCGATTTGTTGACGATAGCCATGACCTGTCCGCCCTGGCTCATGCACTCCCGCGCCGTCTCCACGACTTCTGGACTTAGTGATAACCTGGGTAGTCCGGCATGGGGGTCCTCCTCGACAGAGAAGACACACACCACGACATCTGCCCCCATTGCTCTCTCCTTAGCGCGCCTGATTCCTTCCATCTCTACCATCCCGACATCTTCTTTCCTGCCCTCGCTCCCAACCGCCCCCCTCAACCCCGCCGTGTCCCCAATCCGGCAGAACCAGCCCCCCAAATCAACACCCGTCTCGACCACATCCCTCGTCGTCCCGCGCTCCTGACTCACAATCGCCGCCTCTCTACCCACGACGCGATTCAGCAGCGAGCTCTTGCCCGCGTTCGGCTCGCCCAGCAACGCCACGCTGATGCCGCTCCGCAGCAGCTCGCCCCTGATGGCATTGCGCGCGTGGGCATCGACGCTGCTCCGGAGTGCGCGCACCTGCGTCGCCACCGACGCCGCCAGCTGCGCGGGCGACTCGTCAAAGTGCTGGTCCTCGGAGAAGTCGATCAGCGCCTCGAGCTCGCCGCGCGCCAGCAGCAGCGCCCGCGCCCACTCCTCGTAGCGGCCGGCGAGGCGCGACGAGGCGCTGCCCCGCACCGATAGCAGCCGCTGTTGCTCCGTCGCCGCCGTCAACGCGTCGCCCAGCGCTTCGACCTGGGGTAGCGAGAGCCGCGAGTTGAGATAGGCGCGTCGGGTGAACTCGCCGGGCTCGGCGTAGCGGATCGAGGTGTGGTGATGCTTGCGAGAGGGGGGAAGGCATTTGGGGATAGAGGAGAGTACGGCGCGGACAATGGCGGGCCCGCCGTGGACGTGCAGTTCCAGCAGGTCTTCGCCGGTGACGGAGAAAGGACCGCGGAAAAATAGGACGAGCGCACTGTCGAGGATGGCAGACTGGGGAGGCGGAGAGGGTGCGGTAGGGTCGTAAAGGGTGCGCAGGGCGGCGTGACGAGGCTGAGGGAGGGGTTTGCCGGGGCAGAGGGCGTGGTAGATCTGTGTCGGGATTGAGCGTTAGAGAACGTGGCGTAGAGAGTGGGAGTTGTGGCGTACGTCAACGCTTGCAGGCCCTGAAACTCGAATGACAGCGATGGCAGCTCTACCAGGGGCGGTGGAGAGGGCATAAATGGTCGGCTCATCGCTTGTCTCTCCGGCTGAAGTATGCAGGTAGCTTGCTGACTCCGGTTGCAGAGTTGGTCGAGGTCGCCATGGCGCAATTGCCACGGCGTAGCGTGTGTGATTAAACCATGGTAGCAGTGGAGGTGAGCGATGCGCCGATGAGAGGCTGGCGAGCCACTTGGTAGAGCGTCGAAGCGTGGCGTGACGGAGAGGAATCATCGTCGTGCAAGGCGGGCTGCCAAAAATGCGGAGCGTCAAATCGGACTCGGGCGGCCCAAGCTCCTCCACCCCCGACGTCATCTCATTGCTCCAAACCTCCGCCGACTAAATTGTTCAAGCTTCGAAGCACTCTTTTTGTTGCAGGGTATTTCAAATATGACCAACACTGGATGTTGATTCATCAATCAATTTCGAGGCATTCGTGAACACATTCATATGACCAAGGAAGTCCTGGACGCATCCCTCCTACTCGTATCATTGGTCTCGAAAGAGTCACTACGCTCTCACCTCAAGTGTTTCTTTCATTTTCCAACTATACTCAAGCCGGATAAAATAGCAATCAAAAACTCCCTCAGAGAAGGTAAGCCAAAGCACCTAGTCCCGCCGCAAGAGCGCTACCCGCCATTGCCGTCACTGTCGCTGGCGCCGCTGCCGCACCCTTCGAGCTACTTGTCTTGGTCGCCGTGGGATTCGTTCCATGCCCACCTGTCTCCTTCTTCGGGCAGTGGTGCCCACCATCTGCCACGGGGCAGCCCTTCCCCAGGCAGATTGCCTGCTCGGCCGGCGGCTGGCCCTCGACGACGGTGGTGTTCGCCGAGCACTTGAAGCCGAATGTGTCGTTCAGCGCCTTGCCGACGAGCGCAATATCGTCTTCCAGGACACCGAAGGAGCGTGCGGCGAGGCCAACCTGCTGGACAAAGTACGCGAACTCGGCGGCTGAGAGGTCCATGTATTTGTGCACTGCGTACTGTGATGGGTTGCCTGAGTAAACGGGGAAGGTTGCGTTCTTCTCCGACGACTGAAGGCTGCAACCGAGAAGGGCGCCGAAAAAGGAGTAAAGGTGTGTAAGAAGTTTACTGAATATGCAGAAAGAATAGGTTAATTGGTCATCTTCTTTTGGGATTTTGCTGCATATAGGAAGGGACAATAATGCTTCATTATATTATCTGTACTTACTATTGCTTCGAAGTGACCCCATTGGCCGCTTTGTTTAGCAGCAGGGGCGCTGCGCCCCCATCGTGAAGGAAGTTGACTTTCATACCTCCCTTTCCGCCGCGGTTGGCCGAGGCGAGAGCGCCGTTGAAGAAGCTGGAATGAGTGATTGGCAAAAAACTCCTCTTGTGAAACTTAAGATTGGGAAACACTTACGGCAGAAGACTGACGTTCTTGCCATCTATAGTTCCATTAGCAAGAATGCCAGGAACTTTGACGTCTGGCCAGGTGACATTCTCGACGGTGGGCTTTGTATAGTTTCCAACCACTACTGTATTGACTAGTAGCGTCATATGAGTCAACTGATTCTCAGCAGTGTTGTTCTTGAGAAGAATAGTGGTGTAGTAGTCGCAGACAGATACGTTGGCCGGGCGTTGCGCGAAAGCGCAGCCAACAAAGGCAAATGCTGCGATAGAAGTCCACAAATGCATAGTCGGAGATTCATGAGAATCGCAAGATGACCTGGTTGATGATGGAGAAGAGAGATGTCTCAAAGGGGTTTCATGGCAAAGGAAAAGAAAGAGTATAGCATGAACACAATCAACAAAGAAACAAGACTGCATGCATCTTACCTTACCACAGCGCTCCTAAGATTCGGCAGAGATGATATCAATAGATTAATAGGGGAAGACGCGCAGTTATTTCAGTTGGTCGACATTCCCTAGGTCGCATAGTGCAGTCGCCTAAGCCTCCTCGAGTTGCTACTCTACAGAGGGTACTGCAGCCGAAGGCTATGAAGAATAGCACGGCCACAGGTGTAACTATATGTCAGCCCTTTCTTTTCGTGCTCTTTGTTTTTCTTAGAACGATAACAAAAGTGAATAGCTGAGGCTATTGTCCGGACGGAAATGTGAATTAAAAATCCTACATAAACGTCCGGACGATAGCTCCAGCTCCCCATGCCATGAGCGAAAACCAAATTCACCCTGGTCTTCGGCTGCGATGCCCCTCTGTATCTCTCAAGCCTCGATCATTTCCATTTATAGACACGGCCACTGGCAGACGACCCACTTTACTCCCAAGTTTTCCCCAACCTCCTCTTGAACACCCCCCAAGTCTCGCCCCACCCTCTGCCCTTCTCCTTCTCCTCCCGGCCTATCCTCGCCAGCGCCGCGGCCGTACCGATTCCAATCGCGAAGAGGGGATCGAGGCGCCTGCGTACGTGAGAAGACAGGGCGTTAGCTGGGGAGCCAGTCGAGCAGAATTTGGAGAAATTGTGCAGTCTGAAGACTTGGAAGGCGGGAGGGGCATGGACGGAAAAAGAGACACACTTGGAGATAATGTACTGCAGCGACATTGTTGCTGCCGACGTTCTTCGTCTCGCGCCCCTTCGGTGAGGTGAAACTATGCCCCAATTGGAGACGATCGCGGGAAGACGCGAAGCGGACGCGGGCACGGGCACGCGCGTGGAGGACGGAGCTTGAATGATTCGGCGAGTTTGACGTTCGCGTGGATCGCGAAGCTTCAAGAACGTGCGCGCTAACGAGTTGGGAGAGTGACGCGCGCGGAAAGGTAGGCAAGGAGCAAAAGTCGAATTGAAGCTTGTGGCCGGTCCCGGATGTTGCCGAAGGGCTAGATCGGATAATGCAGTAATGCGGGGGAGGGGAAGAGGGAGAATCGGCAGGGTTGCGGTGCGACTGCGGAAGTCATGAGGCGTTGGGCTTGGGGAAGGAGCGTGCGCACTGAACGAGCTAGGTGTCGACGTAATGAGCTCAGCCAAGGAGAGCTCTGGCCTGTCCCACAACCCCTCCGGGGCGGCTCTTTCCCCTGGATCGATCATAGATCCATAGATTGCGGTCACCAGACCCGCTCCCAGGCCATGAAGACGGGCATTTCACGCCGCATCGCAAGACAATCATGTCATCAGGCATCACGTTCACGCTTCTTTCGAAGGAGTGTTCTGATTCTGAGCTACCACGAGTACTATGAGCAGCTATCCGAATGCAAATGAGCCTTGACAAGTGCGGCGTCCCTGTCCGGACAGGCACTTCAGCTCCGCTCGGAAGGGGGAGAAAAACGGGAATCACTCTGGTCGTCCATCACGCATGTTGCTCTGATTGTCGTGTTGACCACCGACTGCGGCGTTGGTGTATTTGCCTATCGGCCGTACAGTCTTTGCCCTCCACAGCCAGTCGTTTCCTGCGGGCAGACGCAGAAGCAGTCTCACGCCGCCCGTCTTCTTCGTGATAGCATGAAACCCATCAATTTCCGTCAATAGCCAAGAGTTATCGTAGTAGAGTAAACCCCGAAAAGAACACAAAGAACATCACCGAACGCCTTCTGTCGAGCGCCATGAGGAGTTGCAGAGCCCCGAGCTTGTCCGTCCGTGCCGTTGGGAATAGAATCGAAACCGGTTGGGAACGTGGCAGGAGTGGGGGGTCATTCAGAACGCTTCGCCGAACGTGTTCTCACCCGAGTAGCTGGAACATGTACGTCAGTGACTCATCCGGGCGGAACGCTGGAGCCTGGCAGGGTATACGTACGTGATGTACAGGAAGCCGTCCTCGTCCTTGTGCTCTTCGTAGATGCTCGACATCAACGCGGCCGTCGGGGGAAGCACCTCGTCGACGAAGATGAAGATGGCCTTCTCGGGCGACAGCTTGATGCGCTTGCGGATGACGTAGACGAACTGGCCGACCGTCAGGTCCGAAGGCACCAGGTACTTCTTCTTGTCGATGGTCGCAATGTCGGACTTCTCGACCTTCTCGCAGATGACCTAGAGAGATGCCATCGTTAGCACGATAACCGCTCTCGTCCACGGTGGCGGGCGACGCAGGGCAAGGGGCAGCGCTCACCGGAATGCGATCGTTGTACTTCTGGCGGATGCGCTCAGCCTCGGCTTTGCGCTTCTCGAAGGGGTGCTCGTCCTTGAACTTGGAGCGCATGGTTGCGGTGGTTGCGATGTGGTGGTGTGGGCGGTTGTGGGTGCAAGGTGTGTTGGCAGTCGCTGGAGGCGGGGAGTGGTTGTGAGGTGGAGGTGAGGTGAGGCGGAGAGAGGTCCTAGGCGATGTTGAAGTGGGCGCAGGCGCTGGGCGGTGAGAGGTAGAGGGGCAGGTGCCTAGCACTCGCGCAAGAACCAGTCAGGGATCGCGCTGGGACCAGTCAGACGATGGCCAAGATAAGAAAGCTGAGCCTTATAAATGCACTCTAGACTGGCTGCTGCGGTCATGTGGCGCGCTCTTTGTTCCCGCGCGCTTCCATGTACGTCACGCCCTGCCGCCTGCTGAAGCCGTCGCGCGCTCACCGGGCACAGTCACTCGTACACGGCCGCGCCCCAGCCACAAACCGCCGCACGCCGCGCTGTCAGCGGGCCGCGATGGCTGGCCTCGCAACCGCTCCGTCAAGTCGCCGCCGCTGCTGCCGGACATCAAGGTGGAGCAGCCGGCCACCACTTCGCGCGCAGGCTTGGCGCGCCCACTTCGCGGCCTGAGGCGCCGGGGATCGGCGCGGGACCGGGGGACCCCGCGTACCTCGCAGCCGCGCCGGAGCACGACTTTTTCTTGCGCCTGGAACTCCACCAAGTTGCTGCCTTCTTTGGCCATTCCCGTTTGCAAGAGCCTGCGACTATACCCGAAGAGGACCGTGCGGCTCGAGCCCTCGCATTCAGCCCCGCTCAACCCCGCGCCAAGCCTGTTGTTTTCCTTTGCACCACCAGAAAATCGCAGCACGCTGCGGGCAAAAGCGCAAACATGACGGAGCAGCACCACACTCGCATCAGCGTGCTGATCTCGGGCAGTGGTTCCAACCTTCAGGCCCTTATTGACGCAACCAAGGATGGCCGCCTCCCCAACTGCACCATCGTCCGCGTAATCTCGGACAAGAAGGCAGCTTACGGTCTGGAGCGTGCTAAGCAGGCCGGCATCCCGACCCACTACCACGGCTTCCCTCCGTACAAGGAGAAGTTCCCCCAGCTGTCGCGCCAGGAGCAGCGTCAGGAATTCGACAAGGACCTGTCGAAGCTGATCTTGGGTGACAACCCGGATATTGTAGTCTGCGCTGGTGAGGCTCTGCCCTCTGATCCCGCTCTGCCCTCTGATCCCGCTCTTTGACACTAGGTGGAAAGAAGTTGCCGTGATTAATTATATCTTGTGATTTGTAGGCTACATGCTCATCCTGACCGAGCCCCTCCTCCAGGCTCTTGTGGATGCGAAGGTGCCTATCATAAACTTGCACCCCGCGCTGCCCGGTGAATACAACGGCGTGAGTCACCACCCTCGTATTTGAGAGCATTAAAGGACACCGCCGTCACCGAACTTTCAACTGACCTCTTCAATCAGACTCATGCCATTGACCGTGCTCATGCCGACTGGAAAGCCGGCAAGATCACCCGCACGGGAGTCATGATCCATTATGTTATTTTGGAGGTGGACATGGGCACGCCGATTTTAACCAAGGAGATTCCGTTTGTGGAAGGCGAGGACGACAAGCTCGAGGCCTTTGAGGAGAAGCTCCACAAGGTCGAGTGGGGCGCCATCGTGGAGGGAACCAGGACGGCCATTGAGAGGTTGTGGACTGAAAAGTCTAAATGAGCATCTGAATATGTGCGATGGACCACCAGCGTCCTTTCAACAGTTATCGCGAGGCCATTGGAACGAGGCAGGATTTCAACATGGCAGAGCACAAAAAGGAAACCTACGAGAGACGTGTGCGATTTTCTATGCAAAAGCTTATAACAAAAGCACGAAAAGGGGGGAAAGGAGAAAATTCCGTCTCTACCGCGAAGGCGTTCAGCTTTCCAAAAATATAAAAGCATCCCGACCACAGTTCGGCTCACCACGGGGCGGAGGATATCAGTGCAATACAATACTTTAGATTTGTGTCTAGTAACCGGATTAACTCCTGAATGAATGAAAAGTCTTCCTATTGGGTATCACTGAGCAGCCGTTCCTCAAATTGACCATGACCTGTCCCGCCTGTTCAACGACGCTGTCCAAGACAGACATTCGTCTCTGGTCAGCTCCCTGACCATCATCTCCACCTGTAGCCAAGCCTTGGTGAGCTGCTTATTGGTGTCAGGAGTAATGTCCGGAAGCAGACTTGGGACGAGGTGGTAGTGGCCAAAGACGAATCTCATCAAGTCTTCGGGGCCAAGTCCTGAAAGCACCTGTAACGTAAGCTCCGTAGGAAGCGGCCACGCCCCGAAAATAGCGAGCGGGCCGCGTTGTGGCGACGGAAGCTCAAGTCCCCTGCAAAGTGGTGCATAGACGCGCCAGGTCATAGGCGGGACAATCATCTTTGCTTGGAGTGCAGGGTATGCAGCGAAAGCAAAGTTGATGATGCTAGCAGGCTCCAGATACTTGATGATTAGCAATATAAGCTCCGTGGGGAGTGCGACGAGTGATGGATCAACGACGCGTGCCATGATGGCGCGGTGGTGCACGAGCGGTAGCAGAATCTGCGATCGAAGTACGCGTCAGGGAAACCGTCAGTCACAGACTAGAAATGTGCTGCCAGAGAGCTCTCTCAAGCTCCGTTTAGCCAGCACTACGAAAGCTGATTCTTCGCTGACAGCTCCAAATTGTTGGCGCTGTCAGTCCAACGAGCAAGTGCGCCAGCTCCAGTGCTCGACTCAATCCGTGTGGGGCTTTACTGGCTCGATGGCAGATGCCCAGTTGACGATGAAGGAGGAGAGGAACCAGGCCCCAACAGCAAGCGCGATGATGTATAAGCCTGTCGGTATGAGGGACCTCGGCACGGCGTTAAGGATAAAAGGATCAAGTACTAAACATGCATGTCAGCAGATGTCTAATCCTCATGCAGGGCATGACCTTACTAATATCCACCTTCACATCCGGCGGGTTGCTCATTCGCGTTTTGTTCAGGCTGTAAAAGTCGGCGGCAGCCTGGATGCGGAGGAAAAGAAGCGAGGCAGATGTTTCGGGCGGGTCGGTGGCCTTCCTAGCGTCGACAATGGGTTTAGAATCGGGTATGCTTTCCGAGAAGCTCGCGAGAGCGGTTATGAGCTCAGGTGTTTCGAAGACGTGGCTTATGGAGTGCGCTTCCAGCCAGAAAGAAGTTGGTTGCTGTGTCACTGTGAGCAGAGTGAAACAAGCAGGCAGGCTGCACCGCACATACCGTTGCCGCCCAGCACACGCGGACTTCGTATCTTTGGCCCGGGGTGAGCTCGCTGAGCAGATACCAGGAGTCGAGACCGCGTGGCGAGGCGTCGGACGGGAAGGCAACGGGAATGTTGGTGCGCAAGACGTGGGCGGACGGCGAAAGGCTGGTCAGGCGGAGGTCTTGGAGGCCAGGGCGAACATTTGGAACGGCTATGGCGGAAGGCGCAACAAAGACGGTCTTCTCAACGTTGGCGAGAGCAGCCGGAAGCAGAACGACGAAGGTCGTCAATAAGGCGAGGAGAGGGCGGGTGATGGCGGGGAGCATCTTCACAGCTTGCGCAGACAGGCTCGACCGCAGCAGTTGCAAGCAGCGGGCATGGCGAGCTGGTGATGTCGTTGGCGGGCGGGCGCTGTCTGGAGTGACGATCTGCGGCGGTTGAAGGTCGGTTAATTAGCTCACTATACAGAGGGGTGCTGCAGGTAAGAGCTCTTGAGCAAAGAGTCGCTGGGCCTCAGCAATTTGCTTTGCGAGAGACGTCAGTCAGCTTATGTGGGCGGTGAATGTGCAGGAATGTATAATTATTGATTCTGCATTTGTGTCCGGACAGATGCTTCAACTCCCCATAACGCGCAGCAAATCCACGCTAGCTCTCGGCTGCAATACCTACCATTCTGCAACGCCCGCCCAAACGGGCAACCGCGAGTGGCAATTAAAGGGCACGTTGGGCACCAAGTCGCACGAGATTCCGCATGTATTCCATCTCGTATGCTGCCTGCTCGGCGAGCTGCGCCAGCACCAGTCTCCCTTTGCGGTTGCGGAGAGCCATCTAAATCTACTCCAAACTCAAAACAATCTTGGCCACGACCGCTACAGAGCCCAGTGAACAGCAGGGGCAGGTGATAGGTGGGTATGCTAGTGGGATGTGATGGGGAATCATAACAAAGTCGTCAATCAGAAAGGATCGTAAAGGGTCGGAGGCGACTGCGGATAAAGGAATGGGAGAAACCCCCACAAGGGAAAGGAAAAGGGTAAGATCGTGCGTGCCTCCTCGCAAAGGGGCCGACAACCAAAACCGAAGATGAAACACAAATTGCCCCTCAAATCCGAATGCTCGAGAACGCCTCTGCCAGGAAGAATTGCCCAAGAAAATAAGCGCCGTCATCCCACGCCGCCCATCCGGATACCCTCTTTTACCTTTTCCCGCAACCCATAAGACCCACAATCCTATAATACACCGACTCGATGGTCTGGTCAAATCCACTTCTGCGCCGGCGCCTCTGGCATGCCGTTGCGCGCTGGCGAATTGTTTCTCTTGATTGTACCGCTCCGTAGATCCACCCATCTGGGCGAAGCTGTGCGCTCCGGCGTGCTGGTGGCGTTCACGCGTGGTGGACTGCCTGCGCCCACAGGCGTTTCCGTGTTTCTGCTCCGCTCGCTCTCCGTGATCGATTCACGCGGCGTGGGTGGGAGAACCTTGTTGCGCGCGCTCTCCAGATAGCGTTGGCTATTCTGTGGGTTGAGGATGGTGAAAGACTCAAATGAGGGCGCGCTGTACTCAGAGCTGCCGTCGATTGACTCGTCATCCTCCTGAAAGCGTGTGGATGCTGGTGAATACGGGGCGGCGAGCATAGCAGGCAGAGCCTCTTTCTTGGACTCTCTCTCCTCCGTGTGCGCTATCGAGATCGGCGAAGGTGCCGAAGGTGGAGGCGCGGATGGTGGAGGTCCTGAGGGACCCAATGTACCGGCCGACGGCTGTCGCTTGTGGCCAAACGGCTTAGAGGAGAAAAGTGGAGCGGGTGCAGCCGCCGCGATGCTCTCTCCGGCTGAACCAGTCGACTCCCTCAATGGTGACGGGGGAGCCAATTGGCGGCTGATACTGTTGCTGCCGCTGCCTCCCATAAGCGCGGCGGGCGCAACCGACAGTCGCAGACCAATCTGAACGGTTGCACTGCTGTCCAGGCTACTGTCCCTGCGATGCGACCGGGGTCGGGCGAACGGGGGCATTGGGGGAAGGAGGCCCCGGTATGCCTCCGACACGTCGGTGACGGATGGCGCAAGCGAGGCTTGGGTACCCCGCTTCCCAGTGTCGAATGAAGGCTTGCGGCTGTCGCGAGCGCTCGATGGCTGGAATGGGTTATAGATGGTGGCGGGAAGACGCGGAGCATCATCTATAGAGGATCGATTGGGAAAAAGCGAATAGGTAGGGGTCCGCTTATCTCCAGACGGCTTGCGAGAGTGCCTGCTGCCAATGGTTGTTCTCTTGAGAGGTTCAAGAGGAAGTGGCCAGGCGGACAGTTTCGATCCGTTCGACTGTCTGAAGTCGCGGTTGACGAGAATGGTGGGGAGCTGAGGTGTGTAGGTAGCCTCGGGGTCGGACGGCCGCCTGAACATCTCCGGTGAGTTGAGGCTGTAGTCGTAGCTACCCTTCTCCGGTTTGTTGTAGTAGTATTCTTGCATCGCATAAGCGCGGTCCTTGACGCCCAAAGGCTTGCTGATGTTCATCTCCAGGTCACTAGGACCGAAAAGACGGAATCTGATGGCTTTTGTGTTTTGCTTCCATGGAACGCCTACGGGCTTTATGATCATGCGGTTTACGTTCACTCGAAGGAAAAGGTGAAGGAATGCGACAAAGATTCCAGAGGAAAAGAGAGCAATCTCCGCAACGCGAGAGCTTGTAAACTTTTCGTCAAAGTTCATCATATAGGCTTGAATGAAAAACGGGACAATGAGAGCCTGCAGAGTGGTCGTGTTAGTTTCGGGCCGCCAGAAGGGAGCTGATTACTTACATGTTCAACGAGAGCGAAAGTCAAGTACCAGACCATCCTGGATGCTGAAACCCTCTCGTCGGCGTCAAAATTTGGGTCATAGCGGAGCTTGAGGGTTAGCAGTGAGCCCAATGCAATGTAAGCAGAGAGCAGGACAGAAAGCAGCGGTACGAGGACCCGACGGTATTGGAAGGGAATCCAGATGAGCTCTCCAAAGCACAGATTTTTGCCGGGCCAGACAATCGTGGGGATCCATGAGACAAGCAGGCACCCAAGGATGGCCAGCGTGCAGCCCGTGACGTTCCATTTCCCTCGCGGTACTGATCCTTTAAACGCACGTATGGTGGTTTCGATGCCGAAGACAAGGTTAACATAGCCGACGAGAAGGATAGCTGGGCACGCACGTTAGCGGATGATTTTCGAGAAAGTCAAGCTCAGGAAGGGGGGGGCCTACTCGGCAGGATAAACTGAACAACGGCTCGGCAGTTATGTTCAAAAAATCGATCAAGATTTCCCGACTGAACGGCAATTATGATGATCATCTGGACGGTCAAGCCAGTTGCGAGAGCCAGCGGAAAGACTTCAGCGGTGTGTATTGACCTTAGCCATTCGAGTTTCCTATAATAGTCAACGGCTGATTTTCTGTGTGCAAACTGCGGTCCTTACTTTGGTCTCAAAACCACCTTCAGCTTAGCTGCCCTCCAGCTGTCGTACAGGATACGTGCTACCATGACTGTGGCGAAAATCAAGCTGAAAACGCCGAGGACAATGTGCATGCTACGCAGGGTTTTCTGTTGGCTCAGCACCAGCTCTGTGATTTCTCTCCGCGTCTCGTTGAATTGGGCGGCGGAGATCTGGAGGTTCATGGACATGTTAGTGTTGGCGCCCTGGGCGCTGGCCATGTTGGTGTCGGCGCTTTGTGCGCCCAGGAAGCTCCGTTTTACTCCATCCATCTGCAGGTGCGCAGAATAGACTCGAGGAGATTTGTCAAAGCGCTGAGGACCTGCAGCAGTGGATAGTGAGAAACGAAAGCATTAAACAAGAAGTAGAAAGTAAAAGAGTGGCAGAGAAGGCGTAGCCTGCTTGACCTTCATCCAGCTGCCAACTCGCCTGAACCAGCCAGAAAAGAAACAGAAGCCAGGAAGACGAAAGAGAGACTGACACTTGCCACCCGCAGAAGGGCGGCATGAGGCATATGAGGTACAGAGACAGCTATGAGACCAAATTGGCCGCAGATGGAGGGTTTCGCGTCAGCGGCATCGGCCCCCTTCCCGCGGCGGAAGAGGTGGTGGCCCGGGCAGTGGCTGGACCAGGAAAGCCGGACGACGCTACTTGCAGCTGCTGCAGGGTCTGAGAGGGCCACTTAGGGTCGGCCTGATGCATGCTTAAACCTGGGTGAGCGCATGATGGGCGGCTAGCCATGTCTCCGATGGCAGCTTATCTGGCCGCCACCTTTCTTGAAGGGGCAAGCTCACGGACTCGTCGATCCGTTAGAGATGCTTCCCCATTTGGAACCAGACAATACTTTGGTGTTGGTATCGATGGAGGACTGCACGAATCCATCCGGCGGCAAAAGTCGATAATTGCGGCTACCATGAAAGCGGCCACGCACCAAAAGAACGGGCAAGAGGCAAGCTGCTTCTCTCGCTCCACAGGTCTGCTCAGGAAGACTGCGGGGTGACATCAGACGTAGAATGGTTTGCGGGTCTGTCGCTTCTGGGGCTGAAACGGGAGCGAGCCGAAAAGGCGATGGTATGGAACTCGATGAACTCTCAAGCCTGCTATAATGACGGAGCTATAGCGCGAGCGACCGGAGAAAGAGCTGGAAAGGCGTGCAGGGCTGTGAGCCGGTCACGTTGATTGGTGCAACGCTGAGACAGCTGTTGTGGGAGATGGCGACACTTGGCGCCCCGACGAGTCTGAACCGCAGATCATAGCACATCGCAGCGGCGCAAGAGCCTAACAAGACGCCAATCTAGATCCCATGAGCAGCAGCTAAAACGACAAAGGCAAGGGCGAGTCCAATGGGCGGGAGCAACGAGGGCGATACGCCGTCAGCGTAGCCATGTGGCCATCTTGATGGGGGCCTGCTGGCGATGATGGCTTCCCAGGGCGCTCAGGCAAGACGCAAGACCCGCCGGCGTCGAGTGGCCACCTGGGCAGGCGTAGCGGGCTGCCGAATGTGAGTGGTGAAGGAAGCCGTTGGCGGGCAGGAGAGAGTTTCAGAGTGTCGGAGGCCGCAGCCTGCGCCACGCCCGCCCTCAACACCAGGCCCCACATCATCTCGCCTCGACGAAGCGTCCACACCAGCATCATCGCCACTTCTCTCCCAATCCAGCTTGTTGTCTTCGCCACCACCTTCGTACTCGCTGCGAGATGCGTTCCAGCGAGATCTGCGCCCTCGCATCTCGCCTTGTTTCGCTTAAACAAAACGAGCGCATCGCTTGAAAATTCATATACGCGTGTGACTGGCGCTGTAGATGCCCTCGCATACGGAATTCGGGTTGTTCTACGTCCATCGCATCCCATGCGGGCGCCGGCGGCCTTCCTCGTGGCCTGCATGACGTCTCTAAGCAGCCCAGCCTCCTCATCAATCTCTAGAGCTTGGCTCTGATCGGCGATAGCAGTAATTACTCTGTACGATGACGCGTGTTCTCGTCTTCGCTACGAATTTGATTAAAGCCGGGTGAAGGCTTCAAACTACACAATGAATCATTGACTTGCCATCCCCTCCCATCTTTATCCACGTGGTAGAGAAGAGTACGGAGGCGCCATTAACTGTGTCATCTTGGGCACTTTACAGCCATTCCACGTTTTATGCCAGCATCGAACACTTTAGCCGCTTACAGATCGTCCACAGGAGCATTGTTCCAATTTGACGGGCTGCAGGATCTGTTGGCTCCACATGAAGGAATCGTGACTGCCCATCGCTGGTCGTGGGGATTCTGCCAACGCGCTTAGAGAGAATCAGGCCCTCAGGCGCAAAGAAAAACCTAAGATTTTTACTGCAGCTTAACACAGGATTGTTTTCAGCCCCCGGAATTTTTTGGGGGAAAAAGAGTCACATAGGATCCTGGACCACATCTCTGTTGGCTCTGAACTCATTATTTTCAGCTTGCTAAATCCCTCGTTCTGTCAGTAGTACGGCACCGGCCGTGTTGAGTCTGACAGAGCCAGGATGCGGGTAAGACGTTTCAGGAACAAGCTACTGGCAACAGGCCGTTGGGCGAGGCGTTCGAGGGATGCTACTGTTTGTAGACGGGCTGACCAGCGCTTTAGACGCACGAGCTATACCCCGCGTGGCGACCATTCAGTGTTCAGCACTATTCGGCCAATGAGGAGTGGTTCGAGGACGGCGGTGCTTAGCTTCACAGATTGAGGCCTGGGATGGCAGCATCCTATTCAAGACAGCAGGGATGAAGATGCCGCGGTCTACCAAGTAAGCTTCCGAAATATCCCTCGATTGTTGTGCAATGACAACTGGGAGCACAAAGCTTGTTCCACGGTAACATTGAGAAGCAACGAAGGGAAGTCTATCAGAGTTTCATTTTACGGAAACGAATCCGCGAGCCGAGACTCTTGTAAGCGTTTGGTATTGACGGCAGTAACTAAAGGAGAGGGTCAGCTCGTTTCAAAGACCGGGCCAGATGAAAACCCATTTCAATTTGATCAGCTTGCAGTCATCAGAGTTCAGTGCCTACAGGGTGCATACTTGCCAGCCCACCTTTCCGATGTCGGCGATGGGTTCATGCTGCCGGGACGGACGTGCATTCGAAGATGCCAGAGACCCCGCACTGCTCCACACTGGGGAAGAAGGAGGGATATCGCAGGCAGATTCTTATTCTCCTACCGATATACGATGCTTCTCGGCTAATGCATGCTGCGGCAGCGGCTTCGGAGGCTGCGGTGTTGGAGCCACTGAGGCTGCGCGGATTGCTAAGCGAAAATCCGGGGAAGCGCCAGCGGTGGCCCGCGCGTCAAGAAAAGTTGCGCGATAACGGCCGACGCGTGCTCTGACTGTCCACGGCAGCAACCATGGCCTCCACCGTTCGTTCAGCTGCCCGTCTGGCTGGCCGCGCAAGCCTCGTAAAGCTCCGCTTCCTGCAAACGGCTCTCTTCTGTCGCTGACTGCTGCAAGGTCCGATCAAGCCTCCCTGCAATTCGGACGCCTGCGCTGCGTGCTGCCCGCCCATCCCCGTCGTTCCACCGCCCGCGGTTATACAGCAGTGCCTCCGCTGCCCGCCAACAAGAGAATGTCTTCCACACCCAGCTCGAGGACACCAATGCCTCGTCCATCCTCTCCTCGCTGCAGAAGCCCAAGGGCGCGCCGCAGACCCTGACCGAGAAGATTGTGCAGAAGTATGCCGTGGGCCTTCCCGAGGGCAAGTTTGTCAAGTCGGGCGACTATGTCACCATCCAGCCTGCCCACTGCATGACCCACGACAACTCGTGGCCTGTCGCTATGAAGTTCATGGGCATTGGCGGCTCCAAGATTGCCAACAACCGCCAGACCGTCATGACTCTCGACCACGACGTCCAGAACAAGAGCGAGGCCAACCTGAAGAAGTACAGGCAGATCGAGGAGTTCGCCAAGAAGCACGGCGTCGATTTCTACCCGGCCGGCAGGGGCATTGGACACCAGATCATGGTTGAGGAAGGCTACGCATTCCCCGGCACTCTTGCTGTGGCCTCTGACAGTCACACCAACATGTATGGCGGCATCGGCTGCCTGGGAACCCCTGTCGTGCGCACTGACGCCGCCTCCATCTGGGCCACCACCAAGACTTGGTGGCAGATTCCTCCCATTGCCAAGGTCACCTTCACTGGTCTTCTTCCCAAGGGTGTCACCGGCAAGGACATCATTGTCGCTCTCTGCGGTTTGTTCAACGAGGATGATGTGCTCAACCACGCCATTGAGTTCACCGGCTCTCCGGAGACCCTTGCCAGCCTGCCTATCGATGACCGTCTTTCCATCGCGAACATGACGACTGAGTGGGGTGCTCTGAGCGGCCTCTTCCCCATGGATGCTACGCTCAAGGGTTGGCTGCGCTTCAAGGCCACCGAGGCTTCCATGTACGAATCCAACCGTCTCACCCGCTTCAACCACGAACGTCTTGACGACCTCTTCGAGAACGCCCCGGTTGCAGACCCCGGTGCCACCTACGCCAAGAAGCTCTACCTTGACCTTTCCACTCTGTCCCCCTACGTCGCTGGCCCCAACTCTGTCAAGGTTGCCACCCCTCTTGCCGAGCTGGCTGCTCAGGATATCAAGGTCAATAGGGCATATCTCGTCTCCTGCACCAACTCTCGGAGCTCCGACATAGCTGCTGCCGCCCGTGTGTTCAAGGAGGCTGCTGCCAAGAACAACGGCGAGGTTCCCAAGATCCCAGACCACGTCAACTTCTACATCGCTGCAGCTTCGACCAATGAGGAGGCCGCCGCAAGGGAAGCGGGTGACTGGGACACCCTTCTCCAGGCGGGTGCGCAGCCTCTGCCCAGCGGTTGCGGCCCTTGCATCGGTCTCGGAACGGGTCTCTTGGAGCCCGGTGAGGTTGGCATTAGCGCTAGCAACCGTAACTTCAAGGGCCGCATGGGATCGACGGACGCCAAGGCCTACCTGGCCAGCCCCGAGGTCGTCGCTGCTAGCGCGCTGGCTGGCAAGATCTCAGGCACCGGCTGGTATGAGCAGCCCGAGGGTGTGACGGGTGTGGTCCGTGGTGAGGGAGACCTTATCGGTAATACCATCGAGGATGCTCTCGAGGCAATCATTGGCCAGGTTGATGCTATGGTCGCGACCGGTGAGCAAGCCATCTCAAGCAAGGATGGCAGCTCTGAGTCAGAATCTGCGGGTAGCGAATCGCTGACGGAGATCCTCCCCGGCTTCCCTGAGAAGGTGTCGGGTGAGATCGTCTTCTGTGACGCCGACAACATCAACACCGACGGCATCTACCCTGGCAAGTACACGTATCAAGACGACGTCACTCGCGAGAAGATGTCCGAGGTCGTCATGGAGAACTACGATAAGGAGTTTGCACAGGTTGCTAAGCCTGGCGATATCCTCGTGTCTGGCTTCAACTTCGGCTGCGGTTCATCCCGAGAGCAAGCCGCTACTGCCATTCTGGCCAAGGGTATCCCGCTCGTCGTTGCAGGTTCGTTCGCCAACATCTTCGGACGTAACAGCATCAACAACGCCCTTATGGGAGTTGAGGTTCCGCGCCTGGTCGAACGCTTGCGCAACACGTTCGGTGAGAAGACGCTGACGCGGCGGACTGGCTGGACTTTTGAGTGGGATGTTCGCCGGAGTAAGGTCACCATCCAAGAGGGCGAGGGCGGCGAAAAGTGGAGCCAGAAGGTTGGTGAGCTGCCGCCCAACGTGCAGGAGATCATTGCGCTCGGTGGTCTTGAGAACTGGGTCAAGAAGAGCATCGGATTGTAAGATTGGAGGGTAGACAGACCTCCCCTTCTGGATTCCCGGTTACTGCATGTCAAAATATGTGTTTCAAGAGTCATGGAGCAATTAGAGTTGGGATTGAAAAAGCGGAATATGTTTGGGGGCTAGCTATATCCAATATGAGGCCATTTTCTTTGAACGCGTAGCCGTCGACGCTTTTCGTATCCAAACAGCCTCAGGCACCACCTCGAGTTTCTCGCCACCGCCTCAGGTTCCCGGAGATGGTGCCTTTCAAGGGCAAGATCGCTTCTAAACGCACTTCTCGCCTGTTGCGAATCTCGCTTCATCAAGCGCCGCCGCCAATACATCGCTGGCTGGTCGGGCGGCTGGAAGAAATCCCATCTGGTGACCAAAGGGCTTCTTCAGATTTGCACCATCAGTACCTATGGGTGTTTTATCGATCGTGTTCCATCTCGTGGTACCTGACAAGCTGTCGTGTGGCGACAAACCCCCGGGAAGCTGCGACACCATTGCGAGACGCTGAACGTCTCGTGCCCGTCACCGCCCACTCTCTTACCCAGCTTTCTATTTCTAGGCGCCACCGGTCGCTCCACGCGGCCGAGTTTGGGCCGCTCGTACATACGTCTCGGCTGCTGCAACAACAACGGGTAATCTGCTTTTTTCGCGGGTCAAGAGATCTGATGCATGTCCGTGAATGTGGCGCACACGCTTGTGCTTTACTCACGTCTCGGCATAGAATATCCGCTCGCTTCTCGAACCGAGCTATACTGATGCTGGGCGGAGGCCGCATTAGTGGCTGGCTACCTGTTTAGCTGCCTGCTTGCAGATCGCCGGGCCTCATTTGCGGGTCGGGGCGAGATGCACGCGCCGGGCTGAGGTCGGAGTGTAAGAGCGAGCGATCATCCCCTCTATCGCTAGAAACTACACTAAGTTACTTTGCTTCTACTTCTTCCTTCTGTGAGCCTCAGCACTGCTTCCTCTGCTAGTGGTCGGGGCTGTGCTGCGCGTGCGCGAGGCCCTTGGGCGGGTGCCTGGCTCCGCTCCGGTCTTACCAAGCTTCCTACTTTACATATATGGACGCGCGTCGTTGTCTGAAAGGCTTGGATCTACGGAATAGTGATGTGCGTATCTATTGTGAGATTTTGGAAGTTTTTTTTTTTTTTTTATCAGCCTGGTGACTGACATGTTAAAGGAAGATTGCCTCTAGCATGTGTCCGTGTGATATAGCATTGGGATCTGACAAAGTTTCGGATTCTGTGCCCACATGAATGAAATAAACGACGCTTCTATAGCTCTATGATTAGCTTGTCCGTAGAATAAACTGCATGGCTGTATCTACGATTGTAGGTAACACAGATACTTTTGATTAATGTATCTGCAAGCGCCAAGATGCAAGATTGTTTCGACTACACTACATTTGCATGGATTTGGCACGGGCCCTTTAGTCCACTAAGAGCGGGAAAAAATATGGTATGGTGCAATACAATGTCAGCTACGGTGGTGCTGTTTTGTGCGGAAGTGTTAACGCTGTTATGAGCATCACAAGGAAAGCAGAACCATCCAGCACAATAGCTTCTGTGTCATTCTCATGAACAGTTGAGTCAGGCAGCAGGTGGGTGAATAGGGTCAACAGGCGTGTCAAGTGAAGAGTGAATGTAGTCACCTAGGCAACAGAGTACAGCCGGCGGCACATGACAAAGTAAAATGCAGGTGGGCGCAAGAGGTATAAAAGCCACAGCTAGCTTACAGACTCTTCCTTCTTTTTCCCTAAACTGCACACCCTCTCCTGACGCATAACTGATCCTGCATTGTCAAGATGCCTCTTCGGCTCGACTTCACGTCTGGTCCTTCACAGCAACAAGATGAGCCCGTGCCTCCCACCAGCGAGCGCACCGACGACCCGCCTCAGCCAAGTGTGGCACTTCTCGATGACGATGACGATGTCCCTGAGGACCCTCGCACCGCAGTTGGTCTGATGCTGGACGACGCCTTTGGTATGTATCTGGCCTCAACCTATCGCCTGGAATAATTGATTACATTGTAGACCTGATGGACAACATGTTCCCCAATCGCAGGCAGGACATCCGTGTCTGTATTGCCCGGACTGGTGGAGAGTCGATTGCCTATGCCGAGCTGTCAGGCAACCAGGTCATGCGCAAGCGTGGAATTAACGCAACCGTCGCTCTTTACAAGCTGATTACCGGGCTGCGCAACAACGAACAGGCACGCCAGGCGAGTTCAGAGCAGTCGACGAATGGCATTTCTGGTAAGTACTTCCGCATGCACTAGCTGGAGACGCGCTGACATGTTTCCATCACAGCCATGTTCCGTGAGATGTTCCCCGACTACACCATGTACGAGATCTTGGTAGGAGAGTGGTTCAGCACTGGAGACGGGATGGTCGGCCTGCGACGCTTCACGGCCCTCATCAGGGCCCGGAGAGAGAACGGAGACCGCGCGCTCTCGCTGAGCTTCCGCGGAGACACGTACCCGAACGCTCTCCAGTCATTGTGGCGCGGGATCAGTGACGTGTACCACACATGGTCGGACTTTCCAGACGAAGAAGGAGAAGCGGCCCGGTTGTCATTGTTAGTAACCCCTGTCCCCAACGATCGAGAAACTACTGATACACACCAAAGCATGCAACAGTAAGCTTTGCCTGCAAGGAGAGTCGAAATTCAGAGGTGGACTTGTGGATGATGGGTTGTGGAATGATTAGGGTTATGCGGAGTAATCGAGCAGGCACGGGTAGTTAGCGCCGGGAACATTAGCGCGGCATCTCTTTCTCCCGCTCTTTCGATAGGCACAGTCACCAATCCACCATCTCCTCTGGTTCATTACAAGCCGCTCGCCCAGTGCGCACACACTCGCTGGACACGATGGAACAAGGCTGCATCGGGTGCGTGAATGGAAAGGTTCCCTGGCCACAGCTGACTTGCTTTTGCCTAACACAGGGTGCAATTGTCAGCAGACTCAATAGCGCCCTCGGGACATAGTTCCTGATGGGAGACGTTGTCAGGTCATGAAACGAGGCAAGCGGCCGTGCAATTGGCACCGCTGTCCGATTTCCCGAATTGACCGTGGAGGATCATTAAGCCACCGAGCTGCATGTCAGAATGGGGGCCAAAAGTCCGTCGTTCCGCTAGGATCCCCCGGCTGCTCGGACTGCCGCCACTATCATCAGCATGGCCTAACTCATTCCGAAAGACTACTTTCCGACCTATCATAGGATTTAGCCTCGCAACTTGAGGCGCCCCTCGCTTCACCGGCCTATTTCTCTGAGTGGGGGCTAAGGTCACGTTCACGACAGCATTTAAACAGCTCCCCACCGCCCTCAGCTTTCAACTTGCTTTCCCAGCATCACTAGCCATCATGGACCGCTCTGACGAGTACATGGCCGAGTCGCCGGCAGACGTCGCAGAGCTTTGGGAAAAGGCCATCCGCGACTATGTCAAGGACACGGAGAGAGACATCACCAGGGTCCGCCACATGTCGACCAAGGAAATCCTCGAAGAGCAGAAGCATGCCTTGGACAGGTTCAAGAACTTTCGTCACGACGGCCAAACCACCGACAAACTCCGTTCGTTGGTTAGCAAGAACTCGGAGTTGATCATGTCTGCCGCAAAGCAAATCTCTAGTGCTGCAAGCGCAGTATGCACCTGAGCCGCCTACTTTAACCATCTTGATGCTAACGAGCGCCAGGCCTTTCCAGCTGCCGGGACCATTCTGACTGCTTTCACTTGTGAGCTTTCCTTCAATGCTTCCAATGCCGCAACCACTGACTTGACAACGCACAGGGGTTATGGATGTACGACAACGCTGCGATTTACCTTGACGTAACGCTAACCGAGATAGGCTTCCAACAGCGTGTCTAAAGACTACGATGGTGAGGCTCTTTTTCACATGCCACTGTGCATCCAGCTGACTGCTCACAAGTCATCTACACCTTTTTCGACATCCAGCACTCCTTCCTCGAGCGCATTTCGATCATCGAGAAAAAGGTCCCCAATATCGAAATCTATCAGACGATAATGATGCGGGTATTCACTTCTATCCTCGGCCTCTGCAGGATTGCGACCAAATACCAGAAAGAGGGGCGGTTCAGTCAGTGAATTCGATGCCTCAATACTTACCACGCTAATTTTGGCCTCCTTGTAGTCAAATGGTCGAAAGCACTCATCAAAGGCTCTGATGAGAAGCTTCAAGGCGCCCTGGGCAGCCTCAAGACAAACATTCAGAGACTGGAGTCAGCCACCATGTTCGCCACGCTCAGACAGACGGTCGAAACACACCAAGCAGTTACCGAAACTGTTACTATGACGCGCCAGGTGCTCGCAAATCAGCAGGAGCAATCTGTTATCCTAAAGGAGAGCGCCATGGTGGGGCAGCAGACATTGGAGGTCAGTCAGCAAAATTCTCGTGAGATGCAGAAGATGTCTGGCATGATGTTCAGACTCGTCTCCATGTCTGAAAACAGTCAAGAGCAAGGAAAGGGCGAAAAAGGCCGAAAACTAAAAGACGCCGGTGCGAGGCGCTCGGCAGCTCTGATCCAGGTAAAGGAGGCAATGCAGACAGTTGCCATCCCCGCCACGGCCATGGCATACGCGGACATCAAACAGACTTTTGTGCAGGGTACGTTCAAGTGGCTCAGAGAAAACGAGGAGTACAACACATTTGCTGTTGGTGAGAACGAGCCTTTTCTCTGGGTCACAAGTGACCGTGGACTGGGAAAGTCAAGTTTGGCGTACTTTGCCATCAACGAACTCAAGGAACGGCGTCACATCTGCCAGACGAATGTTGCCTACTTTTTCTTCAAGGAAGAGCATAAGGAATTGCGGTCAACAGTCGACCTCTTGAAAACAGTTGCGGCTCAGCTGGCAGAGGCCGACCATAAATACCGAGATGAAGTCGCAAAAGAGCTGAAGAAGAATGCCGAAAAGCTCAAAGAAGATGATGGCTCCCTTCTGTGGGAGAAGCTCTTTGCCTCGAGATTTCCGCGCGAGTCTTCGACGCGACTGTTCCTTGTCATCGACGGTCTTGATGAAGCCAACGCAGCAGACCGCGAGAAGTTTTTGA
The DNA here is from genome assembly GCA_023089105.1 of Lasiodiplodia citricola. NCBI lineage: Eukaryota > Fungi > Ascomycota > Dothideomycetes > Botryosphaeriales > Botryosphaeriaceae > Lasiodiplodia > Lasiodiplodia citricola. Next base: position 14,934 of record JAJNLL010000078.1, on the reverse strand, counting down.
ACCTCCTCGCACAAGTGAAAAAGGATAATCTGCAGATTCGGGCTCTAATCACAAGCCGGCCCGGAACGGAGGGTGTGGAGGTCTTGCAGCCGGCAACTCTTCCCATCACCATTGAAAATTTGAGAAAGGACCTTCGGCAGGTTGTCAAGGCGAGGATAAAGTCTCAATCACGGCTCAGACGGCTTCGACTTCCCGTGAAGAAGCGGATCGTTATCAAGCTTTTACAGAAAGCGGATAGTGAGTTCAACCACTGAAGATGCACCAGGAGCATTGCTAACATGATGGGTACAGGCGTGCTATATGCTGAGCACGTTTTGCGGAGGCTCAACTCGCTCCGTCGGGAAGCGGCAATCTTGAAAGAGCTCGATAAGCTGCCAGACAGTTTATCTGACCTGTACAACGTGCTACTCGCCGAATGCCAAAGGGGCCGAAGTGCTGAAGATCTCGCCTCTTTGAAACGACTGTTCGCCTGGCTTGCTTACTCGAAGCGCCCGCTCACGTATGGAGAAGCTTCAAACCTTGTCTCCTTTGTCAACGACGATGCGAAGTTGAGCTTGGAGGAGGAGATTGAAGGGAAATCTGCCAGGCTCCTCCGGCTTGCCCAGATCACATCCGAGGATGAGGAATCTTCCGACGACAGCGATGGGGAGGGCTCCGAAACAGCCGATGAGGCCATTGAAAACCATGACGATACCGACCCCAATACCTGGGTTCCTCTACGTTTTCAGGAACGGTCCCTACGCCAGTACTTCCGTGAGGTTATTGTCGATGAGAAGGGCCTGCGCAGTTCCCCCTCTTCTGCTCACCTCATCATTTTCAGAACCATCGCCACGATCCTCACTACAGACGTTGAGGATGATGCCACGATTAGGATGTTGAAGAACTACGCCGCCGATTTCTGGATACCCCACTTCCTGGATATTCAAGTGGAGAAAGCGAGCGATGAAGATGCAAAAACCGTCATTGAGAGCCTTTCCGCCATTGTGACAAACAAAGGTAGGGCTCTTGAGAAGGTCGAAGAAAACGCAAGTGCTATTGGCATCTTTGGCGAGTCAACGGAAATGCGTGAAAACATGTTCACTTCAGTCAAGCAGTGGATCGACAGGGCATCGAAGCTTCCTTCTGGCTTTCTGAATCCAGACAGCTCGGAGTTGATCTCCACACTGTCTGAAGACCCAGCCAAGCTCATGGAGGGCATAGCACGAAAGCACGTCTACAACTGGTTCAATTATGCCACTTACCGATCGGAGGCCTGGAGGTCTTTCCACTTTGCACTTGAAGCCCTGAAGCTGGTAAGTCTCCTCTCAACTGGTGCACATTTCACGGAGTGGTTTCTAATGCCAAAACACAACAACAGACAAACATCTTGAAGGATGAGCTGAAGGACGTCGGTGAAAACCCAACAGCAGAGCAGATCCTCCTAGTTTCCGATGCTTTTCCAGATCTGGAAAAGTCTAGCTACGCACACAGAGGAATCGGTCTTGTCATGAAAGGCTACGACCACTGGGAATCTGCTCTTGAGCAATGCAAGAAGTCCCTGGAAAACCCGGCCTCACAATTGGAACATTTCCATGCTTTGGGAAGTTTGTCCGACGCGGCCACGCAACTAGCTTACACAGAAGAGGATGAAGGGAAAAAAGCCGAATATATTCGAGAAATCAAGGAGACGGTCACTACAATGGCAGAGGAGTTCTCCCAGCTCGTCCCTCAGAACGAAGAGAAAAACACAAAGATCTACATGGCACATAGTTTCTTCTCACTTTCCGAAGCCGCGGTACTCGAAGGTGATGTGGACACAGCCATCAGCGTCTTCAATGACCAAGCAAAGCCCCTTATTCCCGACGAGTTCCTAGCCAACGACGTTATAGCAAAGATGATGGCCAAGGTGATCGAACAACAGCGGGACGACAAGTTACTCGAGTTCTTTGCCAGCTTCTGGGAGAAAGACAAGCTTGTGTGGCTTGTAGAGGAAGGAACGCATGGTGACTTTCACCGTGCCGCTGTCAAGGCCGGCAAGCGGGAGCTGGTCACGGAGACTTACGAGCGTTTGATCAAGATGTCGATGTTGAACTGGAACACTGATTTCGGCCTCAGGTACTGGCTTGCGAGCTACTACGTGACGGTTGAGGGAAACTTGGGAAGAGCCAAGGAATTGCTGGTCCAGCTTCTGGAAGGTAGCCAGAAGGGTGAGAATATCGTGGAATACATCATCCTCGAAAGCAGAGCTCTCTTGGCTGAAGTCTTCATGGAGCAATTCCGCTCCACGGCTGATGCGGAGGAGAAGGCCAGCATCCTCGACGAGACGATGAGGTTGGCCTTTCCGACGGGTTACATTCGCATTCAGGACTTCGACCCTGCCATGTCCAACACTGCGCTCCCAGCTGCGTTGATGTTGCGGAAGATGGGCCCTCTACGCGACTTTCAGTCGACACTCAACAAGTCCTTTGATTCTTGCATTGCTGGTCTCACTGATAACGAAGGTTCGAATGACTCCATCAGCGTTCGCTTCTTCGCCAAAGTCCTGGCTTGCCTTCCGGGCCTTGAGAGGGATGCTCAGATCGCGTCCGCTTCGCAGTTCTACTTTCTCAATCCGGAATTCAAACCAAAAGAGAAAGACAGCGAATCCGAATCAACGGCTGGTGATGAGCAAGGACCGCAAACAAATGGTGAGGCCGCGGATGGGACTGCCGATCCCGATGCTTCCGCCGCTGATGCGACTTCAGGGCAAGATCGCTCGGCCGAAGGTGCTGCTCCGAACGACGAGACTACAGGGCAGCCATCTGCAGAAGACGGAAACGCACCGTACGGAGATATAGATCCCGGTAAGTGGTTAGAGCGCTGGCTAAAGTTACCACATTAGCTAACGTACATAAAGAAGGGGCTGTTTTCTGCAACGGTTGCAGCAGGGATATCTGCAATCCCGGCGAAGGACCAATCTACACTTGCATCATCTGCGCAGATACAGATCTGTGCGCGGATTGCTACAATAAGCGCGTAGGCTGGAACAAGGGCGAGCCCGTCACCGACTGGCAAACTTATTGCGGGAAGGACCATCATTACGTGAAGAGCCCGGCGGATGGCTGGAAAAGCATAAAAGATGGGGTTATCGAGATTGGAGGGGAGAAGATAGAGTTTTCGCAGTGGATCAAGGATGTGCAGCACAGGTGGAAGGCTGCATGGGATGATTTTTGGGCGAAACACGAGGGCGTTACGGACATCATGTAAGCAGTGCATGAGTTTGTGCATAGGAGCAGCTGTCTCAAGAGCTCTTTCGGTCTCTCGGTCTTCGGATGCGTTTGTGGAATTTGGCGATTTAGTCAGCACAGCAGAGCATAGCTTTCTTTGTGGTGCACGTCAGGGGTCCAGAGCACGAAGCACCCTTCAACATTTATCAGCGCGGAATCCATCACGAATGCTGTTGAAAACGAGTGGGCTCTCACGTGCGTCATCTCACATCAGCTGAATGTAGTAGGATTCAGTGAGAGGCGGGGTAAGTGTCTCATTTGGCAGCTGTTCGTAGGGGCCCCGCCACCTTTTAAAGAGCGACGCTGGCTGTCATAGTCTGATGCGATAGTTTTTTCTTTGAAACAGGAACCGTGATCATGGCAGACACAAAGGGAAGCGGAAAGCCGACGAAAGTCACCTCGCCCATCAAGCTCGCCCATGTTGTCCTTCGGACGCGGCCTGAGACGTTCGCCAGCATGGTGAGCTTCTACAAGACTTTTCTGGGCGCCGAGTCGTCGCACGAGAATGAATTCATATCCTTCCTCACGTACGACGACGAGCATCATCGCATTGCCATTGTTGCAATCCCGGACATCGGTCCCAAAGACCCCAAGACGTCCGGGTTGGAGGTAAGGAATCGTATCGCCGGAGAAGTGCGTCGCGCGCCTGACTTTCATCTAGCACATTGCTTTCACCTTCGCCACGGTTCGAGATCTCCTGACTTCTTACAGCCAGCGGAAGGAGCTGGGAATCGCGCCGGTATGGTGTGTCAACCACGGGCCGACGCTCAGCATCTACTACCGGGACCCGGACGGCAATCACATAGAGACGCAGGTGGATGTCTTTGACAATGCAGAGGATGCTTCGGCGTACATGACCAGCGCTGACTTTTCAAATAATCCTATCGGGGTGGATTTTGATCCCGAGGATGTCATCAAGAAGCTCGAGCAGGGCGTGTCTACTGAGGAAATCTTGAAGAGGCCAAACATTGGCCCAAGGGACCTCACCGACGTACCTTTGGTTGTGGAGTCCCACTGAGGATGGTCATGTGTTCTATTCGCAAGCATAATTTGCCACGCATATCTCCTTTCCATGGTAGTGCGAGAACGTGCTTTTCAGTGACAGTGTGATGTCAAGCAAAGCCTTGGCAATTAGTCAATTTGAAGGCAGATGTCATTTTAAATCGTATCTTTTGGCTTTGGACGAAGTCTGCCTGCTTGCGCTGCATTTTAATCTCGTCTTGCGCATAGCTACGCGTAGAGTGGGCTGCTGTTTCTGCATTCTATAATGCTAGACAAACCCGCTGTCCACAACCATGAATTTGCTGAAACGCCCATCAATGGTTGTATGTACCTACTAAGAAATGTGGCTTTAGATCACTCGTTATTTTCGCCGGAACATGATACGGCTCGTCAGACTTCATGTCTTGTGAACGAGTGTTACAACCTGGCTAGTCCTGCAGAACATGAAGTATGGTGGAATAATTTCTTCAAGCGACCGGTATGGCTGTATGGACTGAGCAGAGAAAGGAGTGCGCATCCAAATGAGGTGCGCGAAGTGCGAGGTGAGCCATATCTGGTTAGGCCGATGCCGGAGGCTTCTCCAAAACGGAAGGCAACATGGACAACGAGATTGACTCTTAGCCTCAACAAATCTAAGATGTCAAGACTACCTACGGATAAATTCAAGGGCTCTGACCACGCACTACGTCGCCATTGTGACGGTCCCGGGTCCTATGCTGTCAGGGGTAGCCAAAGGATTAATTCAACCGCCAACTCCACACTTCGGCAGCTACTCAGCTTCTGGCAAGCGCTACCACACAAGTTCCGAGGCCAAGGCAAGAGGCCTTTTATTGTTTACTATGTGCCTCGGTTGAGCAGCGGGCTCTGATTGGCTCCGATCAGCAAGGATGGTCTCGGCTGGGCTCGGAAATCGTTTAAGTAGCCCTTCGATCCACCTGCAATGCTGATCATAAGGCTCACCCCGGCCTGTCAACTGTAGATCCAGACGTCACGCAGCGAGTAGGGCCTAGCCTGGACGCACTTCTCCTTTTCAACCGCACACCTACTACTTAAGGAAGACGGTAATTTTATTCGTTTTAGTGCAGGGGTATTGTAGAAGCACTTGACCACACTGATGGACAATGGCTACGAAGTGAATGGGAAGTGTTTTTGTTGGGTAGGGTCGATGCACCAACTATCACAGGATTGATGCGAAGCGGGAGTCGAAGCGTTTCTTTGATAGCTGAAAGTGCCGAGCAATACTCCTTTTGGCACTATCACGACTCAAATCTGCGGCTGAGTTATCTCCGGGCCACGCGAACGAACGGACCGAACTGTCGGTGCCACTTCCGGCGCGTCGTCCGGCCCCGGCTCACGCGCGTCTGTACATCTTCATTTTACGCTTACACAGTGATCTCCCCAGATTCGGGCTGCGACCTCACAACCATTGGCACTTAAATGCAACCATGGTCCTCCAGATCGTAGGATTCCAAGGCTCCCACGGCCCGCAATCCCCCAGATCCCGACCACATCCACTCGTTTAATTCGACAAGATGCCTTCGCTCGCTACAACCGCATTTCTTCTGGCCAATGCCGGCCTGAGCATCGCGGCGCCTGCCGTGTCCAGGCGCAGCAGCGGACCAACGTGCTCAGACATCAACCTGACCGTCACCATCACGGCCCAGAACCACGCGGTGCCGCAGTACCTCCTCGACGGGCTCGACTCGGCTAGCCTGACGCCGAGCGGCCTCGAGTCGCTGCTCAACGGCGTCGGCAACGAGCTGCAGCTGGCGCTGGTCAACGGCACGTACAACATCGCCGGCGTCTACTGCGAGCCCGAGGTGCGCGTGGCCGGACGCGAGAACACGGTGCAGCTGCTCGTGCACGGCATCACCTTCGACCACCACTACTGGACGGGCGGCGTGAACGGCACCGACGACCAGTACTCGTGGATCGCCCACGCCTCCAAGCAGGGCTACGCCACGCTGGCCATCGACCGCCTGGGAGCCGGCGCCTCGGACCACCCCGACCCCATCACCGTCGTGCAGAAGCCGACGCACGTCGAGATCGCCCACCAGGTCGTGCAGGCGCTGCGGGGCGGCAAGGTCGGCGGCCGCGCCTTCTCCAAGATCGCCTACGTCGGCCACTCGTACGGCTCGCTCATCGGCAACACGCTGGCCGCCCGCTACCCGGCCGACGCCGACGCCCTGGTGCTGACGGGCTACACGAGCGAGATCAAGCAGTCGGTCGCCGGCGTCGTCATCACCCCCGGCGGCGCCCCGGCCGCCCTCGTCGACCCGGCCCGCTTCGGCAAGCTGAGCCTGGGCTACTCACTCATGACGCTCGAGGCCGGCGCGCGCTCGCTCTTCTACACCAGCGATCCGGCCGACTGGGACGCCGCCGTCGTCGCCAACGACTGGAAGAACCGCCACACCTTCACCCAGGGCGAGGCCATCAGCACCTTCTTCGTCAACGACGTCGCCGACGACTTCGACAAGCCCGTCCTCGTTCTCACCGGCCACGAGGACCAGATCTTCTGCGGCCTCGCCCTGCCGCTGCTGGGCCCCGGCGACTGCACCGGCTACGGCGACAAGACCGCCCGCCTCTTCCCCAGCGCCGACTACCGCTTCCAGGACGTCGCCAACACCGGCCACGCCATGAACTTCCACCACACCGCCGGCGAGACCTTTGCCGCTGCTCATGACTTTTTGGAGGGCGCTGGCTTCTAGGCCGCTGCAAGTGTTGACGATGATGGAGCCAAGTGCTGGACGAGCTTTTTGACGAGATGTCTGTACATACTTTTTAGTCATAATGTATATACCTATCTGCAACCATAACGGCCCCTTTTGTCAGAGAGGGAAGAATCTGGAACTATGCACATTACCGTTTAATGGGGAACTTTTTTTTTTTTTCCCGTGGGCGTTGAGCTCCACGAACCCCTTTTTCAAGTACCCCGACCCATGCTTTTGCTGTTGAACGCTCACAATTGCCGCCGCGGTTTGTCACAGATGTGCTGAAAGACAAACGAACCGACTTAACGCCCCACCTACCAACATTCCCCTTGACCACCTTGAAAAATTTCCAAAGAAGTGTTGAAGAAGAAAGTGCCGACCCAAACACCATCACACCTCCACCACAACACCCGCATCAAACACCCTCAACGCGCTCTCTAGCTTCACCACCATCTCCTCGTATTCGCCCTCAGGCGTGCTCTGCGCCGTCACCGCCCCGCCCGCACCGACTCTCCAGACTTCCTCCTGTTCTTCTCCCTCCGCGTCCCACCGCCACGCGGTCCGAATCACGACGGCGAAGTCGCCACCGCCGCCGACGTCCAGGTAGCCCAACACGCCCGAGTAGATGCCGCGGGGCTGGCGCTCCTCGATGGCGTGCAGCAGCTCGCACGACCGCTTCTTCGGCGCGCCCGTCATCGAGCCGGGCGGCAGCGACGCGTGGAGGATGTCGATGCCGGTGGCGGCGGCGGCGGCGCTGGCACCTTCCCGCTCCACTGCTGCTTCTGCTGCTGTTTCCACCGGTGGTGGTGGTGGTGGTGGTGGTGCCGCCGCTTTGCGGAGTTTGCGTGGAAGGAGCGTGGTGTGGTGGTGGAATGATGAGTGGAGCGGGTGCGAGGCGGAGACGCCGGGGCAGGGGGAGGGGCACGGCGAGGGGGCGAGGGACGAGGCTTGCGACGAGGCTGCCGTGCTGGGGGGATGATAGTAGTCCGAATCTTCCGAGTCTTCGGGAGAGGAGATGGCGGAAGCGGCTGTGGTTGTTGCATCAACGGCCCCCTGCGCCGCCGCCGCCCACTGCCCGGTCAAGTCGCCCTCGATGACGCTGACGAGCTGGAACACGGTCTCATACTCCTCGACGCCCATGAGCTTGCTGACGCGCACGTTGCCCGCGCCCACGACGCCGTGCAGGTCGTGCCGCACCAGGTCGACGATCATCAGGTTCTCCGCCCGCTCCTTGGAGCTGCTCAGCACGCGCTCCGCGTCCGCCCGCGTCACGCCCGCTTCCTTGCGCACCGTGCCTTTGATCGGCCGGTACTGGCAGCGGCCCTGGCGCGTCCACGAGAGGAACCGCTCCGGACTGCTGCTGAGGATGTCGACGCCGCTACCCGGCGGCCCCAGGCGGATGTAACCGCCGAATGGTGCGGGGTTCAGGTGGCGGAGACGCGTGTAGAGGTCCCACGCGAAGGTGCTGCGGGTGGTGCGAGGGAGGCGGATGGTGGTTTGCGATGTGAGGCACAGCTCGTAGGAGTCGCCGGCGCGGATGGATTCTTGACATGAGCGGACTTTGTTTTCGTAGGATGTACTCGAAGGAATCGATACGGTCGACTTTTCGAGGACGGAGGAAAGGTTGGCAGGTAGCTTTTGTGACGAGCGAGAAGCTAGAGAGCCGAGTTTCCGAGAGGTCGACCGAACCCAATCTGCATCCCCATCACGAATGCTTTGAACGTAAATCTTGTGAGAAAGGTGGTCAACCACAATACTCCGTGTGACGAAGGTGAAGGCGAGATCCGGCTTGCGGAAGCTCTGTGTGCCAGAGACTGCTGTTGGTTTGACGTTGATAGTCTCCAGTCCAGCTTCATACGATACGAATCCTATCAACCCTCCCCAGAACGGCGAGTCTACAGGCCCGTCGGTGGCACGGGTCATTTCCATCAGATATTTGAGGTATGACCAGACGTTTGCTCCTCCTTCCCGATGCAGAAGATCTTGTCCCACCCGGAGCTCCAAAATTTGACCATCGACGAAATATTCGACTCGTAGATTTCTTCCAGTCTCCAGGCATGCAATGATGGATTTGCTCCCAGTCTCACCGCGTATCGGTTGCTTCCGCTTGTTCAAGCCGGACTCGAGAACAGCGGCTTCCTGGCCAGGAATTTCAAGTAATTCGCATATGCGGCGAACATCGCGTTCGGCAGATGAGATACTCTGGTATTCGACTGGGATGCCAGGGCGGTTCACGAGAGAAGCCTGAAGCAGTCGACAGTGAATGGGGTCCCAGGAAGTGTACTTCGGCGCGGGAATGCGGTTTTGGAACTCCTGGGTGGCCACTGGGACCTTGGCTAACCTCTGAGAGGGCCGTGATAGTAGCCATCTGCTCGCCTGGGCCCACCAGTTTTGGACAATTCTAGCGCCTTCCGAGTCTGTGCATATAGACTCTGGATGGTATTGAACTCCCCAAAACGGCTTGGACGTGTGCTCTACCGACATTAGCGCGGGGCCATTCTTGGGGCTGTCACAATCCCAAGCCAACGGTCTTAGCTCGGGGCATTGCGCTGAAGGTGACCACAGGTCGGGCGGTGGATATGAAGTGTCCAAGGACGGAGAAAAGCCCAATTTGACGTGGAGCGAGTGGTACTGGGTGGCGTGGACCTGCTGCAGACGGTCAAATAGGGAATATCCTTGGTGGTGGACCTGGGTGATAATTCCGTGACGCGGCTCGGGAAGTCTCTCGATAGTAGCGCCGAATGCATGGGCGAGACTCTGAAAGCCCAGGCATATTCCAAGAACGGGAAGGAGGTGCCTCTCGGGAAGGGACCATAAGGTTGAGATGAGACCGGTATCCCGGGGATTTTCTACTGTTCCGGGGCCAGGACCGGCGACAACGGCGTCGAAGGTATCCAGAAAGCGGTAAAAATCGGCTGGTGAGGCGTTGGTGAAGGCTGGATGATCAATATGGACAGCAGTGACATGGGCGTTCAGTGACTGCTGCAGGAGCGCAACAATGTTGTTGGCAAACGAGTCATAGGCATCGATGAACAGAATGCGGGGGCTGGCACAGATTCCATAAGGGTCCATGTCGAAGGAGGTGTTGTGACAACGGAAACGGACAAACGGAGTATCAAGAAGAGATTGCAAGCAGAGCAGTCATCGGCGAATTTGGAGATGCGGGAAAAAACGGGATGCCGAACGAAGTCCGAGATGAATCAGTGCATGATGAAGCGAGGCGAGAGGTGATGCTTCTTGACTCGCATAAACCAGGCAGAGCAGAGACGGACCCGGGCGTGGTCGAGGAGTGCAGATGGTTTGGAGGAGAGTCATGGAATGGCGGCGACTTGAGGCCGTCAAACGGCTTTGTCGCCGAAAGTAGCCGCACGGCGTGAGCCGGCCGGGACAAGAAAAAAATACGCTGGGCTTATCGGCTAGCGCCGACCCTGCGTCCCGCCACCGGGGATCATAGCACAGCCTTACAAAACAGGCCGCCAGCCTGCGATTGGCTGGCCTGTCGTGCAAATTAGACAGTTCTAAATGTAGCGGGCCTCATTAGCTAGCAAGTCAGTTATAAGCTTTGCAGTGATGGAAATAGCCCTGTCAATCTGTTTGACTTCACTGCATTGTTACGCCGGAAACCCGCCACGTCTCCGGTGCTCTGGCCCTGACGCTGGCTGTGTTGGCTTCGCGCGTCTGCCAGCGCACGCCAGAGCAAGGACACTGCTATACCGCTGGCAGTGCGGCGCAGGATGGCGAGAGGGGCGCGGCGAAGCGTGGGCGTGCGCATTTCTCCGGGCTGGGGGCTCGCATATATGTAGTCGGAGGAGTTCCTCCGCCGTAAGATTGGGTGGCCCTGGCGAGTGTGAAGCTGGCACTGGAGGCAACTCCGAGATGGACGAACACGATCGGGCCGCGCGAGCGCCCGTGACTGGGGCCAAGTCGGGGAGCCCAAAATAGAGGGTCCCCCGTGGAGAAAACGCCGCCCGCCCCTCGTCTCCTCCGCAGTACCGCAATCCGTTATGTCATCCTTCAACCCCGACGAGCCTGCGTGGTACAAGTGCTCCCACTGTACCGACCAATTCAAGCGAGAAGACCACCTGCGCCGCCACGAGCTCAGCCATGGCTTCCCGCGCTTTCTGTGCGAACACCCGGCCTGTGGCATGCGCTTCCACCGCAAGGACGTCCTGCAGCGGCACAAGCTCGTCCACCAACCCAATCCCTTAAAGCGGAGGCGGAAGCCGCGTCGCGGGCCCATCCCCCACGGTCCCATCCAGCAGGCCTCCCACCAGGACTCAACTACACCGCCGGCCGATCTCAGCCCACCGCCCGTTGCTCTAAATCAACTTCCCTTGAGCGCTGCCCTCACCCCTCCGCGCCACCATGCCGCCAGCACCGCCTCGCAGTCGCCGCCCCAGGACCTGCCCCAGTCTGCGACCGACTCCTTCAATTTGACCACCGAATGGGACTATGGCATCCACGAATGGCCTGAATTCGCCCTGCCTGCCGGGCCCCACAACTTCGTGCCCTCCTGGCAGAACTGTGTCATGCCCGTCTTCGACTCCACCACCTCGCCTCTGATCCCGCCCTCTCTGGCCCTCGCCCACGCTCCCAATGCGTCTTTCCCCCTGGATGCCGCCGCCTTCTTGCCGCCGCCCGCCTTGCCCTTGTCGCCGCAAGACATGCAAATATGCGTCGACAAGTTTCGCCAGCGATTCCTGCCGCGCATCCCCTTTCTTCACTACTCGACTTGCGAAAACGAGTGCATAGCCCAGAACTCCGCTCTGTACTACACCATGGCCATGGCCGGATCCCTCTATCTGGATGAGTATCGTTCCAAAGCCGCGAGGATGCATAAGCTTGCGTCCGAAACCCTGCACAAGCAGTCCCAGATGGTAAGCCTGTAAGCCTTCGTGCCCAATTCCAACTAAGAATCGTCCAGCGCCTTCAAGACTTTCAAGCAAAGATCTTGATAATAGACTTCGCTGTTTGGTACGGCAACGAGGAGATGCGGAGGTGGGCTAGCCGAGAGAAGCACGCCTTGGCCCAGGTTGGTCTCCTTTCTCTTTCCTGCGCCACTGGTGCTCACTACCTTCGCAGGCTTTGATAGAGTTCGTGTCAGCCGCGCTTCCGCCCTTGGGCTATGATGATTGGGGTAGGTGGAGATTGAGAGAGGAAATCAAGAGGTACGGTGAGCGGCTGTGATAACTTCTGGCTGCGGCTGACAGATTCAGGACTGCCTTCGCCTTCTTTGTCAACTGCGTCATGCAATCGACATTCTACGGCCATGATACACCGAGTATCGCCAGCTCTATCGAGCTATCTCTTCCAAGCCCCGAGAGTATATGGGAAGCCACTTCCGAGGCCGAATGGCAAGCACAGATTGAACTGCTCGGATTACGAGAAAAGTCGGAGATCATTTTCCCCATCGCCGCTCATGCTATCCTCTCTCAAGACACCGAGTACTCAACCGATTATGAGCTAGCCACCCTTTTTGGACAGTTCATCCTTCTCTGCGTCATCATGGACTCTTACAATGCTGCCGCCAGACTCCCCACCAATTACGTGACGGTCGAAGGCTGGCAAAACAGGGACATGGCGCTGTTTCGGCTGCGTGACACCATTGATGGCGCCCTGAGTCTTTGGACCGAGCTGTGGTGGGCAAGCCCGGAATGTCTATGGGATTCCAATGTTCCCGCGCACCCGCGCATCGAGAACATCTTTTTGCATCTTTACATCACCACCAAGTTACATAAGAACGAGGACTCGAACCGGGATCGACCAGCTTGGACCTACAGGCCCATCGAATGCGCCACCTCCATGTTTACCAGCGTTTCGAAGGCCGGCTTCACCGAGGTAAGATTCTGAATTCCTTACAGTGCACGACATGACTGATGCGGACCCTCTAGGTTGCCACATATGCCGCTCATATACTTAGCTTCTCCTGCTACTATATCGCTGTTGAAATGGCACGTACCATGTCAGCGTGGCTCAAGATGGTCGCCGCGCCATCCTACGGCGCACTTACGCGCCGCGACTCTGAGATTGTGACACGCCTGCGCCAGTGTGTCAGACGGTTTGTTGCCCATCCACCCACAGCGCCCGTCACCAAGCAAGAAAATCTCCTTGGTGCGGCTCCAGTAACTGCTCCAAAGCTTTTGCGAGACGGATCAAGTTTGGAAGAACTGATCAGGCAAGTTGATGAGATTTGGACGCTCGGGATGGGTGGTGAGCAGTGGAAAGAAGACGAAGTAAAAGGCGTCGCGGTGAGGCCGCTGCAGTCAACTCCGATGCCGAATTTGGAAACTCCGATGCCTATAACATGATGTGAGCAGGCCTTTCTTCGACTTTGTCTGCACCTGCAAGCCATTTGTATCGCCAATGCTGTACGTTTAGGCGCAGTCCAGTCGTCTTGCAGGCCTCTCCCATGCCCGGGAATCCAAACGCCCAAAAGTCTTCTATTTTCTCTTCCTTTTCTTGTTGCGATCGTGTACCGTTCCAAGAGCGTATTCCACACCTTTCAATACCCCATGGCGACAATGAAAGAGCGCTGAGCAAGTTGAAGCAAGCATGTGATCAAAACAAAGGCCAGGTGGACTGTTCTGAGACCTCGGTCAGCCGCTAACAGAATGGGGTACCGGAAGTTGCGGGCGGGAGGGACGGACCGAAGTATAAGGATGCTGCTTTGAGAAGGGCGTTGATACTACTGAACCATGGTCCCAACACCTCAGTCTTACCCATCGCGACCAACTACAGCCCTTCAACGGCCATCGCTTCCACTTAACGTTTCCCCACATGCAATTTCTGTCTGCCCTTGACTTCTGACCGCGACGGACTGAAAAACTGGCAGTTCCCCTCAACTCCCAACTGCTCCGCCTGAACATCGCGATCTCAGCCAACAAAATATAGCCACCAACTCATCCCCCAAGCGCGTTAGGAAACAGAAAAACCGCTGCCTCAACTGTAAATGCTGTCAATAATGCCGACTTCGGTCCAAAGATTCCGCCGGAAGGCGACAAAGAAAGCGCGCGCCAAACTACACTCTTTCCTCTACCTAACCCCGCCCTCGCCAGGTACGAATGCCGGAAAGGAAATATCAGAAAAAGAGCTGTATTTCTCGTCATCGGTCGACCTCGACGATCTCGTGTCTAGTCTTGCCGAGGGAGGGAAGCAAATCTCGCCTGAGCTCCACCCAACCCCAATTAGGAAGGCCATCACGCTCCAAGCCAGCGTCTGCAAGCACCACTACCCAGTCTCCCCACAGAGCCGTGCTCACCGAGACTATGCCTACACGGCATACACTGCGCCGCTGTGCCCGCACTGCGACATCGCGGCCCCGTCTAGGTCGTCATCCTCCTCCTCCTCAGAAGAGCAGGAGGCAAAAGGGGCGAAAGGGACGACCACCGCCACCATAACCGCAACCGACTGCGGCCACCCCATCACCGTGCGCCACCGCACAGCCGCCATCATCGCCGCCAACCCTCTGGTTTTCTCCCCCAGTCCCAACAACGACAACGACGACGACGACGACGATGATGACGATGATGACGGCGAGCGCAGCAACAACAACGATGTCTGGCCCGGCCTATACACCCGCTGCTCCTCGCCCCACTCGCTCACCCTGCCGCCGCACGAACGCAAGCCCGTCCGCGTCAACCTGAACGTGCGGCGCTGCGTCGCGTGCGTGAAGCGCGAGCAGGCGAGCGCGCTTGGGTTGGTGGCGCGCGCGAGAGCGGAGCTGAGGAGGATGGATGACGCGAACATTGATGATGATACGCGGCTCGTCCCCCGAGCAGCAGCGGCGGCGGCGGCGGCCTGGGGGTCGGAGGAAGCTGCTGCTACAGCCATGGCCAGGGATCGCGAGTTGGAGGAGCTTTGGGCTGGCAGGGTGTCCTACTGGCGGAGGAAGTGCGTGCGGTTGAGGCTTGGGTTGGAGGTGTTGGAGCGGGAGAAGGAAGGATGACTCGAAAATTGATGATGATACGCGGCTCGTC
>JAJNLL010000077.1:0-172654 GCA_023089105.1 Lasiodiplodia citricola | reverse complement strand
CCGCCCCCCCCCCCCCCCACCCCCCCCCCCCCCCCCCCCCCCAGCCCTCACCAACCCACTCACACTGACTGACTGACACTCCTCACAGGACCTCGCGCAGACACCCGGCCCGCACCAGCAGCGCGCCCGCGCCATGTACCGCGCTCTCCGCCGCAACATTGTCGACACTGTTTTCAACTCGTGGCTCGACACGGGCTTCGCGTGGGAGCAGTACCACCCCGACACCGGTGCCGGCCAGCGCACCCAGCACTTCACCGGCTGGACCGCCCTGGTGGTCAAGATCATGGGGATGCCAGACCTCGCGGAACAGAAGCAGCCGCTACGTCCGCGTCCAATCGTGACGCCCGGAAGGGATTGGGGGTTCAGTTGGTTGGTTTGGTTGGCAGGGATGGCGCTGGTGGTGGGCGTGTTTAGGAGGGAGGTGGGGAGGGGGGCGAGGGTGGTGAGGGCGAGGGTAAGGGGGTGGTGAGGTGGGGATTGAGATGTATATACCATGTTGATTGTATTTCCCATGCAAGTAATGTAAAATGATAATGAAGGACTGTGTGCTCCGTGTGACCAGCAGCTTTGAAGTCTTGTTTTTCATTAGTAAACTACGCTATCATCACTGTGAGGGTAGCCAGTGCACTCAACAAGATGTAAATATGCCCTTTCTTATAAATCGAGGAGCGTGTTAATGGCAACACCAGAACCAATTTTCTTGACGAGAGACCAAATGGCCAATACTACGGCGGGCTGTCTCCAGATTCAATCATTGTGAAAATCAGACACAAGTGTGGCATTATTCGTCCAACAAGAAGAACTTCAAAATCGTAAGCAAATTGCCAAGTTAGCCAATCTCTGCCTCAACCCTACCATGACAAAGTTCTGACCTTTTTATATAGACGATTGGAGTTGCCCAAATGAGACCTATATGTAAACGATTGAGGAGCATGTCTGGAGCAGCTTGGTGGTCATTAGTAAAAAAAAAAATCCCAGAATGATGACAGTGGGAAGTAGGGGACCTTCAAGGTTAGCATTAAATACACGGACGCATACAAATCCGCATGCATAAACACTACAGCTGCAGGTGCCTTTATCCTTCCTGTGAAAACATTTTGTATGGTCCGGTCGGAGTTTTCTCTGGAAGTTTTGACGAGATCTGCAACGCAGCGAATGGTTTGTGCGAAGCATCATTGCTTCTGTCGACACCAATTGCTAACCATAGTAGATCCATTTTGGAGTTCCATTTATGCTGTTGTGCCCTTTCCACATCAAACAATTCTTTCAAAATTCATGAATTCAATTGGAACAATTTACCACTCGATTGTAAGAAATAGCAGTGTCAGCATTCATCAAATGATAGTGTTTAACAACACCGAAGTCTTATTTGTAGAAGCTGTAAGGAGTACTAGCCAAGTAATTTGATACACATACTCTAGGATTTGATCCAAGGCTCAGCGATGGGCTTGTATTCAGGTCCTTCTGCGTATCCTGCCGCCTAAGTTTTACTTTTTCTTAGGATTACCGGCCTGTCTTGCTCTCCTTGCCAAGTGTTTCTTGGCCACAAACTCGCAGTTGTGCATGAGAATCTGGGTGTTCATACTTCGAGTACCATGTTCCAAAAATGACGACATATTCAATCCGAACGCATCAAAGCTTAATCCCCGCGAAGCTCCTGTTTTCTCGTGAAAATCACTACGAAACAAAGCTGAAAGTACTGCGATCATGACGAGCGCCAAGGCATTCCGCCGTGCCAAGCCGTCATCATCGGCAATCCCGAGTTGCACCACAGTCGGAAAACGGAAATCTCACTTCGCGCTAATTGGCAGCCCGTAAGCTTCCGCCTGAAAGCCACTTGAGGCGCAGTGAAATCATTCCAAATTGGGTCGGTCTTGGCAGGGTTGGCTGCCGTTGATTGGATAGGAGCCGAATCTGACATGGGGCCAAATGCGAAGCTTAATGCGGACTGGAATACAATATACGCGTATATGCACTTGTATCATCCCACTGTTGGAAGACCTGAATAAAGTTGTGGAGGCGCAGGCATCGTGAGATGGATTCAAAACGTATTAAAGAGAGTTGGACCGTAGCTCACCAACATCATCACACCTGACTAAATATCTCAGCGCTTCCTTTTCAACTTCTCTTCCAATTTCCTTTTTTTTTTTTTCCTTTGTGAAGTCTACACCACTGCTGTGTTGCTTTTCAGCGCGTTCTCAGAGAGCAATTCTTTCCCCCGTTCTCTCTCCTCCAATCCCTCAACCATGTCCGACGACCATCCCTTCTACAAATACGACCCAAACCGGGGCGCCGCCCTCGCCTACGCCATCATCTTCGGCGTCACCACCATCACTCACATCTACCAATGCCTCCGGACAAGAACCTGGTACATGATAGCCTTCATCCTCGGCGGTTTATGTTCGTGCCCCCTCCCCCCCTTCCTCCCGCACCCAACGTACTAACCCCCCACCCGCACAGTCGAAACCGTCGGCTACATCGCGCGCTACATCTCCATCCGCGAGCCCCGCTCCACCGCTCCGTACATCGTGCAAACCCTCCTCATCCTCATCGCGCCCGCCCTCCTCGCCGCGTCCATGTACATGGTGCTCTCCCGCATCATCCTCGTCACGCAGACCGAATCGCTCAGCCCGGTGCGGCGCACGTGGCTGACGCGCATCTTCGTCGGCGGCGACATCGTGTCCTTCCTGGTGCAAGTGCTCGGCGGCGGCATCCTGGCTAGCGGTACGACGGGCGACAAGCCCGACGCGGACCGCATCAAACTCGGGGAGAACGTCGTGATTGTCGGGTTGCTCGTGCAGCTGTTGTTTTTCGGGTTTTTCTTGGTCGTCGGGTTGTGGTGGAAGAGCCGCGTGGGGAGAAGGGGGATGGTGGCGCTGGCGGCGCGCGTGCCGTGGAAGAAGCACTTTATTGTGTTGATGGTGGCGAGCGCGTTGGTGTTTGTGCGGTCGGTGTTCAGGGTGATTGAGTACGTTATGGGGGATGATGGGTACCTGCTCGAGCACGAGGTCTTCGCGTACGTGTTTGATGCGGTGCTGATGGATGCGGTTATGGTGCTGTACAATGTGGTGCATCCGAGCGACGTTACCAAGCCGTTGAAGGAGGTCCCGAGGGGCGATTTGGAGGAGGAGTATACCATGCTGCCGGGGCGTCCGGGACGGGAGTATGAAGGAGGTATGGCTGGTGGTATGGGGCCGTATCATCAGACCCATTAGAAAAGGGGTGTTGTGAGGATGCGTTGAACAGAGGTTAACCTTTTCGAGTTGTACCTGGTGTTAATAATGTGGATTAGACGGGCTAATAGATTGTAGATATCGACATTGTATATACGTTCAAAATTAAACATCATATACTCAAACCCTCACTGCAGGATGCAACCGCAGCCATTTTTACATTTTTAAAAGTAGGCGTCTACAAGGCAGAGAAACGCGTGTAGAGATCGAGATGAAAATGCATGCGTTGCTAGTGTGGCGGCTGACTTGCATATGGAACATAGCCCGAACTCCAGCTCCATGGCAGATGGGTCTCCCGTGGACCAGTAAGAAGTTGTAATGCGGTCACGAGCTGAAAATGTGGTCACACAAGGCGCAGAGCTGAAGTCCCAGAGATAAAAGCACGTTTAACCCCATTCAACAAAGGGAAACATGCAATTCCAGCTTCCCCTACTCGATCAGGATTCTTCTCTCAACAGAGCATGTGATACTGCTGACGTAGAAGTGTTTCCTCTGAAAACATACGTATGGTGAACCGTTTAACCTGAATTTGCCTTGTGGTAAAAGTTTCTTGCTGACTGAAAGTTTTCTAGCCCCACATGCAAATATTAAGCCTGTGAAGCCGTAGTTATACTTGTGCAGCAAGGAGGGCTACGTGCTTTAACTCCATACACCGTCACAATGGCTTCCACAGTCCACGAACCATCCTCACAATGTTCGAGCATAACATGCGTGTACTATCCAAAGATACACCATATTACCCACCTCTCGGATATGAGCGAGTTCAAACCGTCTTCAGAACATTACGAGCTTTTCTTCCCTGGATTCTGCTCACGGTGCTCAATATCACAAGTCGAAATGGATAGACTGTGCACTTTCTGTCACCACCTCCGGCTGCAGCATCTTTTCTATTGCCTACGCGATCAGAAGATCGAGATAGAGCCGTATCTAGTCTTGGGTCGTCTCGCAGATCTTCAACTACGCTCTGGCTGCGCCTTTTGTACTTTCATCCTCCAGGTGGTGCAAAAGGAATCTCAGGCTTTGCGCGTCACCGTTGATGGGAAGGACTTTGTCAGTCTATTGCTGCATCTGTCCTCCAACGACTCATTACCGGATTTTGCTACTTCGACACTGAATCCCTTCAGCAATGCAGTTGTCGAAGTGTGCAGTGGTTCTCAACATACGAGCATCGATTCATTCACAGCCGATGAGGATGAGCTTAAGTTGCGTAAGCTTGATCAACGGCTTCATATACGTCGAAGAAAGTCACCGGATGAACCAAAGACGATGGGCGAGATCGTTGATTGGCAGCGACTAAGAACTTGGATAAAAGAGTGCACGGCTCACCACCTTCATGACGACCCCATTCATCCACCCGGAGGGGATATCTTGGGGAGTTTGCTTTTCATCGATGTCGAGAAAGGTTGTATCGTATCAGCCTCAAGCCTATGCAACTACATTGCTCTCAGCTACGTTTGGGGCGACCATACAGCTGAGACGATCCAAACGACGAAGCAATCAATCGACAAATTGCGCAAAGTCGGCTATATACTGCGCCATCATATCCCCGCTACCATTAGGGATGCAATGATTGCATGCCGTCTGCTTGGTGTACCATACCTCTGGGTTGACCGGTTCTGCATAGTGCAGGATGATGAAGTCCAAAAGCACGATCAAATCCGCTCGATGGGTATGATATACTCAGGTGCGCTGCTAACAATCTGCGCCGCGGCAGGCGAAAATGCAAATTATGGGCTTCCAGGCGTCCAATCAAGACCACGAGCGCAAGTTCGGCCTCGAACGTTCGCTTTTGGGGTCGAGGTAGTACCTGCACGGGGAAATCATCAATCAACTTGGGACTTGCGAGGATGGACATATCAAGAGATGATTCTATCAAGAAGGCGCCTCGTATTCACCGACGAAGAGGTCTTTTTTGAATGCAATCAAGGATCTTCTGCTGAGGTGTCCACCCCCATAGAACCTCCATCTCCTTATGTCTCTCTTGACGGGTTCGATACAAAGTTGGAAAGCTATATGAACCATATCAGGAAATACACAAGGCGAAATCTCTCGTATAAAACAGACGTTTACAACGCATTCGCTGGGGTGGTTGGCAGCATTTATCCTTCCAAGGGTCTGATATATGGAGTTCCTACGTCAGCATTTGATGAAGCAATTCTCTGGGAGACTTTGTCTGGGCATAACAATGATCGGTGGCCCCGCCAGAACTTTGAAAAAGACCTCTATGTTCCCAGCTGGTCTTGGGCATCCCAGTTCGGTCATGCAGTATCACACAGTATGCACTTTCCAGTACTTGGGTCTTTCGCCAAATGGTCATTTGTGGAACAAAAAGATCAATTTCGGGTTATAGAATCAGCCGATACCCCAATGGGCTGGACCTCATTTTTAAATCGTTCGTGTTACGATCCTCGCCTCTACTTAGCATTAGCCTGGAGAGAACATGTTATTGAAAGCTCCCCATCATTCACTATCCGCTGGGACCGACCCTTCGTACAGATTGAGTCGCATGTCATCAAGGAATGGCCAACCTACCGCGATTACTGGGAAGAAGCTCATGGACGAACTCGAATCGAAAAGAATGTTCAAACACAATCGGTAGGGAGGTTACTTGTTCGGACATCAGTCGCCATTTTTAGGCTCGGGGCTCCCAAAAGGCATTTCCGGGTTTCTGGCCAATTGATGTGCGTAGTATACTCAGACGACAACTTTCCATGTGGCTGGGTTGGTCTACCTCCTACTATGGTTGAGACAGAAATGCCGGACATAGTAGAGTCTGTTCTGACGTTCGGAAAAAGGAACGTGCAACTAATAGCGCTTTCATGCACACACTTGGCAGGCACACATCTCGAAATTATCCTTAGAGGGCACTATTCGCTTTCAAAAAGGGGCAGATTGAAGAGGTACGGATATCCCGTGGCGTTTACAGCTATGAGAGACTGAATTTTGCTCTAGCTCTCCTAACCACGAATCACGCTTTGATGCGATGGATAGCAAAATTGAAGATCCATCTAGCTACTATGCAGAGTTCATTACTCCCGAGACGACATATTATGATTCCGCAAATTCTCCATTGTATCCGCTACCTGCAATAAAAGTCATGATGATCAGTTGGCAAGGTGATGTTGCCTACCGCGTGGGTCTTGGGATGGTGCTGCTGCGTCAGTGGAATAAGGCCAACCCAACATTTCGCACAATCATTCTTGGCTAGAAAGGAGAGACAAGAAGGCATGAGTATGGAAGGTTTTCTTATATGTATCTATTGCACTTCAGATTATTGATAAATGGTTGTTGGCGTACACTGCAAATTGAACATTTTTCTGGACTTTCCCGCTCACCGTGTACAGCAGCGGAGGGGCAGGGGGTTAGGGTTTTATTTTAGAACGCGCATGCCTTTTCTAGAAGTATAGCCGTTATCTGCATGGTTTTTGTATGAAGTTGGCCGATCTCTTGTTCGTTTGGGACGAGAGCCTCGTGTCGCTCTGCAATACGAGGGGTCTTGTGCAAATGAGGCAGGCAGCAAGAACGACCACTCCACAGCCAAGCACTTGGTCAGGTTATCGCCCTGGTGCACTGTTACCCCACGATCGCCCATATATTGCGAGTGTCTGTAGCGGTGATGCCTTGTCACTAAACGATCGTTTTTTTTTTTTTTTTTGCGTTGCTACTTTCGATTAACCCTCGTTCGCTTGAACATGCTTCCGAAAATCGCTCTTCAGGGTGGCCTCGTGGCTCTGCTGGTGCAGACAGCCACAGCCCAAGTACGATGCGCCACTCCCGATCCCCCAAAAGAGCTGCTGGAGCATGCAGCAGAGATGAAAGCGCAAGAAAAGGCGATGAAAGATGCTGGAATCCAGCAAGCCCGGGCCCCTATCACAATCAATGCTTGGTTCCACGTCATCGCTGCCTCTGACGCCGTTGAGGATGCCAACTTGACTGTAGAGTATTTCTTACCAAATTTCATTCGGTATCATCTGACGTCGTAAAAGGATGAAATGCTTCAAAACCAACTTGAGGTGCTCAATTCCAACTATGCTCCGCACGACATTCAGTTCAATCTTTCGGGCACAACCAGGACTGTCAACAGCAGTTGGTCTGATAACACCGATACGCTTGCCATGAAGACGCAACTCCGGAAGGGCGATTATGCCACTCTCAACCTGTATTTCCAGAGGGTAAGCTGATATACCTCGAAAATTCCAATGGCCACGGCTGACCGTTATGCAGAAACTCCCGGGTGACTCATCAGGGTAAGTGAAACAGAAAGCCGTCTTTCGAGGGAGTTGCTCAGCCACTTCAGTTACTGCACTTTCCCTGGAATCGTTGAAGAGGGGACGCTAGACTTCTTCAACGACGGCTGCGTGATTGACGCCCAGACCGTTCCTGGAGGCAGCAAAGTCCCGTACAACGAGGGGAAAACGGCCACGCATGAGGTAAGGGGTCCTTGAATCTGTTACGTTGAAGCATTGCATTGATGTCTAACCACGGGTTCGCAGGTCGGCCACTGGTTTGGTGAGTCCATCCGTTGTTCCTTCGCAACAGGGTGGCTGGAGAGTGGCTGACGCAGGAATCCTTCCCAGGTCTCTACCACACTTTCCAAGGCGGCTGCAACGGCGGCGACGGTATCGACGACACGCCAGCTCAAGCAAGCTACAGCGAGGGCTGTCCCGTTGGCCGAGACTCGTGTCCGGATCTGCCTGGCCTGGACCCGATTCACAACTACATGGACTATTCAGATGAGTGAGCTGTCCCGTGTTGCCGATTACGATCGAATATTTCCTAACACTTGGCCTAGCGCTTGCTACGAGGAATTTACTCCTGATCAAGATGCTCGCCTGCGGTCCAACTGGGACTACTATCGCGCGGCCGCGCAGGGCAGTGAGTAGAATCGAGGAACAGGTTTGCGTGGCTGTGTACGTGAAACCGAGGGCTCTAGGCAAGCGCGAGGTGCTTATCAAGCTATCAATAAGCAAGATCGGACATGATTGGTTACTACGATTGGCTTAGTGCTCGACTTGGCTGAACCGGGAGATCCTTCGATTCTCTTTGGAACCCGCAAACCTTAATTGGGATAAACAAAATAAGCGGCTGAACATGACTCCGAAAGTGGCAGTCTAGACCCCGCACTGCCTACAAGCGCACATCAAGCTTATTATGACCCCGAGGTCGAATCGGTAATGCAATCCATCACAGTAGCACCAAGGATACTTGCAAAGTCAAACGGTCACCGGTGACTAATGAATTCATGAATCACATGTCCTTCGGAGACATACATGGCTTTTCATAGGAATGTGTAAAAGGGATTTTCTGGTCACGGCCATCTTCTCTGCTGATGCTGCAGAGCTGAGTTTAAACTTTGCCAAAGGAATAGTGAGCCACCCCGCCTGGTATGGATTTGCCCCGAAAATGTGTCTAACGGAGGCTCAGCAGACAGAGCAATCCACAAATCGCGTCCACTTCAGGTAGGACCTTTTCACGAGGGTGATGGCCAAGTGAATCTACGAGGCAACTTGGCAAACGTGATGACTGGTCCAGCACCTCCAGCGCGGAAAATGGCTAGGAACTTGCATACGGCCGCTATAGTAGAGTAGTCTCTGAAAGGAGAACTAGTAAGACAGTAGCAGAAATTCTGGCGTGGGTAAACTTACCGGGATTGATCGTCTGTTTGAGGAACAGTTAGCTGGTTTAGATGGTGAGCCCTAAGATCAGGTTTTAGGAGTATGTCTCACCGCCAACAAAGTTATTGGCCGCGCTATTGGTCACTAGATCTTCCGAACTACACGTGAAGTCGAGCGTGCCGCCACTGGTGGCAAGGATTCTGAACGAGATCGAGTTGATCACGTCGGCAATTTTGCGCACCGTGAGGTCCTCGATCCGGTATGTTAACATCTGGGCCAGGGCTATGGCAGTGAGGAGGAGCACTGGTGAGAAGCTTTATGTATGAAGTGATGAGTTGGTGTTATGTTGAATTGAACGGATGGATTGACCGTTGTGATAATAGGACTATCAGGGCTGATGTATGGGAATCCGTCTATGAATGTGCAGCAGCTTGTGATTGTGGTGCAGGATGAGATGATTTCTGATTTGCGTGAGATCTACCACGAGTGTCTGCGCAGACTTTCATCGAAAGGAGTTGTGTGCTCTGTGGGTTCAACCAAAGTAACTAGTGCTTACACAAGCAAGGACTGCGTAGCTATGTATATGTGTAATTTGTGGTTGTTCCGGAACAGACAGTTAAATGACTACTTCCTGTTTCAGTCGACACGTCAATTCCTTACTGAACAATGTTGAAAGAAGCCAGCCAAGAAGATCCATTTAGCCTAGTAAATAACGGTCTAGGCCTTGCAATTGATGCAAATGCACATTAAGCTCGTTGAGCCCCCCAGGTTGAATTGAGAACTGTAACAGATGTGCATTCATCACGGTGGTGTGGAGAAACTCTATCGCGTCAAAAAGTGATTAATAACTAGAAAGATACATAAACTATTGATGTAAAGCATGACTACAAGTTGTTTTTGTAGTTTTGTGGTGAACGATCAAATGAGAAGGCCGCCATGTGCCACCCCCTCCAGTGACTTCCAGAAGGTTGATAGTAACGGGTCGGGACTGCTGGCAACCGGTGTTGAAACAGGAAAGCGGCGTGTTGGTAGTTCCGGTATAGTAGCTTCTGCAAGAACGATTAGCAAAACCAAGGAAACATTCAATGCGGGTAAGCTTACGTAGACCCAACAGGATCGTTTAGACCCAAGCCACAGTTTGCCGGTTGTGCTGGTGTAGCCGAGAAGAAGCCGCCGTAGGGGGATTGCCGAACCTTCACAAATGAATCGGTTGGTTGATTGGTCGATTGGTCATTAGGACTGCACTGGTAGTTGAATGGATGAGATGCCATCAATGGCCGTGAATGAAACTTCGTTGATATATCCCGCCGAAACTGCGGGTCACGAAGTTCGTGGTCTGGACCATTATCACTTGCGGTCATCATCGTCATCATCGTCGTCGTCGTCGTCGTCGTCGTCGTCGTCGTCGTCGTCATCGTCATCGTCATCGTCATCGTCATCGTCGTCATCGTCATCGTCGTCTTGCCTTCGACGAAGAGAGGCGGAGTCGTCACAGTCCTCATCGTCCTCGCAGCAGTCTGGATCGTCGTCATCGCATTCATCTTGCCTCTTACGAACAGAGCTGGAGTCGTCATCGTCGTCGTCGCAGTCCGGGTCATCGTCATCGCAACCATCATCGCAGTCGGGGTCGTCATCCGGACATTCTTCATCTTGCCTTCGATGAACAGGGTTGGGGAAGTCCTTCGGATCAAACAGAACTCCTCTTGGCTGCGCAGGGTTGAGGGAAGTTCCCTCTGGCTGGCCACGAGGCAAAGCGACCAGGGGAGTGGCGCAGAAGAGCGCAGTGGCGATGATAGTAACAAACTTCATCTTGATGGAGATTGGATTGTATGTTGAGTGGTTGAAGGGATGAACCGAGTATGTATGAGCTGATAGATGATTTTGGAAGGCTCAACGGGGCGACTTGGGAGTCTTTATATATGTGGATTAGATAGTGACTGTGGTTAAGATGGTAGGTCAAGCTTTAGCGTTGGATTTACTGGTTGACCGACATTGCCTGGGCCGAAGGAATTGGGCATTGCGCCACTCGTATGCAAAGTAGCTAGTGGCTTGTAGACTGGGACCGCGCAGCTGCATGCATAGTCTGTGGCTGTTCAGCTTCACCGACCGCATTCTTCTGGATCAACATGGCAATGTTCCTCCCGTAATGCTTACCGAATATAGAAGCTTCAGTAATTACCATGCAGGAGACGTCTTGTATCAATCTCAAAATGCACAAGTCCGAATTTGTAACGTTGTACAAAACATGCAAAAGTTACTTGTTACACTCTGACATTGATTCAAAGTTTACGTAACGTCCATTGAGTATTTTTTTCTTGATATCAGCACGAGAATCATGCACGAGATACTCTACCTTGGAGGTTACCGGCACGGCCAACTACTGGTGCAGGCCGCAAGAATTAATCACGTCAAGCAGCCGTCGGAGAAGGGATCATTCGGCTTGAGAGCCTCGGGTTTCAAGTTGAAGACACCTCCAACCGACAAACCGTTCTTATGTGGACTGCAGCTAACATGTCTGCGGATTGAACATCACATTCCATCCAACCTTTTCAATTACCTACTGAATAGGAGTCGGGAATGGGAACCTCGGGCTTGCGGGAATCAGTGAGTATGCTTTCTGCCAAGATATCTGGAAAAATGACTAAAGTGGATGAAGCTTTCGATATCAATCCTAGATAGTGCCTCATTTGGTACGTCGGACAACTCAGCAGCCTGAGCCAACTAAGAAGTGCATAGTCGCTCGGAGCTTGCAATTTTGAATATATTTTGACTAGATCTATAGATCTGCACCTACGGAGGAGGCCTTTTGGCTTTTTCCCACTAGGTTTAAGATTAGCCACTTGCAGCCGAAGTTCGAGAACTATTCCAAGTTCCAATGTGTAATCGTTCATAATGTCGTCCTGATTAGCCGAAGAAGCACTGGTCAATGCTCAACTCGCCACCGTCGGCAAATGTAAGAGTCCGGCGTTATGGGCTGCACCACGCCACCATGCAAACTCTTTATAGATTATTTTAAAAGTCAAGATTCTGGTCGAAAGATCATTCGACATATATATGTTTTCCCAATGAGAAGAAAAGGCATGAAGCCTACGATTAGGCTCAATACCACAAGACAAAATGCAACATCCAGTCTCCACCTTCTTAATTGGTCTCCACACCGATATCGGTACCCACATTAATTCAGCTATCCCAATCGTACCGATGGGATACGAGCGTGTATAAATGGCTGAATAATACGCACGGAACGCTTCCCGCTGCCGATCGCAGATGACACAAGCTAAGAACTCCACCATCAGAGATGACTTTAATCTCTACCACTCTCGATAACACTAGAAACCGTATACCAATGCAAAATTTTGCAATCAATGCCTGATTTCTTTTACTCCATTGACAACTAGCGGCATTGACTACAGTTAGCCTTCTTGACTATAAGTTCCTCTGTCTCCGTCATAGGGAGGATTTATAGTCGCAGAGTTTGTGGTCCTATCGGATTGTTGTTATGTAATCACGTTGGCTTGCTCTATTGGGATCGTACCATGTCCCAACATTGTTCCCTGCCCTGTTTTCACGACGCGCCGCTTCCCTTGGCGCTTCGTTGGCTGGAATACATCGTCTCTGCGGCATTTTTTCTCCTGCAAGATTCCCTTGCTGCGCACTTCGTGAGCGCTCCGCTCTTTGCGGGAGCTTTCGACATGAAGCTCTTTCCAACTGTGACTGTCATCAGTTCTGGCGATCATTTGATGTGTTATGGAGCGTCGCGACTGACAGTGATTAGTTGCATTCATACAATATCCGCAAGGCTGAGCAGTTAGGGGTAGCTAGGAGGATAATTCATTGGAGAATTGACTATGAACAGCCCGTCACTTCCATAATGTTGCCATAAATCTCCTCCACAGTCGACCAGAGTGATATTGAGCACTGACAGCCCGAAGCCTCTTGTTTGACGTGTATTGCCGCTAGAGTCTTGAGAAAGCGCAATCAAGCCCGGGATGCCAGATCAAACCCTCCACATGGCCAAATTAACAGATGAGGTTGCAATCCTCAGTGACCTCCCAGCAGCATGGCTGGGGGTCGCGCTCCTCGAGCTCGACTGGAGACGCCATGGCGATAGCCGCTATAAAGCAGAACGTCAGTTCATCGTGCACATTCTCGGGAACAGAAAAAAACACACCAAGGGCAAGAGCAGCAAAAGCGAAAAGCTTCATGATGATGGTGTTGATAGTTGATGCGGCGTGACCGTTGGTCCGTTTCTGTGGATGTCGTCGCTCGGCGGTGACTGAAGTGGTGGATGGATGGCCTTCAAAGGGGTGAGAGGTCAACCTTTATACCCATAAACGCAGACTTCCATCCCGCTTCATCAACCATGAGACGCCGACTTCGGGATATGGAAAAGGAATCATTCCCGTCTTGCGGCGAGGTCCCCTCTGCTGGTGTATGGTCCGTCAGCATGGACACCATACCAATGCAGGTCTGGCGAAAGGCCTCCAATCTGTTGTCTCCGTTCAGATAATCAAGATCAGATAAAGGCCAAGTCTGGGCAAAGTGGAGTCAACCGACTTCGGGCTGCCTGTTCTGTGAGCTGTACATCTGCAGGCCATGCTCAGACTGCTTCCTTGCTGTTGTCCTGAGCTTGAGTGTGGGCCGATGAGCTGATGGTCATTGCCATAGCTCTTTCGATTCACGCAAGGTTCAAGCCCGCAGGCTCACTCCAAGGTCAGAATTCCCTGGACTGGCATTTGGGTAGTAGTCTATATTTGCTGGAAAGGAATATTGTGGCCGATTCATGTGGATTGGTTGGGTATTGTCAAGATGCTTAAGGTGTGGTCGCACACGAGCCACAAGCACTTCCAACACGACACCTGCCAGCAGACTGCATAGCCAGGGGCTTTCCTAGCAGTGAAAATGAAGTTTCACCGTGTCGCTTGGCAAGTGCGCGATAATATCGGTGTCCCAATACGGATGAAAAGATCTTCATTGATGCTACTGTAACTAGCATCATTTTGCGACGGTCGAGAACTGATGCCAAGCAACCTACATAAGCGGTGTTGCCACCCCACCTCATGCACGGTTGTATGCAGTTGGAAAAATTAACAGACTGCACGCCACGATACCTCCTACGTCAATCCCGCCGTGATTTCTCCGAATTTTGTAGCCGATGCTGATGCTGAAGAGTTTAGAGCGCATCGCTGTGGGTGAATATCAATCTGGCTTGCTTGTGGGCAAGACTGATGCTCTACTCTAGCTAGCCGAACCGAGAGGATCGTTGAAGGCTCAGGAGGTCTGCCAACTGTTTCATCTTGCTGCTAGATACCTATGGATGTACCACGCCATTTGTAATGCCCGAGTAAGGCCGAAAGTATCTAACATTACTGCCAAGGACTGCGTTCTGGTAGGAACAAAAGTTCAGTCATGCACAGCATCAATGAATCTGAAGCTATTGGTCTCCATAGGTTGTAATAGCGATCGTCTGGCTGAGTAATTCTCTACTTCGATACCGCTCACCAATAAAACTCGCGATCGTTGCCAATTCGAAGCATTATCGGTACCGGATACCACCGGGAAGCTACGGTAAGGAATTTCATTGCTTGGCACCCTCGGCATATTTTATTTTCTCTGTGTCCGTTACCGCTGTGTTAGCGTTCGATGCTGATGTCACCGTAAGCTTTGACTTGGAACATGATAGTCGCGGCACCAACAGACGGCAGTCGCCCATGAGCGTCACCGGTCTTTGAAACGGGACATGTGGGCCACATGCGGCTCCACATGTGACTCTTTGACATGTGTCCGTGGGGCACCTAAGTCTTCCCTTTCAAGATCCCACAATCTATGACTACCAGGCTGGTCTAGTACTGGCCCTTGAGGAAGCGATGTTGTAACGGAAGGTCTTCATACCTCTTCCTTGCCCATGGCAGCAATCCCTCACAGAAATTATTCGTCTGTAAATCTTGCCATCTTAATGTATTTTCGATGTATATTTGTCCAGCCCCCTTTTCAGGCGTACTGATACCATAAGAAAGCTCCTACGATGTGGACCGAGTACACCGAAAGCCTCCATTAAGCCGGATGATCACAGTTCAAGATGGCCGTGAACACGAGAAACACGAAGTCAAGGGGTTCTCTGATGTGAAGGTGACGTATCTAGTTTGAAAGCTCCTCTGAAGCGGTGACAGCTAGGGACCTATATATACTACTCGCTATTACGCCTTCAACAGCTATCTATCACACCATCACTCGACCAATCTGTCTTATCAACTTCATCAGTCTCTTCCACCAGCCACCCTCGCTCGGCAGCACTTCCACCACAATGCATTTCTCGAAGACCAGCATCATCGCTTTCGCGGCCCTCCTCACCTCCGCCGCCGCCGTCTCTCCCATCGAGACCCGCAACGCCGACGTCCAGACCTGCCGCGCCAACTTCGTGACCTGCCAGTCCGACCCGCGCATCACCGACACTTCCTCCTGCCAGGCAGACGCCAAGAAGTGCTGCGACAACGTGGCCACGCCCGCCGAGAAGGCCGAGTGCTACAGCTACGCCGGCCTGCACGAGAAGCGCGCCAACGACCCCAACACCTGCCGCGCCAAGTGGGAGACGTGCCGTGCCAACCCCGCCGCCGACCTGGACGAGTGCCACGCTCAGGCTAAGGAGTGCTGCGATAACGGCGCTGCGGATGACAAAGCGGAGTGTTACAAGCTTACTGGGACGCAGTAAGCGGGGGGATGGGATCTTCACTGCACAACAAAGGGGCTACGCATGCCTCCCTAAGACCGCCACTTGCAACCCAGCAGCCTTGGACTCGTTCACATCTCTTCATGTACATAATCCACGCTCCTTACATATATTCTCAGCCTTCGAGATTAGCTTCAAATAGGAATATTGAGAAGGTTTAAACATCCTCTTTTCTGTCTCTTGTGCGCGCCAACTAGCGGCTTGAGCCGCGCCGTACTCTACAACGTAGTAGCTTTCAGCGCTAAGGGGAAGACCAGTCAGGATGCCCTGAACGGCCCATCACGTCATTTGTAAGGCTGTCGAGGGCGTCGCTTGATTCAGTTCCAGAGAGTGCCCAGTCGGTCCTTTCAGGAGTTGGACGCAAGCTTTCCTGGCACCGAATCGATATCGCACGAACCGAAGGAGGAATAAAGTCACATGGAAGATGCACATGAAACCAGTCCTGGCAGATTACATAGATGATACTCGCCCCCTGAGACCGAACGCTTCAGCTTTCGTCGTTGGAGTCGTCCTGTATCGCATCTGAGTATTCTGATCCATGTTCTTTGCAGCTTATCTATCTTTTAGGCTCTCTCAGCCTCCTGGAACATGATGGTAATGTAGAGAGGGGTAGTGCAGTCGACGGCTAGTGTGGATTAAATTTGTGCTCATCCCATGGGTAGTTGAAACTATTATCCGGACGTGAATGTACAATTTTAATTCCACATTTGCATCCGGATGATAGCTTCTACTACCTACAAATATTCTTTTCATTGAAAGAAAAAAGAATTGGCTAACGGCATGTTCTAGAACTCTGCTATTCTTCCCGCTAGCCATCTGCTGCAGTAACCCTCTGTGTTGCTGAAATACCGATTGACTGGAATATGCATTATAGTCTTACTAATACTCGGACCCAGAAGATACTAAGCCAAAAAGAGTGTTTACGAACATGCTAGCGGACGTGACGGAAATTGTAACAGCGATACCGCTACCAAAAGAGATATATGTATGATAGTTCATAATTCTCCTGTAGAGAGTGGGCTGGGATATACTAGCTGCGCTGGAGAGAAGTGCCTTAACTAGCGCAATTTCCCAGAGGGTAGACATGAGCTGACTGGCTAGCTATGTAGCCTCATGCAGAGCGGCTGGGTGAAGACCATGTATCTAAATGGATACCCAGTTTATGGTTTAAAAGACAGGAAAAATGTTACAAGTACGTACATGATTGGTCAACAAGGCAAATCTTATTCAACGATGCTTGCCTACCTTATTTATTCTACGAAGGTAAAGGTGGCACGTTCCATTCACTGGCGGAAAAAATACATACTTTCGGATTCGTTATCGTACAGCCACATTCGGTTACATAACAAAGAGACATTTATTACATTCTCGCCGTTGTTATAAAAGGTCGAGTATCAGCGCTTGGTAATATTTCTACCAAAAATACTAACGTTGCGTTCCCCGCCATTGACAATTTTCTATCCTGTGGCACTCTTTGTGAAGTAGTAAATTCGTGATGCTACAGGCATCGTATGTACACCTGAGCCAGCTTCTGGCGTATTACATAAAGTCTGCGAATGGCCATGTGTGCACACTCCGCTGTCTTTCTTTTTGAAGAAGTCTCCTTTGCGTTGAACGGCCCATCAAAGCTTCGCGTTCCAAGCCGCACGATCGGCACTTGGCAAAGGCTTGTCCTGCCCATCCCAGAAGAGCGGGCAGAGTTGAAACCACTTTTCCCTGCTGCAGTAGACATGCACTGACCTCTTATGACCGAGGTCGACGTACTTGAGAATACTCAAACCATGGGCGTTCTCATATGAGAGGACGGTCCCGTTGGTGGCTTTAGGCTCACCTACAACGCACGGCGTCCTCGGTTCATCCAAGAAAATATAGTGGATGACGCCCGACCACCACGCATTCACTCTATGCGAGCCGCGGAATGTCGCATCGCCCACGAGCGAGTGCCGTCCTCTATCGTAATCGCCAGCATCGTAATGCGCGCCGTAATGATCCTCCTAAAAAGCGACGAGTCAGCAACGAACAGCAATTTTACAAGGGCCATCCCTACCTTCGCCCAATACACCTCAAAATACGAAAACGGCGTATCGTCGAACCTCCCAAACAAACACAGCACATGCTTATCCTCATGCAGCCGCCGCAAGTACTCCCGATGCTCGTCCACCGTCCCCGTCTCGTTCCACCCCTTCGCCACCCGCGGGTCGTTCTGCCACTTGTTAAACAGCGCCAGATGCACCTCGTCGCGCCAATCCACCACCACGAGCGAGAAGTGCTCGTCCAAGTGCGGTATGTACCGACTATACACCACCGACCCCGGCGCGGGCTTCGCCGGCCTGACCGGATGCCTCGCGTACACCCGCTCCCGCGGAAACTTCATCGAGAACTCGTAGTCCTGCGGCGTCGGCGGATACGCGCTGGCGCCCTTCCGCACCACGCCGCCGTCCGTCCCGTCGCCGACAGCCCATATAGGCCGCGGCCCGAAGGGGCTGCCCGCGCCCTGCCAGAAGGCGGCACGGCGCAGGATGAGCTCGGCGGAGGGAGGGGTGGACACGTCTTCGTTGCCGGCGGCTGTCCACGCCCGCGGGTGCGGCAGCGCGAGGCCGGTCCGCAGCAGTTCTTCGCGCAGGACGGAGCTGTCCGGCCCGAGGAGCGTGGCGCGCAGCTGTTCTTGTGACGGGTAGATGACGAAGAGGGCGTGGATGGCGTTCCAGAGTTGGGCTAGGGTTGGTGCTGCTGCTGCTGCTGCCGCCGTTGATGGTGGTGGTGATAATGCGTCGGCGTCATCGCTGAGGGGGGAGGTGGAGGTGGTAGAGTTCCATCGGAAGGCGGTGACGGCGCTGCGGCGCGCTCGTGCCCACGGGCTGTTGTCGCTGTCGGCGGGGAGCTGGTCCCGCGGCTCGTGCCGGAGGTCGTCAAAGGTGAGGTGGGCGGAGTGGAGGGGCTCCGGGAGGGGCTTCCCGCCGGGCTTTTGGGCGGCGGATTGCACGAGCCGTAGTGCGCGGGGGGAAGAGCCGGGGACTACCTGGACTTGGTAGGCGGTGAGGAAGGGGTGCGGGAGCTTGATGACGAAGTTGGCGGCTGGTGATTCTGCCATGTTGTCGAGCCGAGCCGAGCCCGGTGATTTGTTAAACAAGAGTGAATGGGAATAAGAGTTGGCTAAGCCGAGGGTATTAGGTGCTAATCTTATGTTCGGGCGTATAAATATATCAGAAGCTCTCTCGGTTGACATGCGGACATACGAGCTTGCCGAGCCGAAGTTCCGCTGGCAGCGACAATATGGCCACCCGCCTTCGAAGACATCCCTCCGAGAGCGGGGACAACGGGTACTGTGATGTCTGAGTCGTATAAGCAGGTGCGCTCCCTGTTGGTGTTTGGGACGATTCCGCAATTGGAGTGAGAAGGCGCCGGCACAGGAATGCGCCAATCACTTCGTATCCTTCAGGTCCTCCAGTCAGGTCAGGGCTAGGGCGAAGGCCCTGTAGAGTCACGGTTTACTCCGGGGTGGCACTGTCTGTAGGTGCGGTATAGGGCTTTGGGGAAGCTGTGTATTGCGTGCTTTGCGAGAGCCAAGGATAAAAGGGTCATGCAACCAGGAGCGGTAATGCACCAAACCACCCATAATCTCTCAGGAACATGGCAACCGAACAGCCCCACCCTCCGGTGCAGCACTGCATTGTTTCTTTTCCCACGCCTCAGATTCTCCTCGTCACGCTGAATAGACCTAAGCAGCTCAATTGTATCGATACGCACACAAGCAAGCAGATTCAACAGCTATGGAAGTGGTTCGACGAGAATCCATCGCTGTTGATCGGCATCATAACCGGCACAGGGCGAGCCTTCTGCACCGGGGCTGACCTGAATGGTATGCACGCCTCTCGGCTACAAAAGCGGGAACTTCCGACTAACACATGTGGTGGCTTTTTTTTTTCTTTTCAGAATGGAACAGGCTGAACGAATCCGGGCAGGTCTCGCCGATGGACGCTCCTGGGCTCGCCGGGCTACCGCGGCGAAGAGGGAAAAAACCGGTCATCGCAGCCGTCAACGGGATCTGCATGGGCGGTGGCTTCGAGATGATCGTCAACTGCGACCTGGTGATCGCGGCACGCAGCGCAGTTTTCGCCCTGCCGGAGGTCAAGCGCGGAATAGCGGCGGTGGCGGGATCCCTGCCAAGGCTGACCAGGATCGTGGGCAGGCAGCGGGCGATGGAATTGGCATTGACGGGCCGCGCTGTGACTGCCGGTCAGCTCGAGGCGTGGGGCCTAATCAACCGCGTCGTCGAGACCGAGCCTGTGGCTGCGGCCGTGGAGCTGGCCAAGGAGATCTGCGGGAATAGTCCGGATGGTGTCATCGTCAGCAAGGAGGGCATCGAACTGGGGTGGGAGAAGGCTAGTGTCGAAGATGGCAGCTCGCTGCTCATTGAGGGATGGTACGGCAGGCTCATGGCAGGGCAGAATTTTAAGGAAGGAATCAAGGCGTTTGCAGAGAAGAGGGCGCCACAATGGGTGCCGGCGAAGCTGTAGGATTTCGACAGGGATCTCCGCGGAACCACACCGCGGGCAACAACGATATTCAGGGCGAGCCGTTTTTAGCCGCTTCTAGAAAACCTGGTAAAGGTAGCGATTCCACACGTACTTTTTTCAAAGCCGATTTGATTCTCAGTTTGTAATTGGAAGAGCTCTGCTTACGGACGTACTCATAGCGAATGAATTTTCTGACCGCCTCTCTCGGTACGTTTCGCGTAGCTCAGGCACAAAGAAGTCGGTCCCGTGGTAAGGCGTGATCTGTGGATCTTGATGGAATATATCCATTATTTTTTTTAAGCGAGTCAACGCCATCTCGGAGCAGACGGAGGCCGCGGAGAGGGGCGGCGTGCTCCGACCGTCCCACACGTTCGCTTACAGTTGTCGATCAAACGGCGGGTGGAATACTCTAATCAGATGGTTTGGTATGGTGCAATAGGCGGGGGATTATCTGATTGGTCTAATCAGATCAGGCGCCGAAAAATCTAATCAGATCCTTTCGTATTCCGGCAGGAGCACGATCCCGGTCGGGCCCGACGGCGTCCGGATCTCTCA
This sequence comes from Lasiodiplodia citricola, assembly GCA_023089105.1. Lineage (NCBI taxonomy): Eukaryota > Fungi > Ascomycota > Dothideomycetes > Botryosphaeriales > Botryosphaeriaceae > Lasiodiplodia > Lasiodiplodia citricola. The sequence continues at coordinate 152,007 of JAJNLL010000077.1, read as the reverse complement.
TTCTCTTTCTCTTTCGTGTAGCACGTCCAAATATAACCAAGGCATCCCTCTCGACGCCCTCGGCCTTTCGGCCTGAAGGGCATCCAACATGGCACTTAGCGCACGGGCAGACTTCGCTATCCCATGTCGTCTTCCCGTCAACACCTTCCCAACTGCCGAGATACGAGGACAAAGGACACTAACGACGTTACATATGATCCATTCTGTGCGGAAATGCGCGCACCTTGGCACGCCTGACATCAGGAACAACGTCGCCGAGCGCGGTAGAGGAGGGCGATCTCGGATGAGAGCTTGAGCATGCAACCCTTAGGAAAAAAAATCTCATCGGCATGTGGCAGGCGACATCGCCGCGGCATGATTTTTCCGCTTAGAAAAAGAGCGCAGTAGCCAGCATCTTATCTCCAGCCATCTAATCTGGATCCATCATCTGACGGCTGCCACCAACCAAGCCACCATGCAGTCTAACGGCAGCCTCCCGGTCCCGGAGGCAGTAGGAGGCACGTACACAGGACAGTTGGAAGAGTCCTACATTCTGCCGTCTACGAAAGTCCCCGCTTTGCATCCCTTTCACACGGAGGCGTCTGATGAGCAGAATCATGGTTCCATTCAAAGACGCTCACTGCGTGGAATTGAAGCATCGGGCAAACGAGATGTGGCCGATGACGTCAGAAAATATGCAAACGCCGTCATGGCGTTCACCGGGCTGGATGATATTGCATTCGGCCTCTCCATAGGTGAATGGAAGGGTGTTGTGCACGCCGTGGCCGAGGAGGGACCTTCAAGTACTTCTGTGAAGGTGTTTAGCCTGACGCCGGCTACAGACGACCAAGTCAGTGCGCACACGGACTTTGTGTTGCACTTCAACGCCTTGAATCAAAGCCAACGATGGGAAGACGAGAGAGTGAGTTGAGAATATGTTTCTGTGTTGATAGCCCTGTCTGACTTTGACCAGGCAAAATTTATTCTCGAGCTGTCGCTGGACGGAGAATCAAATTCGGTGTCATACGATACCCAGTTGATCCCAGAGCCAGCCATTGCAAGCATTATACATGGCTTCGAGAGCTTCATGTACAAGGCAACAGTGGACGATAGCAAGCAGCTCCTGTCGATAACCAACTTCCCTCCCTTGACAACGCCGCCTCGGATACCGCAAGACCGAGACGAGATACTCAGCGTTCTGCTGCATTCAGACTTCGAGCGGCGCGCAGCTGAGACTCCCGACCGTCCAGCATTGGATTTTTTGCATGGAGGACATCACACAATTCTGTCGTATGCAGAGCTGGATGCAGCGGCGAACACATTGGCCGCTCAGATACTGGAAAAGCTGGGCCAGCCCAGGACCGGGCAGGAGGGCAGGCCAGACATCCTCCCGTTCTACCTTCCTCCGTCCCCCGAGTTATACATCTCGTACCTGGGCGTGCTCAAATCCGGCTACGGCTTCTGCCCGCTCCCACTGGACGCTCCGGAAGAAAGGCTGCGAGACATCCTGGACGACCTCGCTCCCCGCGCCGTCCTGGGCAGCGGCGCCCTCGAGACACGCCCTCAAGTCCTGCACCAGCTGGCCTGGATCGACGTCACGCAAGTGACGCAGCAGACTCCCTCCCACCCCGCTGCCGCCAAATCTCAAGCGCAGCAGATCAACCCAGCCGACGTCGCCTATGTCATGTACACGAGCGGCTCGACAGGCAAGCCAAAGGGCGTGCAGATCCAGCACCACGCCTGCACCTGCTCCATCCGCTCGCACGCGGCGACGCTGCCCCTCTCGACCAACCCCGCCAACCCATCCCGCTGGTTCCAGTTCGCCGCCTCGACCTTCGACCCCTCCATCATGGAGATCTTCGTCACCTGGTCCTCGGGCGCGACGCTGTGCAGCGCCGACCGCCAGCTGACGCTGTCCGACCTGGAAGGCACCGTCAGCGCCCTCGGCGCCACCGTCATGATGACGACGCCCAGCGTCGCGTCCCTCCTCCGGCCCGCGAAGCTGCCGACGCTGCGCAGCCTGTGGACGATGGGCGAGGCGCTGACGAGGAAGGTGATTGAGAACTTTGCTGGCGCAACCGCCACTGCAGGTTCAAACAGCAGTGACGGCAACGGTCCCACCGGCCTCGCCAACGCCTACGGCCCCACCGAAGCCTCCATCAACTGCACCCTGTTCCCCGTCCCACGCGGCTTCCGCGGCTCCGTCATCGGGCCCGCGCTCCCCACGTCTTCCCTCTTCGTCCTCGACCCGGCGTCATCCACGCCGACGCCCGTCCCGGCCGGCTTCGCGGGCGAGCTCGCCATCGGCGGCCCGCAGCTCAGCGCGGGCTACCTCAACCGCCCCGCCGAGACGGCGGCCGCGTTTGTTGAGAGCGAGGCGTTCGGGCGGGTGTACCGGACGGGCGATCGTGCGCGGTTGGTGTGGGGGGAGGGTGAGGGCGAGGTGTTTGTCGAGTTCCTCGGACGCATTTCTGCGGGGCAAGTGAAGTTGAATGGGCGGCGAGCGGAGTTGGGGGAGATTGAGGGCGTGGTGGCGGAGGTGCCGGGCGTCAAGGATGTCGCGGTCGGCGTGGCGAAGCATGGCAGTGCGCAGGTCGTCGCGCTGGTGGTGCTGGCGCCGGGCTGCCGCGCGGGCAAGGTCGTCGAGGCGTGCCGCGAGCAGGCGCGGAAGCGGTTGCCGGACTTCATGCGCCCTGCGTACGTCGAGGTCGTGGCCGAGCTGCCGCGGTTGCCGTCGGCGAAGATTGATCGGAAGCGCGTTGCGGCCATTGCGCAGGAGGTCGTCGAAGATGCGGCGACTCAGGCTCCGGCGGTGTCACAAGCTGTCGGCTCCTTGGGTGTCGGAGCGGAGCTGTTCACGCTCGTCCAGGGCCTTATTGCTGAAGCTGTTGGCACTGATGCGGCGCATGTGCAGGCTGAGGCGAATCTGTTTTCGCTGGGCCTCGACAGCTTGCGCAGCATGGCTTTGCTGCAGAGGTTACGCGAGAAGCTGAACGTGTCTGTCTCCGTTGCTGAGATCCTGCAGTGCCGGACGGCGGCAGGTGTTGCGGCGCTCCTGGCTGAGAAGCAGGCTGATGCCTCGCCGTCGACGGCAGTTGTTCTGGGCGAGCGTCAGCGTCAGCTTGAAAGCTTTGCCCGCAACCACAAACAGGACTGCGCAAACTACCTTGACTTGGCGGACGATGAGGTAGAGGCCGTGTATCCTCCTACTGCCACGCAGTCTGGCATGTTGGCCAGCTTCGTGCGGAGCCTGTCCAAGGATGCGCCGTGCAGGACGTACATCAACCACTCCGTCTTTGAGATACAAGAGGATGCGGATTTGGACAAGCTGAAGTTGGCCTGGGAGTCTGTACTGGCTAGGCACGAGGCTTTCCGGACCGTCTTTGTGCCGGTGGATGATGACATGGCGCCGTTTGCGCAGTGCATTCTTGCCCCTCATTCCAGCAAGGCGCAGGTCACTTGGGGAGTGGACACTTCCGGCCAGCACATCAACGACGCGCTGCGCCGCATTGAAAGCGAGATCTCTCTCGAAGATCCGCCCTACCGGCTCACCTTGTTGACCTCGCAGACGCAGCGGGTCATCATAGTCAGCCTCTTCCACGCCATTTTCGACGGCGGCTCATTCCAGCTCCTTCTCGATGAAGTTGACGCTGAATACCGTGGAGAGACGGCACCTCCCCGCACATCGCTGCGCAAAGCTGTCGATATGCACCATCTAGCCAACCATGATCAGCATGGCGTCTTCTGGTCGCGATACCTGGAAGGGTTGAATCCGCTTCCCTTCCCCAACTTGACGGGTCTGCGGCCCGAAGCCAGAACCGGACTCCCGCAAACCCACCAAATAGAATCTACGGTGCCCCTGACGCAGCTGCGAGATGCTGCGAAGGCGATGGGCACCTCTGCCCTGGCCGTTCTGCAAGCGGCCTGGCTCGTGGTTTTGTCAGGCTACACCGGCTCTGGTGACAACGTCGTCTTCGGCAGCGTCATCTCAGGAAGATTCGACAAGGACTTGGAGGTGTGCATGGCGCCCACCTTCGCCACCATCCCCGTCAGAACCCCAGTGACGGAGATGGAGAGCATCTCATTCGTCGAAGTTGGGCGGAAACTGGCGCAGGCGAACGCCGAGTCTCTGGGCCACTTGCAGGCCAAGATTGGAAGCATCACGTCGGCCAGCGGTCAGCTGCCGTACGACACGCTCTTCGCCTTCCAGGAGTTCGGAGTCGCGGGCGAGGAGAGCAGCATCTGGAAGTCGATCAAGTATCCACCCATGGCCAACGACTTCGCTGTCATGATTGAAGTGTGGCCCAGCAGCCAGGGCGCCATTACCCTGAAGGCCACATTCACCGACGCCCACCTCAACCAGCAGGGAGCCGACGTCATGTTGACAGAGCTGAACGACATCCTGCAACACATCCTCTCGCACCCCGACCAGCCCTTCGTCTCCGGCCTGTCGGCGCCACGCGCCTCCCTGCTCTCAACACATCCCGCCTCTGAGTCGGAACTGCAAAAGGTCGCCGAAGACACCTCCTTGCTGCACTCGCAGCTAGAATCCCACGCGCGGACCAGGCCCGACGCCACGGCGCTGGTGTTCGTCACCGCCCTCGATCCCTCCGGCCGCATCACCGAGCAAATCACATGGACCTACGCCGAGCTCGACCAGCGCGCATCCGAGTTCTCCGCTCAGCTCCGTGCCCGCTTTGGCGACCTGCGCGGCGTCTACGTGCCGCTGTGCCTCGAGAAGAGCCCCGCGCTGTACGTCGCCCTGCTCGGCATCCTCAAGGCCGGCGGCGCCTGGTGTCCCATCGACCCGTTCTTCCCAGCCCGCAGGCGGCACGACCTCATCGTCCGCACGCAGGCACCCATGGTCGTCGTCAACGCTGGAAAGCCGGGCCTGGCGGACGGCATCCCGCGTGGTGTCCGGAAGATTGAAGTGAACAGCCTGGGCGAATGGACCGATCCCCCCGCCCTCCCCGGGCTGACAGCCGAAGACGCAGCAGCAACCGCGCTGCTGCAGGCGAGCCCCGACGACCCAGCCTACCTCATCTGGACCAGCGGCACAACCGGCCAACCCAAGGGCGTCCCGATCCACCACCGCGCCGCCGTCGCGAGCATGACGTCGCTCCAACGCTGCGTCCCGTCCAACCCCGACGGGAACCAAGTCCGCTGCATGCAGTTCTCGCAATTCACCTTCGACGTCTTCGTCCAGGATCTCTTCTACACCTGGGGCCTGGGCGGCGCCGTCGTCTCGTCCACGCGCGACAACCTGCTGCACTCCTTCGCCGCCCTCGCCACCGCCACGCGCGCCACGCACGCGCACCTGACGCCTGCCTTCGCCGCGGGCGTGCCGCGGAAGAGCTGTCCGACGCTGCGCGTCGTCACGTTCATCGGCGAGAAGCTGCCGCAGCACGTCGCGGACGATTGGAGCGAAGACGGCGTAACGGCGTTCAACACGTACGGCCCCGCCGAGACGACCGTCGTCTCGACCCTCGCGCAGTTCGCCGGCCCTGGCGCTCCCAACCCGCACGTGGCCGCGTCGAACGTCGGCGTCGCCCTCCCGACGCTCGGCACGCACGTCGTGCACCCGCGCAACGCCGACCTCCCCGTCCTGCGCGGCGCCGTCGGCGAGCTCGCCCTGTCCGGCCCGCAGCTAGCCAGGGGCTACCTCGACACGCCGGCGAAGACGGCGGCCACGTTCGTGTGGAGCGCGGGGCTGGGCTGCGCCGTGTACAGGACGGGGGATGAGGTGCGGGAGTTGCCGGATGGGTCGATCGACTTTGTGGGCCGCGCGGATGATTTGGTGAAGTTGGGGGGGATAAGGGTTGAGTTGAGTGAGATTGAGTGGGCGCTGAGGGGGTGCGAGGAGAGCGTGGCGCAGGTCGCTGTGCAGTACCTTAGCAGGCCGGACAGGGTGGCGCGGGTGGTGGTTGCGTACCTCGCGGCGCCACGGCTGGCGCGGGGGAAGGAGCTGGTGGTGAGCAGTCCCGAAGCGGCTGAGGTGGCCAGGAAGGCGCTGGAAATGGCGCGCCTGGAGCTGCCGGAGCATATGATCCCGGGCGTCTTCTTGGTCGTGAAGGAGATTCCACGGACCAGGAGTGCGAAGGTGGACCGCGATGCGCTGAGGGTGGCGTATGAGACGGTCGATCTGCAGGCGTGGGAGGAGATGCTGAACCCGTCTTCTGTTCTATCGGCGGTGGCACCTTCAGTGTCTGCGGGACGGTCCGAGGCGGAGCTGTTTGTCATGAGGAAGATTCAGGACCTCACTGGCGCGAAGGTCGAGGCGATGAACAGAGCGAGCAAGTTGGCGGCGCTCGGCGTTGACTCCATCGGCGCGCTGAGGTTGGCCGCTAGGCTCAAGGCGGATGGTTACAGCGTTTCTGTGGCCGACATGATGGCTTCCAGCACTATTCAGGGTCTGGTGACGCTGGTCGAGAAAGCGTCCTCGAAGAGCCAGGAGAAGACTGCTGCAGACAGACTCCAGCAGTTTCACAGCAAGTGGGCGCCGAAGCTGCAAGAGAAGGGTGTGCTTGGCAGGTTCCAGGTTGCTCCGGCTCTACCCCTTCAAGAGAGCTTGTTGAGCGAAACGATGCAGAATGCAGAGTCGTACTGGAGCAACCACGCTTTCGAGCTGAAGGGCAGTGTCGAGCCGTCCGAAGTGCTAGAGGCATGGGCACAGGTCGTTCGCAACAACGACATCCTCCGCACCAGCTTCTTCCCAACGGCCGAATTTGACGATCTCATGCCTGACGACTCCACTCCTTCCTTCCTCCAAGTCATCCACGACGATGTACCTGTGGATTCCCAACAGATCTCGATAGCGCCAGGAACCTTCCTCGACGCGGCAAAGCAGCGCGCCTCCGCCATCGCCGCCGACCGCCAGCAAACCGGCTTCCGCAGCCCGCTCTGCGCCATAACCATCTTTGACGAAGAAGCCGAGAACAAGTCGACGCTGATGCTCACCCTCCACCACGCCATCCACGACGGGCCGGCCATGCAGTACCTCTTCCACGACCTGGAACGCGCGTGCCTAGGCCGCAGCGCCCTCCCGCGCCCACAGTGGCGCCAAGCGCTCGGCCTCACGCCCTTCATCTCCTCCCAAAACCCCCAAGCGACCCTCGACTTCTGGAAGAAAGAGCTCGACGTCTTCGCCGGCGGCGACGCCCGCACCTTCCCCGACCTCTCCGGCCGCCGCAACACCGCCGACACAAAACCGCAGTTCCAAGACTGCATAATAAATCTGACCGAGTCTGTCTCTTCTCTTCTCGAGCTCTCCCGCACCATCGGCGCCGGCTCCGCCGTGTCAGCCGTGCGTGCCGCGTTCGGATGCACGCTGGCCGAGTATTTGGAGTGTCCTTCCGTCTTCTTCGGCGAGACGTTCTCGGACCGCATCATCAACCCCGAGCTGGCCGACGCCGTTGGGCCCTTGATCTCGGTCGTGCCGGTGACTTTCCACGCAGAGGGCTCCGCGCGCGAGACGATCGAGAGGCAGGCGGCCATGGTCGACGAGTCGGTCAAGCACCGCCACGTGCACCCGCGAACCGTCAAGCGGCTTGTCAACTGCCAGCCGTCGCAGCCGCTGTACTGCGCCATGTTTGCGTATCATCCGGAGGATGTGGGGGAGGGGGAGAAGGGAGAGAGTCCGGTCTGGAGGCAGTTGGATGAGTTTATTCCGCTGACGGTGGAGCATCCGATTGCGTTGAATGTTGAGCAGCGCGGTGGGAAGCTGCAATGCACCTTTTCGGCGCTCGACTCGGTGATGAATAGGGACCATCTGGAGGTCTTCGCCAAGCAGGTCGACGCTCTGGTCAGCGCTATGGTGCAGCGGCCAGACCACCCCGTAGCAGAGCTCGCAGAGTTCTTCCCGAAGAGCCTGTTGTCGGTGGCGGAACCTGAGGTCACCGATGCTATTGTCAAAGCTCCTGAGCTGCCTCCGACGCACTGGCTCGACCACTGGGCGAACGAGAATCCCGACTGGGTTGCCCTGGAGGTCGCCAGCGACATCAGCGAGGACGGCGTTGTGTCCAAGTCCTGGACCTACAAGGACGTGAGCCTGATGTCTGACCGCATCGCGGCCTTCATCAGCAGCGCCGGGCTGTTCAGGCAGATGGTCGCAGTGTGCATGGGACGATCATTCATCGCATACGCCACAGTAGCCGCCATCTGGAAGAGCGGCAACTGCTACCTGCCCGTCGCCGAAGACCTCCCACTAGAGCGTCAAGCCCTGCTACTCCGCGACAGCGGCGCGGCCATGCTCTTCACCGACAAAGCGTCTATGTCGTCCCTCCCCGCCGTCTCGGCCGACTGCCAGGTCGTACTCGTCGACGACGAGGACTTCGAGCTCAAATTACCACAGCGCCTTGAGATCCTCCCAAACTCGCACCGCGACGACAACAGCTACCTTCTCTACACATCCGGCTCATCAGGCACACCAAAGGGAGTCCTCGTCTCCCGCGGCAACCTCTCCGCCTTCACCGAAGCCCAGTCAGACTTTATCTGCCGCGAGGTGCCTGATACGCGGCGCCTGGGCGGCACGGGCAAATACCTCGCGCACGCCAGCCGTGCCTTCGACGTGCACATCTGCGAGATGGTCCTCGCCTGGCGGCACGGGCTCGCGGTCGTAACGGCCCCTCGCTCCATGCTCCTGGACGACCTGCGCCTGGCGCTGACATCGCTCGGCGTGACGCACTCGGGCTTCGTGCCGTCGCTGCTGGACCAGGCCGGACTGGAGGCCAAGCACGTGCCGCAGCTGCGCTACCTCGGTGTGGGAGGCGAGAAGATTTCGCAGCGCATCATCGACGAGTTCGCTGCCAGTGATGTTATTTCGCTCGTCAACGCGTACGGCCCCACCGAAGCCACCATCGGCATCTCGTCCATCAATGTCACGCCGCAGACCAACGTTCGCAACATTGGCAAGGTGGTTGGTAATGTCCGCGCGCATGTTTTCCGTCCGGGGACGACGAGCTACGTCAAGCGTGCGCAGGCGGGTGAGTTGTGCGTGACGGGCGACCTCGTTGCGAACGGCTACCACCAGCGGCCCGACGCGAAGGGCTTCGTCGAGTTCGACGGCCAGCGCATGTACCGCACCGGCGACATGGTGCGGCTGATGGCCGACGACTGCATCGAGTTCCTCGGCCGGAGCGACAGCCAGGCCAAGGTCCGCGGCCAGCGGCTGGAATTGGAAGAGGTGTCGGCTGCCGTAGCGAAGTGCGCGGGCGGCGCCAAGGTCGATGTCACGTCGTTGGTGATTCCGTCGCCGTCGACGGGCCGCCCGCAGCTGGTCACGTTTATCAGTCGTGCGGGGATGAAGCCGGCGAAGGCAGATGCGGCGCCGCCGGTGTTCGTGGTCGACGAGTACAGGGAGTGGACGCCGAAGATTGTGGCCGGGTGCAAGAACATGTTGCCGCCGTATATGGTGCCGAGCTACATCATTCCGCTTACCTTCATTCCGATTCAGATTTCGGGCAAGGCGGATGTGAGGAAGCTGAGGGCTATCTACGAGGCTATCCCGCGCGCGCAGCTGGTCGGAGGAAAGGGCGCGGAGCGGGCGGGCGGTAGCACTGCGAACGCTCCAGCGCAGCGACAGCTCAGCGTGGTGGAGACGAGGGTGAGGGATGTGCTGAGGACTGTCGTGCCGTTCGAGCTGAGTGAGATCTCGCCTGCCACCAACATCTTCGACCTGGGCATCGACAGCCTGAACGCGATTGACTTGTCCATCAAGCTCCGCAAGGCTGGCTTCACTTGTTCCGTGGCTGATGTGCTCAGCCGGCCCCTCCTATCTCAACTTGCGGAAATTCCTTCGAGCGGACAGGAAACTCAAGCAGTGGTGGCTCAGGACAACTCCGAGTCCCGAAAGAAGCTCATTGCGCTCGAGGGTGCTTTCCGCGCTCAGAACACCAACTCCAAGCTGCCCAACGCCGCCATCCAGGCCGTCCGCCCTTGTCTTCCGCTTCAGGAGAGCCTGGTCGCCAGCTCTCTGAACGACGATACCAAGTCCCTTTACGTCAACCATATCGTTTTGAAGCTCGCTCCATCCATCAACATCCAGAGGCTTCGGGATGCTTGGCTTGATGCCCTGGCTGATGTTGATATACTGCGCACCTGCTTCGAACAACTGGACGGCACAATTGTGCAGGTTGTTCTGAAGCCTCGTGCTGTCACTCTTCCTTGGGAGGATATTCCCCACGGATCTTTGTCTGAGAAGCAGAAGGAGATCTCCGCGGACATCATTGAAAACATCCAAGTTCGGCCGCCGTATAGGCTCGCTACAACCGAGGGCCTGCTCATGATCTCCATTCACCATTCTTTGTACGATGCCGTCTCGATGAACCTCATCTTGGGCAGCGTATACGCTCACTATCAAGGCTTGTCTCCTCAGCAACAGGGTGACATGGAGGCTCTCTACAGCTACCTGCTGCAGCACGACCTGAAGGAAGCCGAGACGTTCTGGAAGCAGTATCTCCAAGACTTCAGACCGTCTTACGTCTCTTCCAAACCACGCAGCGAGGGCCAACAGCTGAGGATCGTCGAGATGGCTCTATCAACCAAGCTGTCTTTGCTGTCCAAACAAGCATCTCGAGCCATGGCCACTCTGACTTCCCTGCTCGAAGCCGTGCTCGGACTGACATTGGCGCAATCCGTTGGCACCGATGAAGTGACAATCGGCCGCGTATTGGCTGGCCGTGCGATACCAGGGCCCTCTGCAGACACTCTAATTGCTCCGCTCGTCACTACGATTCCCTCCCGGATTCGCTGTGACGGCCAATCTGCAGCCACGGTCCAGGACGTCATCGCTGCAGTCCACAGCAACAGCACTGCGTCGCTGGCGCACCAACACACGCCGCTCCGCCACATCCAGCGCTGGGCGGGCTGCTCCACTCCTCTCTTTGATGTGCTCTACTCTTTCTCCCGCGCCTCGTCTGAGGAGAATCCGGTTTATGCAGACGCGTGGACTGAGCAGGAGGGCAGCGGGGGAATGGCGGCCGACTATCCTCTCGCCATTGAAGTCGTCGCCGACTCATCGTCTGACGTCGTCACTCTCCGTGCTGCCTCGACCGATGCATTTGGAGATGAAGGCAAAACCAGAACGCTGCTCGAGAACATCGATCTCCTCGTGCAAGCATCAGCCGCAGCGGATGGGCTCAAGATTGCCGATCTGCACATCCATGGCGCAGCGAGGACCACTGACTCTGCAGCGTCCGAGAATCAATGGAACGAAGATACCTGGTCCTCCCAGGCACAGGTGATGCGCGCCGCTGTTGCCCAGCTCTGCGGTCTGGCAGAGTACGAAGTCACCAAGAACGCATCCTTCTTTTCCCTTGGCCTCGACTCCGTCACCGCCATCCGCTTCTCCAAGGCCCTCAAGGCCGCCGGGTTGCGCGTTTCATCTGCAGACATCATGAAGCACATGTCCATCGGCGCCCTCGAAAATCACTTGACGCTGGCCACTCAACCCAACGAAAAGAAGCAACCGGTCGGGGCTCACCAAGCACCCCTCCCGATCCCAGCAGACGTATCGAAAGAAGACGCCCTCGACGTCTACCTATGCACCCCGCTCCAGGCATCCATGATCACCCAGACCCTCAGCTCGCCCACTGGCAAGCTGTACGTGCACCACCACGCCGCCGCGCTGCCTTCCGCCATCGATGTCGCCCGCCTGAAGGCTGCCTGGACGCAGGTCGTCACACATACCGACATCCTGCGCACCTCCTTCCACGCGGCAACGTCATCGCGCCAGTTCATCGGCGTCGTCCACAAAGCTGCACAGCCGAACTGGATTGAGGTTGAGGCTGCTAGATCCATTGCCGGCGCTATAGATGATGTCGTCGCCAACGCCGTCTTCCCGAATGAAGCGGACTTCCGCAACCCGCCGCTGCGCGCGACGTTGATCACAAGCGGCGAGCAGAAGGTGCTCGTCATCACCCTCCACCACGCCCTGTACGACGGCCACTCGGTGCCGCTCATCTTCGCCGACCTGGCCGCTGCCTATCACGGCAACCAGTCCATCGCGGCGAGACCGTCTTTCAGCGCCGCCGCCCGCGCCATCGCCGCCGCTCAGCAGACGCAAGGCAACGAGAACTCCTACTGGGCCCGCCGCCTGGCTGGGTACCGCAAAGCCGCGCTGCGTGACCGCTATGGCGCCAGCAGCGACAAACTCCACGCACTCGACCTCACCCTTGCCCCCGCTACTTCCGCCATCCTCAACTCTTGCGCCGCGCTCGGCATCACGCTGCAAACAGCCGCCCTCCTCGCCTTCGGCAAGGCACTGGCGGCGCAACTGGCCGGAGTGCGGGACGTCGTCTTCGGCCACGTGCTGGCCGGGCGTGATATTGAAGGTGTTGAGGATGCGGACGCCGTCGTCGGCCCGCTGTTCAACACCGTGCCCTTCCGCCTCCGGTTGGAAGGGCTGTTAGCAACCAACGGCGCCGTGGCGGGAGAAATTCAACGTGAGCAGGCCGAGGGCCGCGCAGGCCAGCACGTCGGGTTGGGCGAGGTGACGAAAGCGTGGAGGAAAGACACGGGAGAAACCAGTGAGAGGTTGTTCGACGCGTTATTCGTGTTCACGAAAACCGCGCCACCGCCGCCCGAAGGAGAAGACAAGGAAGAGCTCTTCCGCCCCTGGACGCCCGCCGACGGCGAAAACGAATTCGTCCCCGACGACGCCGACTACCCGCTCAACTTCGAGTTCGAGCAAGGCGCCCAGCAGCTCGTCGTCCGCGCCTCCTGTCGCGACCGCTACCTCGACCGCGCTGGCCTGCAGGCCTTCGTCGCCATCTTCGAGGCCGCCCTGGAAGACGTCCTCACGCGGCCCGACCGCGCCGCCGTCGCTTTCCCGCCTGCGCTCAAGGATCTGCCCGTTGCGGCTGAGCGGAGGGAGAGGTTGGAAGATGGGTACGAGGACGTGGTTCCTGGCCACGATCTGGATGCTGTGAGGGATGGATTGGCCGAGGTGACGCAGGTCCCGCGCGAGGAGATCGAGCTCGCCAGCAACGTCTACGCGCTGGGCTTGGACTCGATCGCCGCGATCCAGGTCGTTGCGTTCTGCAGGGAGCGCGGCGTCGTCATCAGCGTCACGGATATCTTGCAGGGCGGCACGCTCGGCGGCATCGTCCGGACGCTTCGCCGGAAGAAGCAGAAGAAGGCTGCTGCAGTCAACCCCTCCTCAGTCATACCAGAGCTAGTCAGCAGGGCTGTCCGCTTCGCGGCCATCGACCTGCTGGCCGTCGACCCGGCTGCCGTCGAGTACGTCCTGCCCTGCCTCAGCGGCCAGCTTTATCACTTGGCTGGCTGGCACAACAGCGGCCGCACGCTGTTCGAGCCCACCTGGGCTTTTGCGGCCAGAGCACCGGTCGATCCGGAGAGGCTCAAGGACGCGTGGTGGCGCCTGCGGCAGCGCCACGCCATTCTCCGCACGTGCTTCGCCGCCGTGGCTGGGGAGAACGTCGTGCAAGTTGCCGTGAAGCCCGAGGCCGTTGAGCGGGACTACGGATTCCGGCAGATCGAGACGCAGGGCGACGAGTTCGTGCCGGCCGTGGTCGAGGAGGTGAAGGCTATCGCGGCGAAGCCGTCGGACCTGTTCACGCCGCCCGTCCGCCTGTGCCTGCTGCGCAGCGCTGGGAAGGACGCCGTCCTCCTCACCTTCAACCACGCCACCTACGACGCGTGGACCATGCCGCTGCTCCTCGCCGACCTCGCTGCCCTCTACGCCGGCGGCAAGGACGTCCTCGCCCCTGCCCCCGCTTTCGCCGGCTTCATCAACCACGCCCTCAGCACGTCTGGGGAGCAGGCGGTCGCCGTCCAACAGCACTGGACCTCCTACCTCCGCCCCGCCTCCCCGACCATCCTCGGCTCTTCCTCCTCCTCCTCTTCCTCCAACACCACACCTACCTCCCTCCCCCGCCAAACCTTCGTCCTCATCCCCAACGCCATCCGCGGCCTCACATCGCTCGACCAGCGCTGCCGCCAACAATCCGGCGTCGCCCTGCACGCGACACTCCTCCTCGCCATCGCCCGCGTCCTCGCTCACCACACCAACGCAGCCAACCCCACTTTCGGCCTGTACCAAGTCGGCCGCTCGGGCGCCTTCCCGCGCATAGACGCTTTGAGCGGGCCGACGCTGAACTTGCTGCCGCTGGTGGTGCGGGATGCGCTGAATGTCGAGGCGGCGCGGGGGGCGAGGGGGATACAGGAGGATTTGGGGAAGAGGTTGGAGTTCGAGCAGGTGGATTTGAGGGGGGTGGTGGAGCGCAGCGGGTGGGGGGCGTTGGGGAATGTGTTTGTGAATTTGTTGTGGCAGCGTTCGCCCGCTGCTGCTGCTGCTGCTGTGGGAGGGGAGAAGGAGAACGGGGGTGAGGAGGGGGTGGAGTTGGGGCTGGAGCCGTTGAGGATTGGTGTGCCGACGGATTTTGCGCCGAGGGAGAGGGTCGTGGGGAGGACGGCGGTGGATGGGATTGATGGTGGGTGGTTGAGGCGGGAGAATAATTTGTTTGTGGATGTGGGGAGGAATGAAGAGAGTGATGCGATTGATGTGGGGGTTAGGTATGAGGGGGATGCGTTGGGAGAGGCGGAGATTGAAGGGTTGGTGAGGGAGGTGGCGGAGGAGTTGGGGAGGTTGGTGGATGCGTTGTAGATGGTGGTTGAAGTGAAGCTGTGGAGTGTGGGGAGACGATTTCTTTGAGGTATTTCTTTTGGTTGTAGATATGTAGAAAGGTATGCTAACATTGGCGCTCGGGATCGCGTTGTTGTAATAAATCTTGTATTTGAATACAGAAATTTCGTAGCATCCTTTCCGGTTGGCTTTAAGCCTCGTCTTATGGCTCGTACCCAATCCGCGTGTCCTTTTCTGCGGGTCGAACCAAATGCGATAGTCAATACTTCCAAGACGTTCGAAGAAAGTAGATAAACCGTTAGCACGGCTCGGACCGAACCGTGGGTAAGAGAATAAAGTACATACTTTCCCATACTCGGCACAGTCACCACCTACAAAAAGCGGTGGCGCATCCCATTATCCCGCATTCGGATATGGCATTAGTCGAACCATGGGATGGAACAAAAGGCAATAATCGTTAGTGAGGACCGCAGCCCAGCACACGGCCAGCGGGCTCTCGTTCAGCCGTGAATAACTCCTCGGGTAGAAAAATATCCGATCTTCCGTCTCAGCAGCCCTATTGCGGGGCAGCGAGAGGTTGGGGCTATTTTTGGGATGGTACGTTCACGAATCGCGCAGGTCGTTAGTGACTTTTCCTCTCGACCCAGCGCAATTCGCGGTGCAGTGGTGATATAGGTTTCCATCCACTTTTATTCGCAACACGGTCGGCAGTCAAGATGCATTTATTTTCGTTCATGTACCGCAAACGGCCAGGATAAATCAGTGCACACCATAGTTCCATAGGCTTAGTCAACGACTTACGCAGGCATCGGTTGAAACGAATGTGGGGCAACCCGCATTACCTAGCGGGGGTCTTCGCCCACACACGGATCTCCAGGTTTTGGCTCAGCTTACAAAAAAAAGATGATTCTCGGCACATCTCGGCTCATCTCGGCTAGATATGCAGCTCTCCCATAAGTTTGATTGTGTAATGCCATGCAATTGGTCAGAGCAATTGTTTCATCGCTGATGGCCATGTTCTCTACGAGAGCAAAATACATTGCATCGCTGAGCCCTATCGCTACGCTCGGTCGTAACCTAATTGAGGTAAAGTGCGATCTATATCTAACCGTTGTCCAGAGCTTCATTGACCACACTTGGAGTAGCTTGCATTGGCACGACAAGGGTTGAGTCAACCACAACGAATCAGCATCGTGAGAAGGTCATGACTGCCGCGGACTAAAATCACAAGCCCGATACGCGCGTTTGATGCAAAATGTCGAGGCATGGGGGCCAATATCTGCAATATATAGAGAAGCATTGTACGATGAATATGAGCCGCGAGATATTTCCCGCTCCACTTAAATTTGCCCGTCTGCAGTAAAACACGGAAAATGGAGGCCAAGTTGGTGCCCCTACTCCAAGAATTCTTGTTTAACGGCGATGCGCGACTTGTCAACCTCCGCATAACGCACATCGGACTCGCGCTCTTCGTTCTGGTACACCACCCAGCTCCCTCAATTTCACAACTACTAAGCGCCCCTCTCCCCACAGTGGCTCATCACCTCCACCACCTTCGCCCTCTACAACCTCCTCCTCCACCCCCTCGCTAAATACCCCGGCCCACGCCTCGCCGCCTGCACCTCCCTCGTCTACCTATACCACTTCCTCGCCGGCACCAGCGTCTCGTGGGTCGACGCGACGCACCGTCGTTACGGCCCCGTCGTGCGCCTCGCGCCCGACCGCCTCAGCTACACGAGCGCGCAGGCGTGGAAAGACATCTTCGGCCACCGCACGGGCGGGCGCCAGTCCAACCCCAAGGACCCGCGCACGCAGTCCGGCGCCATCGACGGGTGCCACAGCCTCGTGTCGGAGCCGGATGACGAAAGGCACGGGCAGACGCGCAGGGTGTTTTCGCATGCGTTTTCGGATCGGGCGTTGGTGCAGCAGGAGGGGTTGATTCAGGGGTATGTGCAGCAGTTGGTGGAGTTGATAAGGAGGGGTGGCGGGGTGGCGGGGGAGGAGAGGAAGAGGGAGATGGATGCGACGAAGTTGTTTAATTTCGCGACGTTTGATATTATGGCGGATCTTGCGTTTGGCGATCCGCTGGGCAATTTGAAGGAGGCGAGGTATGCGCCGTGGGTGGATGCGATGTTTGGGTGTTTTAGGAACCTGCAGATTATCAGGTACGTGACCAGTTGTGCAACGAGAGATTTACGGTTCCTTTCTTTTGGGCGCTGTTTGCTCGGGTACTGGACCGAGAAATCCCGATTCGCGAGCTAATGATCAAACAGTGCACTGAACGAATACCGCATCGCACAGATCATCTATGCCGTCTTCCTGATGCCAAGCACCGTCAGAGCAGCAGCCGAGCTGACCATCTCCCAGTGCGCAGACCTAGTCGCGCGCCGGATGGACAAAGGCGAGACGGAGCGGCCAGACATCTGGGGCCTCATGATGCGGGCCGAGAAGAGAGTGCAGTTCTCGCGGGGCGAGATGACGGCGCAGAGCTTCCTGTTTATGATTGCCGGCACCGAGACGACGGCCACGCTGCTGAGCGGATTGACCTGGTTTTTGATGATGAACCCGACGAAGTACAAAAAGTTGGCGGAGGAAATCAGGGCTGCCGAGAGCGAGGAGGAGTTGGAGAGTGACAGGAACTTGCGCAAGCTGAAGTATCTGAATGCATGCCTGGAGGAGGGCCTGAGGCGTAAGTGTTCGGTGGTGATTGAGAGATGTTGATTCAGGCTGACCAGCTGGGAAGTGTACCCTCCAGTGCCGTTGGGGACCAACCGTAAGGTTGCCCAAGGGGGGAACACGATCTGTGGAGACTGGCTACCCGAAAGCGTATGTTCACACAACTTCTGCCAGTGGTATTGACTTGACTTACAAACCCATTCAGACTCGGCTCACAGTCGATCATTATTCGGCGTACCGCTCGGCAGAGAACTTCAAGGATCCTGACGTCTTCCTTCCAGAGCGCTGGATTCCTGGAGAGCCCGGATTCGAAGAACATCAGGCTTACGATAAGCGTGAAGTTCTACAGCCTTTCTCATATGGGCCCCGCAACTGCCTCGGGAAGAAGTGAGTACACACCTGTCTTCACACGGCGGCCACTGTCTCTGATTAACTGGTAACATTAGTCTCGCCTACTACGAGATGCGCGCATTGTATGCCAAAGTACTCTGGAATTTTGACCTTGAGCTGTGCGCAGGGATGGAAACTTGGATTGATCAGAAGACGTGGGCCCTTTGGCACAAGCCGCCGCTCATGGTCCGTTTCATACCTCGTGCCCGAACTTGAGAAAGGTATCAAAATTTCCAATCTCATTGGAATCACCCGGAATCAGTACGATCCATATATTGTTAGCATTTCATTCGACCAAATACCTGAAAATGAAATTTACGAAGTCAATGTCATCAGGGTGTTGCAAATGGCAGGGTGCGTTTTTCTTGTAGCCAATCAGAACCTCCGCACGCCGCAATTGCCCGGCGATTCTGCCTCGAACATTGCTTAGAGATATTATTACGAAGCTTCCAACGGTAACAACCATACACGCCTCGGCGATCATTAACCTCCTTCTCAGCCTCTCGCTCAGCGCAATGCCTAACCTAATCAACAGCAACCCCCGATCTGAGGACTCTCATCTCGTCTGCCATTCTCATTCCTCCACCAACGCCCTCTACGTTCTCGCACCTATGTGGGACAGCCATGTCGGACGTCTACCTGAACAACGATGCGAGCTACAATAAGCAGGGTAGTGGTTACTGTCTCGCCAAAATCCGCCGTCGCTACGGTGCCGTCACCAACTAAGGCTGTGATCGTTATGGCGGAGGCCCGGCGCACATGCACTTCAACACCGGGTCTGGATGCACCAACTAAGACATGATATGACTCAGTCGCTGAAGACCTGCATCAAGGGCGAGCAGATGATCAACTTCTGGAAAATCTCGGGTTGATACCTTTTCGTAAATCAGAGAAATACACTTATGGTGGGATTACTCATCTCGTATGGAGGTCCATGTCAAGACTGTTATTACCAAATGCTCAGCCTTCAAAGGCGAAACACATCAAGTCAGTCACCAGTGCGGAAAGGCATCAGTGTCTATTACACAGTGCTACAAGCTTTACTTCAAAGACTAGTGTGATAAGATTGCCCAGCTGTACAATCGGGTTGTTGGTAAAAGACATGGAGAGGAAATGACTGAGAAGGTACTTGCAATAATGCCAACTGGAACGAAAAACACAAAAGCGAACCCATTAGAACAGTTACAGCATCAATTTCGCCACATCAGGGGCAGCGCACCTCACAGTCACGCCGCAGCGCTTGGTGATCGTCTCATTCAAGCCTCAGCTCGTCCTCAGTGAGGACTCCATTGCCATCCTTGTCGTGCCTGTGATCTACTCAGAAATTCCAACCTTAACGATACGTAGTCTTTGGAATAGAATTACTTACTTGGCAAACCAATTGATGTACATCTCGTCATCGGAGCTGGCACCCATGTAATCCAAATACTGGGACAGGGTCACGTTTCCGGATTAGTCAACATCAGCCGTAGCGAAGGCGTCAAATTCGGTAACATCGGAGGCGTCAGCCTCGTAGATCGCTGAATCATCTCGTGCCAACTTGTATGTTTCTCCTTTCCTGCAACCTAAAATAGCGCTCTGGTAAGCCCGTGGATTTACAAAGACATGTCTAGGTAGGGAGTAAGGCTGTATCTATGGTGGCTAAGAAATTGGAGATTATGTACCTTTCTTGCAGGCGCAACAGAAGACATTACAGCCGCTGACACCGCAGCAGGGAGTTGGCTCAGTGCCATCGGCGCACATGCTCGGATTGCACCATTTACCCACAGCAATGGCCCCATACAAGTCGCAGCCCTTGTTACAGCAGTCTGCGAGGACTGATGGAAGCACGGTAAGCGTCGCGGCGAGAATTTGGTAGAAGTGCATTTTCGACGGTGAATTTAAAGGCTTCCAGGCGGGATAAAGTGTAGGGCAATCTTGAAGAGGTAGAAGACTGGATGATGATGGTTAAAATAAAAGTATATAGTCATTCTACGAACTGGCTTAAAGATATCATCATCAAGGCAGTCCAAGAAAGTCTTTCAGTCCGCATGGTTATACATGTCCCTCCCGCTCCTTAATTAGATGCCGGATGCGATATCTTCCCTAATCAGATCACTGCACCTCTCTGCAACCGCGTATACGTTTGAAGACGTATGCCCATTCGTCTGAAAGGTGAAAATGCTCGCATCAACTACCCTCACGTTCTTTGTCCCATAGACTTTACATCTTGGACTCGTAACACCGCCGATCTCCCGAGGCAGCATAATGTTCGTACCAACCGGATGATAAGCTGACCGATAACTCTTCTTTATCCATGCCAGCCAGGTCTCATCGTCCGCATCTTCTGGGACAACGTCCAGACCGGGCTGAACTTCCGATACAACAATGTCTCGGAGCGCTTGCGTGTCGGTGAAAAGTTTGCGGATATAACGCGCTGCTTGGACTTGGAGCTGAGAATCGATGCCAAGCTGGAAGAATTTGGAATCTATCGTTGGAGGGACTTCAGGATCAGAGGACTGGATGTGGATGCTGCCGCGGGAGAATGGCATGGTCGGCCAAAGCTGAGAGCCAACAGCACGAGCTCCGAACCCACCGCAAAGGTATTCCATGCCGGGACTTTGCTTTTCGAACAGCAGTGCGTGTTGAATT
This sequence comes from Lasiodiplodia citricola, assembly GCA_023089105.1. Lineage (NCBI taxonomy): Eukaryota > Fungi > Ascomycota > Dothideomycetes > Botryosphaeriales > Botryosphaeriaceae > Lasiodiplodia > Lasiodiplodia citricola. The sequence goes on along the minus strand of JAJNLL010000077.1, from coordinate 131,729 downwards.
TGGAGTAATCTCAACATGTCTTTAGCGCATGTGGCGTTATCATTTTGCGCGGAAATTGTATCGGCGTAGCTAGGAAGGGCGGCGAAGCTGGCATTGCTAAAGAAAGATGCATTCCCAGAGTAGAGATCATCGATAGCAAGGTAAGCAACACTAGCAGAGCTGTCTCCATAGTTTTTTCCCTCCTTAGGGGTAAACACTAAGGTATTGCAAATTTGGTCCATGCTACATCGTACGTTAGCCGGTCGTTCCGTCCAAAGAAATTTCATAATTGAACTCGTACAGATTTTCGCCCACACCTGGCAGGTGGACCACCATGTCGATATTATATTTTGAGAGCACCCTGCTGTGCTGGTTAGAATTTAAAGTCATCGTACACGTAAGAAGTGATCTTGCCTCTTGTTGCCAATTCCAGAGTGTTCCAAAAGTGGTGGGCTCCCGTATGAGCCACAGGACACTACAACTTCCTGGGTGACATTTATAATCATGCGCTGCCCATCCGCTGTGACAACTTCCACTCCATTAGCTGAAACCTGATCTGAGTCTTCGCGAAAATCCCAGAGCAGCCGAAGAGCAGTAGTTTCGGTCATCATATGTAGATTACTCCGCGTCTGGTAAGGGTAGTAATAAGATCGACCTGAATCCGCCCTGACGTCCGGGTGGCTCTCATTACCCGGTGTAAGTGTGCTTGGATACGACTACATATGGATTAGCATGTCCCCGCCCTTTCCTTATGCCAGGATTACCTACACCGAATCCTCTCATATGACCTCCACCCAAATCCTTTTTGAACGAGACATTGAGCTCCTCGAAGGACTCTCTTAGTTCCGAAAAGATGTTGGTCGCTTTACCTTCTACGGGCCACCCTGTCGTTACCGGCCCTTCAAATCCGTGAAAGCCCGGTACGAATGAGGCGCCTCGTTCCACTTCCTCCAGAGCAGGTGTGACAAGTCGCTCACTCTTTTTGTAGTACGGATACAAGTTTTCCCAGTTCCAGCCGACGTTGCCAGCTTCTTCCCAGGCATCGATTTGATGATCTTCAGCGCGTGTGTATACCATCGCTACAACAATCAGCTAATATAAGTCCCAGAGAGCACACTAACTTACAGTTGATCAAACTCGAGCCGCCGATACCCACTCCTACAGGAAGGTTTTGTACTTCTCCACCTGCGGAGATCTGAGGTACACTGGAATAGTTGTGCACGAATGCCTGTATAGATTGAGGAGCGGTGAAAAGGGTGTAGAACACCGATGGTTTGACATCAAGGGCCGAGTGTCCCGTCTCAATGACGAGAATATGTGCGGAGGGAGTCTCTGAAAGACGGTTGGCGACTACAAGGCCCGCAGTGCCTCCGCCAATTACTACAAAATCATAGGTCTTGTTCTGCAACAATGCGCTAGCGGTTGTCACATAGCCAATGAAAAGAGTCGAAATAAGAATTTGTTGGAGAGTCATCCTGTTTTATTGCCAATGATTGGATTTGAGTTTTTGGAGTGGTTTGCGTCGTGTGAATCACGATATGCACGAAGCTTTACAACATCGGCCACGTAGCAACAATTTATAAGAGTTCTATGCCAAGAGCTGTAACATAGGCTAAATTTCTGGGCAGCCGTGGCTTTCGGGTAGCTCTGAAAGTTTCTTTGATTTCATCAACATGGATCTATAAACTTACATTTTATTAAGCTTTTTCCACATCGGCTCGAACTCATCAGCTGAAATACATCAAAGCTCCTTTTTTTATTATTTAGTAGCATTCTTATCTCCTAGGTACATGCAGTCATGTTGTGCTGATGGCAATTTGTTATCCCAAGGGCGAGCCATTCAAGCTGTCGGGTTGCCTCGGAAGTCCCCGGATGGTCCGCGGAAGCTCCAGTGAAAGCCGACACCCCACTGAGAATCGCCCTCAGGCGATTAGTTACGACGTGAGCCAGCCACACGAACATATGTCACCACGCTTCCGAGCAACCAAGTTCTCCCGTCTACTGGCGGCCGGGTGCGCTGGTCTTGTAGAAAGCTCTACCTCCTGCGTTTCTCAACCTGATTGTCTCTGATTGAGTCCTATGGCACTGCTGGCACGTCCATTCCCTCTTGTCTGCTGTTGTTACTGATACTGCTCCCGCCCGTGAACAGCTCATGTGTCAGCAACTGACGAGTGTCATACAGCAAGCTATGCACCATGCCACGGAACTTGGTCATGGCGAACTGGATCTCCTAATTTAGCAGCTAGTCGCGCACGTTCCACCCAACACAGTCCTTTGTTGTTGTACTGTAGTGGATATTCACTCCGTAAGTGCGTAGACCCAGTATTACTGCATATAGCTATGGCTTCCCTGACCCATAAAGCGCCGCTGAACTCCCCGTCCTCTTATAGAGCTGCCGTTTCCAGCGCTCTCTTAACCATCATGAAACGGCCTACCTTGATTGTGGCTGACAGAATAGCTATGTAAAGGCCAAGGCCCCTCCAGCCGTTATTTGTGACTCTCTAAACTGCCTGAGCGCAGACCAGAGCTCTGTCGTATTCACGCTGAATGATACTCTGATTTAAATGTTCGATGCAGAAGTCCAAGCAAGCTTTTGAATCTTGGTCAGCTGTACCAGTCCTGGGCCTCGTTTGGGGACTGTACTGGCCCCGTCATCCATGCCCTTCCAGATGGCTGCCGCGATCGGCTCCTCTTCTATGTTCGGGTTGGTATTTGGTCCCTCAATAGCTGCCAACAGCTCATCCCAAGTTGAATCCACCAGATACGGCAGCCACTGCGCCCTTTTGAGCCATGGGCTGACCTCGTCGTTTTTCCCATCTTCGACAACCACCCGTGCCTTCTTATCCAGCCTCTCCAAGTTCTTGTCCGCCTTGTCCCACGCCTTTTACCATAGCTACTCCCTTTACGCGGGACATTCCTGGTCCTCCCTCACCTGTTCTGGTTGATACACTCGAACATGTTGTGAACCTTGAGAAGTAAGAAAAAGCGCTGGCAGTAGATCTGCTTAGCCGCCTCATGGAACCGCTTATTTAATCTCTCCTCTACCCTCCTACCTCGCCGGCCTTTGCCTGCTCCGATTAGCCATGCTCGCTTGATGCGCCAGTGCTTCTTCATCATCTTTCCGTTCCAATAGACGTACTGGCAGCTATTGCGGTCCTTCTACCATAGTAGCTTATTTTAGAATAGTGGCAGCTCGGCGATAGGCTGCTGCACCCGGGCTGGCACTTCCAGCTCGTTGCAGAATACTATCAAGGCATGCCAGCCTCTAACCTTATTATCAACTAGCTCCGCTTGGTTCCGGCTTATCTAGTGGTGTGGGAAGATGGTTGCTGCTGCTGCTGCTTTCATCGCCGCCGCTGCTGCTACCGCATGGATCTTATCAAACTTCAAACTTCAACCCTACCATGACCCTAAGTGCCGCATTTATCATGACCTTAGATATATAAATAGCAGCCTAACACGGTACATACTATAGATGGAGCCTTCTGTTGCCTTTTTCGCGAAGGTAGTATACAAGTTTGTCAAACGGGGTACTCGCGCCTGATGCACTTACAATGTGTTCCGGTCTTACTGGCGGCGCAAGGAGCTTTACAGAACCTGTTAAAGAAACCAGTAATAGCTTTTAGAAGGTCTTTAGCTCTGCTCAACACTTAAGAGTAGAATATAACGCATGCGGAAACTCGGACATTGCAAGCTCGATTATTTGTACCAAATCATCGCTGATAAGCCCCAAAGCGCCAGAGAGGCTACCTCACTGTCAGAACTGATCAGGATTAGCATTTCAACCGACCAGAATAGCCCGCTAACCCCAATTCCCAATCCTATCAACCAGCTTGCAGAGGGAACTAAAGCCATGCTACACGATGTGGCTCTTTTTGTGTAGAAAGGTCCTCGTTTCGAGAAACTAACGAAGTATTAAGTAAGCGCCGGAGCTCAAGGAAGACACGCGTGGGACTTGAAGGACCACTTACCATACTGGATGTGTAGGACCTGTTGGACCAAAAGCATGTAAATGGGCGGTAGATAAACCTAGCTTAATTCTCACGAGGTCTCTTACATTTGCAATGAAGGCTGATTGGCTTTATGGAACCGGTTTAATGATTGGAAATAGACTGCAGACTATCTAATCGAGGAAACAATCGACAAACGAGAAGAGCGAGCGTTGCTATACACAATTCAAAGAGACACATTCCCATCGTTCACTCGTTCCTGATGGCACTTGGCCAAACTCTTAAGTCTTGACGGGGCAGTTGTAGGGCCCTTGGAGGTAGTCGGTCGAACCACAGTAGGCGCCATCGCCACCGCCATTGCCGACGCACTGCAGGCAAGTTAGTTGGTAGGGTTCTTAACATGTTGTAGTCTTGCTGCATAATCATCTCTTACCGAAGTACCAGCCGCGCAGTCATAGTTGAGCCCCGCAACCTTGCAGGAAGTACCGTTGCAATCCTATAGTCCTTCATGTCAGCATTTCGAATAGTCGACAAGGTTTATCTGCGGCACAAGCAGGCAAACATACACCGCAGAAGCTGTCACCGTCCCTGCAGGCCGCATTGACACCGATGGCGGCGCCGAGCATGAACAGGATGGAGACGACGTTGAAACGCATATTGAAGGGCGTTGATTGAAGAGGTGTTGTGGATTGATAGTGAGGTGAGATGATGGTGTTTTGAGGACTGTGATGCCGGGTGAAATGAGAACGAAGAGACTGGTACTTATACCTTGGTTCTCCTTCACATCCAGCCCCCGCGTGAGTGAGTGATGTGTAGAGCTGAAAGGAGCTTGTTGCCTTGGGTTCAACTCTGACAGCTTGCCACCGCAGTGAGTACGTCACGAAGGATTGGCTCCACGCCTGAAGGTGTTGTCACTGTAGCCTGGGTAATCCTCTTGTAGAATGCTGATGCTAGCAAATATTGATTTTTTGGGTGTATGCGGAAGGGTGGATGCCGGGTCAGCAACTCCATTGGTGATGGGATGACAATGTATCAGGACGGCAGATGACAGATCTGAGATAAGATCCTAGCTTAGGTAGGCAGTAAAGTTGAGCGGAATGTCATGGAGCAGGGCTCCCCTTTTGTGAGACTGTGTGAAGAGCGTTGTGTGACAGTATTTACATCATGAAGGAGTTTGTGTAGGGTTATACAGCGCGTAGTAACCGGCGCACTCTAAAACAACGATAAGCAGGTTCGAATTCCCGATGAAACGTTGTGCAATCTAAGCTGCCTATCTTCTAAGATCAGGTGGATATTGTTGTATATTAGGTAAGACAGGCCGCTAGACGATGCTTGACCAGATACAAGCTTTTTCGTAGTGTGGTCGTCTTCGCAGTACGCGTTCTCTTGGGCCCGAGTAAAGGGCCTGAGTATATTGTGGGGATGATCGCCGTGTGGCGGCGGCTGTGGCTCGATCGTATTACGCTACTTGGTGGGAGGCTGCTGCAGGGCGTAAGCATTGTGACGTCGGTGTAAACAGGAACATGCATGTCTATCCCTTCGTGGCTCAGGATTTCAATCAACTTCTTAACTCCGTGTCGCTGTTCCAATTTTAAGGCGGAATCAGGCAGAATACTCCTCTCACATCGGAGCGTGTGACCTCGCCAACTAAGTCGCGCGGTTCTGCCACAACAAACCCAGACCCCCGAATGCAGTGAGCAATGTACCACGAAGGGATTGTCCATCAATTCCCTAGGTGTCACTTCACTTGTTATTGCAACAAGTTGGGCCGGCTACATCTCTGCACAGCCTTTCGGGACTTTCATAGATTGAGGTCCGCATGCACATGTTGAAAATTCGGCAATCGACGGCAAATAATTTCTTGACTCCTTCGATCCTGATACAAGGGTACTGCCTGGTTTTTGACATCCTCTTCAGCCCCCAAAGCGTTGATTTCTGTTATTGGTCGACTGAGAAATCCATGTGGGGTACCTGAACGGAAGAATCCCGGGGGTGGTTCGCGAGGAAGTCCCAATTTGGTTGCTCAGCCCTGCAGACAGCCCTAATGATTAACGGTAATGGTACTTGATCGACATCATGATTCGATTACGGTGTGCGAGAACATCCAAACCCCAACTTCGCATTGATGCCTACACTAGTCTGCGTAGATACATGATTACTTTGCTAACATCTCCTCCGGACCTTGGTCCGTTGCGTCGCATACACATCTCCGCCCCGCCCCGTGCTCGGAGATGTGTCGATCTTTCCTTCGATAAGACATCTGCATCCTCCCTCGCATTCCTACCGCCCGGTCTTCCGCTCTATCCGCCGCTGCTGTCACCGCCTCTTGTCTCTTCCTTGAGCTCGTACTCCTTGGTTAGAGCCCTTCTGTAAGTATCAACATTCCAAATTGCTTGTACACGCTAGACTCTCCTTGTCAGACCAGCTGATAGCAATGCGGCAATTCCTTCTCCGATTCGACGACTGTAATGCCGAGCGCTCTTCGTTCTATATTAACCAAGACTGCCTAGTCAAACATAGCCACACAACGCTGCACTTGTCCTGACTCGGCGCTAGTCTCAGTCTCACGATGACGTGGCTCAGCCATGCGCACACCGCTCGGCAGTGCCAGCCATAGCCGGCAGATCTACCGACGGCAGTCACTAATACGCTCCCATTATGCCGTTGATGGACACTCCATGCACCTTTAGATTGTGGAAAGCTCAATTGATTGTATTTTTCTCATCATTTGTGCTCCCTATCAAACTACCTTTTCCTTCTTCCATGTGCCTCACGACTCCTTGTGTCACATATCAAGGCTAGAAAAGAACAGAATGCTGCGGATCTACAAAAGGATTTCAATGCTGAAACGGATGCGGGGGCCTAAAGAGGACTGTGCACATCGCTTCTCTCTATACATCATCCAATGCGATTACAGAAAGCTCCGAAGAAGACGTCATCTACTGAAAATACCAACACGCATGAGCTCCACCCAAGTGCTCTTTGATTAAACGGGTAGTAGTAGCTCTTCAACATTGATCAATCGGGCAGTAGTAGCTCTTCAGTATTGATCAATCGGGAAGTAGTAGTCCTTCAGTATTGATCAATCAGGAAGTAGTAGTCCTTCAGTATTTTCTTGCTGGTCTTCAATCGTTGTGATGGCGAGAAGACCTCTGGCAAGCAGTCGCGTATAAATACGTCCCTCATACGTTGCAAACAGAGCACCATCACATCTTCGAACACTTCTCGCAACCTCTACAATTCAGAATCAAACTCGTCAACAATATGCGTCTCAGCATTGTCTCCGCTTTCTTCCTTCTCGCCGGCGCAGCCTTTGCCGTGGAATGCAAGGATGGCGACGTAGAGTGTGGTGTACGTCACGTTTCCTTACAATTCTGACCACAAGACAAAGTCTAACTCTACTCGATTAGGAATGCAACGGCACAAGCTGCTGGTACAGGTTGGGAAATTGGCCTTGCTGTGAGGGGACCTCTGTAAGTATCAAAATTGCATCTAACAGTTAAACAAGACAGTATTGACATTCTACGTAGTGCGTAGGAAAGGGTGGCGGAGATGGCGCGTACTGCGGTTCACCGGAAACGCTCAACCAGGGTCTTGAGTGTTTCAACTGCCCAGTATAGAGAGGGTTCAGCGCACTGAGGGGTGGTAAACGCATTTGGATACTCCCCTAGACTAGTGCACAGTCTTTTGCTAGGTTTTTGCTAGGTCACACAGTCTTTACCGTTTACGCAATGGATCCGTTGTTATTTATAATCACCGAGCCAATGTTCTTGAGGTTTCGTAAGATGCCCCTGTGCATAATACTAGATATGCTCTAGCATTAGTCGTATATTTAGACTTTAAGTGTGCTTGATCATCGTAAATCCAGGCAAGTCACATCCCATTGTTAAATGTCTGCTCTTTGTACTTACTACCTCTCTGGTTTCGTTAGCGTTGAACACCGATCAAATTTAAAATATTTGCAGAGATGTCAGAACGTGAACCATCTACAAAATGTAGATCCTTGTCTTCTTGCGGTTCCTTTGATGGTAACATCTATCGCAATTGGCGATGATCGTGAAATGCATGCAGGCTGGCATGGTGAGCGTGAGGGAGGGTTGCTGAGGAGCGAGTTCCCATCATCTGCTATGATTAAGCTAACTGGTTCCACGGTTCGGGTTTCCGCTGTCAGGGGCTCCGCTATCCGGAGCTTCGTTATTCGTTGTTCCGCTGCTCATAGCCCCGCTGTTTTCTATGGTTCCGTTACTCGTAATTCCGGCGCTTGTAGTTTCGCTATCTGTACTCAAATCTGTAGGGGTCCTATGTCCTCCATCATGCAGAACCGCAGTCACCCCCAACACATAGCTCAACAGAACTGTGTATATATACGCTCTTTCTGCATCCAAGATGTAGTTTATCAACATCTTCCACCACGTCTTGCGACCTCTACGATCAGACGTAACAGCAATATGCGGTTTAGCATCGTCTCTGTTCTCTTCCTACTCAGCATTGGCGTTAGTGCCAGTTACTACGACTGTGCAGAGGGTCATAAATCTTGCGGTGTACGTTATTACTCATTACGATGTTTCTGTAATGAACGGTCTAACATTCTATTCGACTAGCAATGTAACGGTCATTCTTGTAAAGTCGGTTTCTGGAACCGGCATTGTTGTGGAGGCACCAGTGTAAGTATCGACGACAATGTAATTGATAATTGAAGAAGCCAGTCCTAACATAGTGTGTAGTGTGTAGGCCAGGGTGGCGGAGACGGGGAGTACTGTGGATCTTATAGTGCATGGACCTGTTACGAATGCCCGATAAAGGTGGGCTGAAAACATTGTGGTACCTGTTCAGCGCAGGCGGGATCGAGCGATCTTGCGGGTTGCAAATACGGCAGGTCATTATGGGTAACCACGCAACTTGATTTTGCCAAACATCATATCCCATCGTCGAATGTGTATGGCTTGCACCATCTCTGTACTGGCATCAGCTCGGGTCTCAGAAAAAAATAACCTCTAGGGACTGACCGAGTCGTAAGGCCGTGACGCATTCACAAAACGCAAATCCGTGCCGAGCCTGATCCGGTTCTCCGGGTCTTGATTGATCGTAGACGCGTGGATCGTGTGCGGCTTGTGGAACACAACGTCACCCGCCTCGTAAGCCGTCAAGAGCCACCGACTGTTGTGCTGTCGCGCAAACCCGGCGGGTCCATCAGCAAGAAAACCGGTAGTCATCATGTTGCGATTGAACGCATCCTTGCGCTCCTCTTCACTGAGACCAGCAACAGCCGCTTTCTTTGCAAAATCGTCCTCGAACCGCTGGCCGAACTTGTCACCTGTAAAAACGAGCTGTTAGTTGCCATCGCTGAACTCCGGAATACGATTCCAACATACCGTGTTCGAGGTAGATGAGCCCACCTCCCTCCAGACTCACATCCCCGATCGGCACCCACGCTGTGACAGCGGTCGGCTCACCGTGCCTCAGAAAGATCTGATCATAATGCACGCCGATCGCCCGGTTGCCGGGGATGTTGTTCCTCAACAATGTCCGCTGAAGCGGCAACGTGTCCTCGCCCCATCCCGTGAGCTGCTTGACAAACGCGAGGAGCGCCGGATGCTTGCAGAGGCCGTCGGCGTACCAGGGTGCGTAGTGTGCGCTGAGCGCCAGGTCGACGAAGCTGGCTGAGTTGCTGCCGCCTCCCGGACGGCCGCTGGCGCCGGCTGCGTTGGCTCCGATGCCCGGGAAATCTGCCTTGTCTTTCGCGGGGTCAAATATGCCGTCGACTAGGTTGCTACCGGGCTTGAGAACGCCGGATGGCTTTATCATCGAGAAGTATTGCTCCCGCGCCTTGAGGACGTCGGCTCGAGGGAGAAGACCTTTGATGAACAGATAGCCCTCATTGTGGTACCTGTGGCGTAGTTCCTCAAGGGGCTCATCTGCCCGCGACTGCCGAAGAAGGGTAACGTCTGAGGGAGCGAGGGGCCCATCGTTGACATGTAGCTCAAGGTTGGAGAGGTCGGTACTTTGCAGCATCGTTTGGACTGAAGTCATATTCGAAGTTGCGAAAAACGATCAAGTAAATTGTGAAATTGGAGGTTGGATGAAGCACAGCGATACTATAGAAGCATCTCCCATGCATGCTTATAAGCTTTTGCAATGAGTATATCAATTCATGTGAGGATCTTAATCGGGGAGCTCTTCGGAAACAGTTACTTTGATAACGGATTGTTGGAAAGTGAGCTTACTAGATCCATGGGGAAACCCAAGGCCCAATAACATGCACTGAAGTCTGGATGACGCGGGGAAGGCGGTGCGCCATGAAATGCGTGGCTGCAAGTCGATGCGGAGAGGCTGACCGGAAGCGAGATGGAAACCGCAATTTGCTCCGGGGCGGCATCCCCAGATCGCCGCGCAAATGATGTACATACTCCGAACAATCCTGAATTGGTACATATGCGCCGGACCTTGCTGTTCAGCGTTCTTAACGAGTCCGGTATGTCCCATCTACTTCTTTTGTAACTCCTGGCTTCGGTATACCTGCCGTTCATTTCTCTTCGCAGTATTTCCAGCCGTTTTTTTCAAGACGTCAGATTGAAGAACAATGATCACGGAGTGTGATGTGTATCGGCATTCACTCCTAGCTTCTTCCACCCTGTACAGTAGCTGTCTTCCTTACAGTGGAACGAGACTATGCAACGCGAGCTGTGTCCTGGGATCACGTGAGGTTTTCTGCTAGTGCTTCGAGGGGGAGGTGCGCATATGACGCAGAGCTGTATAAATACTGTAGGCAGGTGTTTAGTAGCTGGAATGCCCGCTGATGAGCTGAAGATGTAATGGCACGTCCAGGTTGCAGTTGTATTCCCAAACATCAGCAAAACTATTTCTTCCCTCTGCCACCAACCACACCCGTTGAAAGATGATGCTTCTCACAAGAAGGCTTCATACAGACTCAGCGCACATTATTCATACATCTCTTCTTTACTTGCAGCCTCAAATGCAAGTGCTCCGTGTCCCTGGAATTGCCGCCAATGATAAAAGCGTGGGAATGATGGCGGACATGTGAGTGGCAGGAGAGGTTGCTCATGGTATATACAAATCGCTAGTGCAAATGCATCTTCCCCATTGACAAAGAAACCATAATGAGTATCTCCTCGGTTAAAAAGATGTCTGGCAGGGACAAGAGTCGAGTCAGGATATGCAGAATCTTTTCTACATTATCAATGTCATGACATGGAGCAGCCACGCGTACTGTGGCAACCGAGCTTGCTAACGAATACACATCCCAGGAATGGTAGTATATCTTTCACTTCCACTCCGTAGTTCCTGCTGGACTATACATCCGTATTCAGGGCTCAGCACCGAAGGCCTCATCTTGGAATTGTTTACACAAACACGCTGTTCTATGCTAAGGTAGTCCACTCTGGGAATCGTTTTCACGCGTTGCTTGGATGTTCCGAGAATCGTACTAACCAGCCTGATAGATTCCTGCTACGCCGAACAATGCTAAGCTCTCCTTTGGATCAGACACGTAGAGATAGCCGTGTAGGTCGCTTAATCTTGGCGCGGGATTGATGCTAAGAAAAACATTGTTCTTCTTTAAATGGTGATCTCGGAATCTCCGCCGAACCCTGCAAGGTTCACATGTTCAATCTTTTTTAAAGCACCACGGAATATTGAAACGAAGTCACTCATCAAAGAGCACCAGTCAAACCAAAGTCCCTCTCACGAAAGCAGCCAACATGTCGGACCTGACTATCGCACGCATTGATGTCTTCCAACTCGACCTCCCCTACTCCGGCGGCGTCTACCGCCTCTCCGGCGGCCGCCAATACACCAGTTTCGACGCCACCATCGTCCGCATAACTACGCACAACGGCCTCGAGGGCTGGGGCGAGAGCACTCCCTTCGGCTCCACCTACGTCGCCTCGCACGCCCTCGGCGTCCGCGCCGGCATCGCCGAGATCGCCCCCAAACTCCTCGGCCTCGACCCGCGCCGTGTCGACCGCATCAACGACGCCATGGACGCCGCGCTCGCCGGCCACGAGCACGCCAAGACGGCGCTCGACATTGCGTGCTGGGACATCTTTGGCAAGGCCGTCGGCATGCCCGTGTGCGAGCTGCTCGGCGGCCGCACCGACGCGCCGCTGCCGATCATCACGTCCATCGGCGTGGACGAGCCAGACGCCATGCGCCGCCACGTCGCCGAGTACCGCCAAATGGGCACGGTCGGCCACTCGGTCAAGATCGCGGGCGACGAACCCGCGAGCGATGCCGCGCGCATCGCGGCGTCGCTTGCGGACAAGCGGCCGGGCGAGTTCTTCCTCGTCGACGCGAACGGCGGGCTGACGGTCGAGTTCGCGCTGCGCATGCTCAAGCTGCTGCCGCGGGGGTTGGATTTTGTGCTGGAGAGCCCCTGCGCGACGTGGCGGGAGAGCGTCGCGCTCAGGCGCAGGACGGACGTGCCTATCATTTTCGACGAGCTGGCGACGAATGACGCGTCCATCGTGCAGCTCGTCGCTGATGACGCGGCGGACGGCATGGGGCTCAAGATTTCGAAGGCGGGCGGGCTCACGAGGGGTCGGAGGCAGCGGGACATTTGCATTGCGGCGGGCTGCACCATCAGTGTGCAGGACACTGTTGGGTCCGACATTGCGTTTGCGGCAATTGTGCATTTGGGTCAGACGGTGCCGAAGCGGAACTTGCGGTGCATTTTGGAATGCAGGGACATGGTTACGCTCAAGACGGCCGATGGAGACTTTCCCCTTCGCGACGGCCATGTGGTGGCGCCGAGTGCTCCGGGGCTCGGGATTACGCCTCGCATGGATGTGCTGGGTGAGCCTGTGGCTAGCTACTTTTAGATCGTCTGCTTTCCGTATGTAGTTATTGAAGTCGTTTGATTGTGTTGAAATCTGAATGGATCAGCGCTCAAAGGGGCAGAAGTGAACTAGCAGATAATGCTCAAATGACAAGGAAACGAATGAAGGTAAACCTATCGCGGACTAACTAAATTAGGAAATATCTACAGATGAGTCTTTGATCTGGAACAGATTATCACTGCCTTTGTTCTCCCATGGCGACTTACTGGGATACTGAATCCCTTTCTAGCCACGTTTTCCGCAGCTTGGTAAAATGCAGAGGATCGGAGATGCCGAAGCCGGGTGGCTTTCGGATGCCAGAGCCGAGTCTGCAGCGGCTCGGACCGCGCTCCCGAGGCCCCTCATTCTCACCTCATTCTTAACCCCGCCCACCAAATACGCGATCGATTTGTCATGCAGTGTGATTTGTAATGTTCAAGTATGAAGAAAAGCTCACCATTTCATGATAGATTCAGAATGCTAGATAGAACAGCTCTTTCCAGGAAGCAGCCATGGCCAACGTTCCCGTCACAACCCGCCGCGCCTACCGCCGGACCGACGACCACACCCCCGGCACGCCAAAGGTCAAACTCGTCGCCGAAGCCCTCCCCCTCCCCCTACCCACAACCTCCGTCCTGATCAAAGTCCACGCTGTCTCCCTCAACTACAGAGACGCCAACATCGCCAACGGCGGAAACCCTTGGCCGGTGACTCCACATGGCGTCCCGTGCAACGACGCAGCCGGCGAAGTGATCGCCGTCGGCGAGGGCGTAACAACCTTGTCACTCGGCGATCGTGTAGCTCCCATCACCGACACGGAGAACCTGACCGGGCGAGAGCCGGCCCGGTCGTGGCTGGCCGCCGACGAGGACGGCGTGCTGGCGGACTATCTGGTGTTTGACGAGAAAAAGGTCTGCAGGCTGCCGCCCAATCTGGACTGGGTCCAAGCGAGCATCATCCCTTGCGCCGGCGTGACTGCCTGGGCTGCGCTGAAGGACGTTGGTTTCGGGAAGTCCGTGTTGATTCAAGGTACGACTTCTGCGTTTGTTGAAAGGCGGTATTCACTGATGTATTGCAAGGCACCGGCGGCGTCAGCATGTTCGCGCTCAAACTTGCTCGGGCGGCGGGGCTGAAGGTCATTCTGACCTCGTCAAGTGACGAAAAGCTCAAGAACATGCGGGAGAAGTTCCCGAGCCCGCCGCTTTTGACTGTTAACTACGGCAAGAATCCTGCATGGCATGAGGAGGTCCTCAAGCTTACTGATGGCGCTGGCGTCGATCTTGTGATCGAGGTTGGGGGAACGCAGTCGCTCGTCAAGAGCTTGAAATGCACGCGGCGCGGCGGGGTGATTAGCCAGGTCGGCTATCTCAGCAAGCAGGATGTAAACGAATTGTCAGAGCTCATCCCGCTTCTAATTGATAGGAGAGTGAACCTGAGGTGAGATGCTACCGCACGGTTGTCGACGAAACTGACTCGGAGAATAGGGGAATCAATGCTGGGTCAAAGCAGGACATGGACGATCTTGTCGCTGCTCTATCTGCCACGCAAATGACCTTTGACGATATCATAGACTCAGTCTATCCATTTGATAAGGCTGACGAGGCGATAGAGTTTATCTGGCAGGGTAGGCAGGTGGGAAAGCTCGTCATTCGTCTAGAGTAGCAATCAGGCCGCTCCGTCACCAATGTAAAGTTGCTACATCTTACGAGTTTTGGACGTTGTGTGGCGAAGTATAGGCTGAGTCATTTTTGCTTGGTCAAGTGTTCATAACGAAAGCGAGATTTTGACGGAAAATATGTGCATGAATTGATGATTTCATACTTACAAAAAATTAGAAATGGCATAATGAAATGATAGATACGTTTCTCGGCAACCAGGGTCTGGAAAGTCCATCGAACTTTCTCTGTCCGTGCCCGAAAAGATAAGGCGGGATCGGGGCCCGAGCATTTTGCAGGGATCGGGACAAACGCGGGGTGATGGCCAGCCCCGCATGACAGCACTCGGAGAGCATCCGATGCAACTCTCTATATCCTCCAATCTGAGCCAGAAACACATGAGGATCATGATTCTCGGAATGGGGCGATGTAGATCGCATGCGCCAGAAATTTCCTTTTTTGGTAAGCGAATGCGATTGGAAGGCTCAAAAGTGGCGTATTAAAACAGACATTCCAACGCTTGCAGGCTCTACTCTCCGTAACTTTTTTATTTCACAAAAAGTCATCCCCTCTACCATAATCCCACCTTTTTGAATTACTTTTAACGGCTTGTTGAAACAATGTTCGACGTTGTAGTTGTCGGAGCCGGGCTAAGTGGTCTTCAAGCGACGTATTCTGCTCAGAAGGCGGGGCTATCCGTCGTCGTTGTCGAGGCCAGGGACCGTGTCGGAGGAAAGGTATGGAGTGTGCCACTGGCTTCAAAACGTGGCTGCGCCGATCTGGGAGCTGCTTGGGTCAATGACACGCTTCAGAAGCGGGTTTGGTCTTACGTCGAGCAGTTCGGCCTGCAGGTTGTCAAGCAAAGGCTAGATGGCAAGGCCGTCATGCAGACAGAGCGAGGAGAGAGAATTGTGTACCCTTTTGGAATCACTCCAGAGGTGGGAATCCCATGTTCCAAACCATCAGTTTTGCTCATCTTGACTCCCTACTGACACGTTGAACAGTTCACTCCCGAGGAGAAGAAGAACCTGGAATTCATCCGCGATCACATCCAAGCTGCTTCGTTGAGACAGGAAGGTCCCCGTCCCGAAGACGACAATGTAACCCTTGACCAGTATGTCCGCAACCTCGGTGCTGGCCCCAAGACGGTGCAGATGATCAACCTCTGGGCTCGCGTCATGCACGGCCTCGAATCTTCCCAGGAGTCAGCGGCATGGTTCATCGACTACTGCCGTCGAAACAAAGGGCTTCTTGCAGTCCGTGCAGATGACCACACGGGCGGCAACTACATGCGAATCACAACGGGTGAGTTGTTCACACCTCATCTGAGTGCCACGGCCAAAGACTAACGCGGAACAATAGGCGCACAGCAAATCCCCATCGGTCTAGCCGGCTTAGTCGGAAGCAGCAACATCCACCCGTCTTCCCCAGTAGCATCCATCGAGGACCAGAAGTCTCGCGTCACCGTCACCACAACCACGGGCAAGACATTTGTCGGCAAGAAATGCATCATTTCTCTCCCCAGCACCATGTACCAAGACCTCAACATCTCGCCACCCCTCCCAGCTCCCGTGCAGGAAGTCGCCAACTCGACGCTTCTAGGCCACTACAACAAGGCCATTGTATGCTTCGACAAGCCGTGGTGGCGCGACCTAGGCTATAACGGCTTCGTCATGAGCTACAAGGGCCCCGTCGTAGTTGCCCGCGACACCAGCGTCGACGAGAAGCGGTTTTACGCTCTGACTTGCTTCGTCAACGGCAATGAGGGAAAGAAGTGGGGGAAGCTGTATCCGCATGAGCGGAGGAGGGTGGTGCTCGAGCAGCTTGCTGCGCTGTTCGATGTTGGTCCGGACTCCGAGGTTTACCGCCCCATTGAGTTCTTCGAGCAGATCTGGAAGCATGAGCCTTACAGCAAGGGTGCTTTGGCGCCGGTCACGGCAATTGGACACTATACCAAATTTGACTCTGTGTACGGCAAGCCTGTGGGCAATGTGCACTTTGTGGGAACTGAGTTCTCGAAAGAGTGGAAAGGCTACATGGAGGGAGCTCTTTGCTCGGGAGAGCAGGGTGCTAAGGAGGTGGTTGAGGCTATTCAGCAGAGGAGGCCAAGTGCGAGATTGTAGTCCCTTAGATATTCATTTAGCTTGATGTTTTTCAATAACAGCGTTCATATAATGCACTTTCGAAGTAAAGAAGCTTATATATCTATTGCCTTTCGTGGCTGATTGAAGCTGTGGTAAAGTACCATTGAGTAATAGTTGTATGTCTTTTAAAGGAGATAGGTAGTATGTAATGTCACTTGACTTTAATTATTGATAACGGAAGGATCTGGTTAGCGTCGTGTAGAAATGAATTCCCTAAGTATTAGAACAAATGTGAGTTTCAACACAAAGGGTCACTGCAACGTTAAACCAGTAGAAATGATATGCTTAAAATTATGATCTTAAACTGAAATATTTCGCTTTTGAGCTGGCAGTTGGGTAAAGTTACTTATTATTGACGCTACTCAATTGGAAGAACTGTACGCCTGCGAGCCAATATCACGACTGCCACCCTTAGCTGAAGAATTAATCCGAGCAATATAGCATAGAAATACAGAGAAAGGTTTTGGAAGACCAGCAAAAACACAAATGAAATCTCACCAAGCAAGGTTTAAGACAACGGGACTTGTACCCCAGACACTCCCCGTTGTTCTGAGGTTGTCCACTCCACACCTTCCCCTTCCGCGTCCTCATTGTCTTCCCGAGTAGCATGAGTAAGCTCATGACTTGCATCCATCTCATACACCACACCTTGCAACCCCCTCTCACCTACTGGAGCCGACAGCTCACACGAGCCAGAGACGCCATTAAGCTCGTACACACCATTATCAGCGTCAAGCTCAGGCCGTTTGACCTGGTTTTCTGCCCCCGTTGATAGCTCAGCCTTTTGCCAATGCGGCTGAAACCCAGGTGCCGTCTTGTGCATCACGGCCTGGCGTGGGGGTCGCCACCAGTAAAAGTAGATGATGCTAAGCATAAGAAGGACACTGACGGTGGCGCCGATGGCGATGCCGGCTATGGCGCGGCTGTTGAGCAATACCGATGGTGCGTCTGGGTCGACTCACGGCAGGGGCTGGATTGAGCGAATGTCGGGGTCCGCATTTGTCTCCGAGAAGTAGGCTTGCGCGAGCAAGAAGCTGTTGCGTTCGTAGTCAACGGTAATGTACGCTTCTTGTAGGAAGACCCGGCCAATTGTATACTGCGTATCATTCATTGCGCGCCGGATCGGGAAATAGCGCGTGCTATTTACGTATGCTGGATAGTGTAGGAAATGGTCGAATGCGGCGTAGGGTAGTTTGATCAGAATAGTATCCTTAGAGCTAGCGGACGTGGTCCGGCCTAATCTGAATGTAATATATGGGTTCTTGCCCTGAATAATATCGTGCGTCGTGTCGTTGATTAGGTAGTAGTTCCTTTTTTCATCATAGGTGAGGCCGAATGTTTCTTGGAAACTATCGCACACGTCCCCAGGAAGCCAGAGCTGTGATACAGTAGAATCGATGACTGAGAAGTGACCGGAGGACATCAAGCTATTGAAACCCACCTCCTCGGCGCCGAGACTGAAGTTTGTATAAACGGCCTGAACACCAACGCTTAGATATCGGTCGGAATCTGCTGAGAAAGAAAAATTGTATATGGGAAGTTTGAAGCGGGAGTTATCGTATCCGCCTATCACTAAGCTACCAGGCACCCTGGGATTTCCTAAACAGTATGTTATAATTTATCCTTATAAGCAGGGGGTTGATCTTACGATGATAAGCACCAGCTGTGTATCCATACGATAGACTAGGTACAGCTCCCGTGTTGTTCAGTGTCTTGATGAAGCCGCTTACGAGTTCGCCATCGTTGAAGGTGTTGTTGGCATCGCCTAAGCTCAGTGAGCCCATCCAGTAGTCCGGCTCCGCATATTCTACTAATAAAGTCTCGTTAACCTCGAGTTCGTTTGCGTCACCGCTAAACCCCAGGCGGACTGTGTCATAGCCGAATGTGCCCCCATGATCCCTGAGCCCGAGATTGTTCTCAAGACTGAGATCGTAGTTGTTTATAGGGATCCAACTGTGGGATTGGTTGTCCTGAAACCCATAGCTCTGATGACCACGAAAGGTCTCCACACCACGCCGGGCGGCACAGTCTTCACCGAATTGGGGCAAGCAACCGTCGGAAGAAGTCAGTACCAACGGCAAATTTCCACGTGTGGAGACCAGCACACGGAAATCCTGACCGGCTTCACTTCCGGCCTGCCTGCCGACAGATATGCGAAAGGTCGACCAATTTCCATCAATTCCATCCCAATGTGTTGTCGGAGTAGCGACGTACGGTGTAGGGACTGGTCTCGACGACATTTGCGATGAGAGTGGATATGGCCGAAAGCCGTAATGTGACCGCTTGCGGTATGAGGCTTAGGTAATACCAATTTTGGGACGATGTAAACGTTCGAGAAGTATAGGAAAAATGACAAACTATCGAGAAAATGCTTTCGTATGAGGTTGAATGGGATAGGATGACAAGATGCAGGCAAAAGCGTAATCAACCTCAGCACGCAAGTTTCCGAGCTTGATTGTGAAGAGTGGTAGCTCACATCCAACAAAGGTCTGTGTTCAGCTTAAAGTAACCGTATCAACACTTAGATGCGCTTACTAGGCAACCATAGCCGACCGTGCTAATAATTATAAGCATGTAGTACAACTCCAAAGCGTGCAATCACGCACCTCCCCGGTAAAAACACCTTGCCCTCGGTGGAACAGCTATTTAAGACACGCTGTCGTGTGACAACTGGTCCAGAATACGAGACGGCACGCAGGCACTAATGCATGATGTCCATTCACCTCGTTGGTACACCGTACCAAGTTTCACATACGCGCTCGAGCCACCCGACTTTCTCCTTGCATTGATTGAACTGTGCCTTGCCGACATTTAACAACATCGAAGGGCATTATTTTACGAAGCCTTAATTCAAGGATTTCCGCTACTCAATTTCAGTGCAGCTATGAGTTCGTGCTAGGCACGAAGGGAATATATCAGGGCTGAAGGCTGTACAACAATGGTAAAGATGGTTAGTCAATTGTGAAGCTTACCGGAGATATTTACACATTACTCATGCTCTCATCATATGTAAGAGGGATGTGCACGTAGACAGAATGGAGAGTTTATGGCTAATAGAGATGGAGAACTGGATTTATATCGAGACGGATCCTTAGGAGATTCAGTCGGCCTCTGGCAAAACGTAAGAAGAGACTCGTTTGCTGAGTGCACGTAACTCCCACCGCCCAGGCAGGCGAGCCGCACGCTCCTCACAGGGCCCAGCGCTCGGGCCTGCTTTGCCGGCCTGCTAGGCTGCCAAGCCGACTTGGATTTGTATGCTTGGTGGCAAGCCGACTCTCGGTTTGCAAATTGTGCCTTTTCAAGCCCGTCGACTGGCAGAAGCCTCGAATTTGCCACTGAGGCTAGCGCGTGGACGTGTTGGAAACCAAACAATAGCCAGCTCGTCACGCTAGAGGCCTGGCACCCACAGTCCTAACACTTTTGGTGATGGGGACGACAAGATCTGCCGCATAAGGGGTTGGAAAATCTTGCCTCGCCATATTAGCAGCTCTGTCGAGTGCACCTGACACGGATTTGATACGGGGCGTATTTAGAAATTGTTCACTCAAGCGTTGATTCTCGTTATTGATCATTTCAGCCTTCTGAGCTCGGCCTTCGTCGACAATGCCAAGCAGCGCGCATCTGAGGCCACCCTGGCGCGTTGCCACTTCTCTGGCTGAACCACCCATTCGGTTCAGCCCACCAAGGCAGCACATCAAAACAAGACTGGTGGACCCATCCCTGGCTGCAACCTCTAGCGGCGTGATGAACTGCCGAGCTGACTAGTCGCACGGCTGGCCCCCTGCATCCCAAAGCAGCGTGGTAACGTCTGTGTCACCCCTGTGTGCAGCTAGCAGCAGCTGCTGTCGATGTGATACCCGAGATCATCCGGCGCGCGTTTCTCCACGTCAGCCTCTTCCGAGATCAGCAAGCGGGCCACACCAACCTGGTTGTGCCATACGGCTATGTGCAGTGGCGTTCTGTGATAGAATTAGTCTCGCCAAATGTTGTTATAGCCTGTCGGCGTTGCCGGTCTTGACAGAGATACGGCTGAAATTGCATCGTAAGTATCTACGTCAGGCTATGATTGCGCAAGCATGAATTGGAAGGTGACAGTGTTGCGTTATGCAGTGATTATGTGCATGAGTATGCGGCGCCAAAAACTAACTGGGCTACTTCCGGTACTGCCTAATAAATGAGGTAATTCCACAAGCTCAACGGGCATCCGATCGGCACCTGTTCAATGTCCATCAAGTGGTGGGGTTTAGATTGAACACTTTGCTCATGCAGAAGCAGTTAGCTGGGGCTGCATAAGTCAGATAAAAACATTTGGCATTGATCGTTACTGTCTTGACGAGTATTCATAAGAGACACTCTCTCTACATATATGTAGGGGATATAGAATAACGCGTTGAGAGACAGAAAGGATGAAGTAAACCAGAATACCAATACGCCAAAATCAAGCCGGAGGAATCTCCACTTGGGATGGCCTCGCAGATTCAGACGGCCTCCTCTGTTCAGAGCCCCTTCTCTCCGCCTGTTCGTTTCCCACTTCTGCGTTATCCTGGTCAACATCAGACGCAGCCTCATGACCCACTCCCATCTCATACACCACAACATCCTCTTCCCTCTCTTTCACTGGTGCCGGCAACTCATACGAGCTGCCGCCAACATTGACGCCATCCAGTTCGGGCCGCCTGGCCTGATTGTCCGCTCCTGCCGGCATCTCCGAAACCGAACGCTGCCGTTCATATCCCATGTGCTGCTGCTGTTGTTGCTGCTGTGCGCCGAAATGCGGGTCGTACGGCTCCTTGCCCTCGCGGTAGTAGTGCAGTGGTGGCTCAACCGATGACAGGTATGTTGGAGCTTGGCTGGCGACGCTGGGCCGCTTGTTATGCATTATCTTCTTCTGCTTCCGCGGCCGCCACCAGTACAGATAGCTGACACTGAAGAGGAGCAGAATGCCAGCAATGGTGCCAATGGCTATTCCGGCTTTGGCGCCGCTGCTGAGTGAGGTTGAGGATGCGGGCGGGCCATAGTTGATGGAATGAATGGTCTGGATGCTGGCGTCTGGCATAGTAGCGGAAAAATTGGCTTGAGCGAGCGAGAAATTCTTTCGTTCATAGTCAACAGTGAGATAAGCCTCCTGCAAGAAGACCCGGCCGATGGTATACTGGGTATCATCCTTTGCGCGACGAATGGGAAAGTAGCGTCTCGTTCCGTTTGGGTATGTTGGGGCGCCAATATAGAGATCGAACGCTGCGTAAGGCAGTGTGATTTGGACATTGTCGTTTGCATCTGAGCTGTGTTCGCTATTGGCCAATTTGAATGTGAGTATTGGATTGTTAGCAAGAAGCCTGTTGTGCGTCGTGTCATTGATCAGGTAGTATGTCGTGTCTTCGTCGTACATGAGGCCGAATGCACTTGCAAATTTTTCGCAGGCGTCTTCTGGGAGCCAGAGATGTGAAATGGTGGAGTCAATGAGCGACATGTGGCTATTAGCCAGAGTTTGGGTACCCAGGCCAGTGAGACTGAAATTTGTGTAGATGGATTGTAGGCCAACAACAAGCAATCGATCGAGAGTCTCTGCCATAGTGAAACTGTATGGAGGGTGATTGAAACGTGATGCATCGTAGCCACCAATCACAAGGCTCCCGGGTACCGATTTGTATCCTACACAAAATGTTAAAACTGAATTTAATAGTGAAGTTTCGGAACAGTGGGGCTTCGGAACTTACGGTAATAGGCTCCAGCAGTATATCCATACGATAGACTCGGAATCTGGCCGGTTTCATTCATCCGCTTGATGAAACTTTGTTCTCGCGCATCTGAGCGTAATTTTGTCTCCTTATTGTTCAGACCTAGCAGTCCCATCCAGAAGCTCGGCGACGGGTACGCTGCCACCAGGGTGTTGTTCACCTGTACTGCATCTGCGTTCTGACTGACCTCCAGACGGACATTGTCGAAACCAAAATATCCTCGTTCGGCAGGGTTGAAGTCCAGGTTTGTCTCCAGGTTGAGGTTGTAGATGTCTGAGTAGTTCCACGTCTTTGATTCATTCATCTGGAATCCGCGGCTCTGTTCGCCGTCAACAAGCTCGACGCCGCGCGATTGAGGACAGTCTTGGTCATTTGCCTTACAGCCCTCTGGAATAGGTACGAACGGTGCAGGTGCCTGAGTGGATACCAGCACACGGAAGTCCTGGCGAGGTCTGCCGACAGATATGCGGAAGGTTGACCAGTTTCCGTCAACCCCGTCCCATTCTTTCGTCGGAATGGCAACGTAAGGGGCGGGAGATGAATCTGTAGACATGTGGGCCGAGGAAGTGTTGTATGTGAAATGAGAGTAGTCTTGCAACCCGCACTGCCAGACTCAAGTGGGCTGGCACCAGTGGAATGCAGATATTTGTCATGGAAAGACGAAGAAAGCTATCGAGCGGGAGCAAATGGTTCATATGAGACGGGGTGAGGGAGGGTGGCGCGGATGAGGCAAAGGAGAGTAGTCAGGCTTGGGCACAAGCTGATCGGGCAAGCACAAGGTCTCACTTCTATCGGCATCTGTCGGTATTTCTCCAGTTTGAGGGCTCCCAAGGAAAAGCTAGCCGAGAGCGTCGGGAAATTCAGGTAAGTAGTACGATGCGATGTCACAATTTCAGAGGCTGGTGTTGTGCATTCAAAGCAGTGCAACACGCATTACCGCGTCACAAATCTTTCACTTGGCCCGAACAGCATTTTCAGCTTAATCTTTAAGACAGTATGAGGAGAAATATTGTTAAATACCAACGTAGAATGAAGTATCACCGTCATACATGACTGCAGTTTTTAGACTGGGCTCTCTGGTGGCTCTTGACTGCTGCAGCCGATACTCAACATAGACTTCTGGTGATAGAACCGTATGTAGAGAGTATATTGAGGAGAGGCGAGAAGTAGAACGAAGCAGAAAAAGATTTACCGGGGGTTTCAGCATTCGCGAAGTGGCTGGTATCCGTCGCACCAGAATGGCTACACGGGATGTGTCCTGCTTTAGGGCATCGCCTCTAAGCCCTACGATCGAACACACTAAAAGGTGGGGTAACGCTGTTGTGTCACTACTGCTCGCGAACACAAGATAGCACACAGGCAGCAATGCGGCTCGGTAACCCCACCGCTGTATGTTTCTTACAAGGCCACAAGCCGCCCAATCCTGTTGGGCTACACGTCCGACTTGAGTCTTCCTGCACTTGTGGATCTCGTGGCTTATTGAGATGGTGTCTCAAGAGAAGAAGATCATGGCAAGATCTTCCAGGCATTTCCCCTGTTTTCAATGGATTGCTGCTGCAAGTTTCCGCTAGACACGTAGGGAACACACGAGGGGCTGAATGTTCCGTCATAATCAGCGAGGAGGATTGTTGCATTGTGAGACTTGCCAGCAAGAGTTACACATTTTTTTTCGGAAACCAGCATAAGCTGATCAGCTCACTTTACCGTCTACCCATTGGCCCCCAAGAACATGTGGCTTACCATGTACAAAGGGATGCAAGTGGCAAGGCTTCCATCCCCTGCGGTACTCTTGGAATTCAGCCTGGAATGATTGCGTTAGCCGTTGATCTATGCCCAAATATCAATGCCAGCCGCCACAGATTACACAATTGCATCTCCTTGAATTCTGCCAAGCAGTAAATGTTACTCGAATCTACATACCAAAGTGGAATGTGCGCCACTTCCGGCCGAAAATGGCCTTGCAGTTTGATTCTGTCGGCTTTAGGTACCGCGATAATGGCGCTGCGAAATTGCACCTTCAGCTGTCAAAGAAGACGTAAAGCCTTAACTACCATTTCCGCTCTTCATTTTCAAAATCCTCGAAGCTTCATTCTTCGTTGACATATCAGGGCAGTTCAAGATGCGGTCTTTCGCTTTTGGAGTCCTCCTCATTACACTCATATGTGCACACGTCTTCGCACAGACAAACTCTCGTCTTGCCTCGGCAGAACTTCACCCAACACCACTTCCATCGAAGACTTCTTACATCGCCGCCAGCAATGGGCCGGAGTGTAAGGGATGCTTCCTTGAAGCGCTAACGCCAACTCCACTTTCGTATCCTGGCACGGTGTATTGCCTCGACATTACCTACATTTCGACTGTTTTTTCATCCATCCGATACACCATTGTCAAACCAGACGGTTGCACGACCACCACTCTTATACCATACCATCCGACACCAGGACCAATTAGCACGACATCAATTACATGGGAAACAAGCGGTACCTCCTTGTAAGTAGCTTCATTTTCCTTTAGATACAGAGCAAATACCTAACAAGTCTCAGGACCTGGCCGACCACGTATAACGCATACAGTGCCTTCGAAGCCGGCACGTGGAGCCACGGTGGAGCATCGGACTGCACCATCCGTCCGACGACGGTGTATGCTCAAAGTCCCATTATCTATCCTGCGTCAAGTTTCCCGGCGACCCTGGCCCCTGTCCCATCGCAAGTTGTCCAGTCGATCATTAATGATCCCTCCATTCAACTTTCCTTCGACATCTCGACTTGCACAGCTAATGGAGCATTTCCCAACCCATTGCGCGCGGACCTGGAGCCAGCATGCTCATGTACCACTGGAAGCCCACCCCCACAATCCTGCATTCAACTTCCTGCAAGTACAATAACCCTTAACATGTTAAGTCATTCCGGATATCGACGGCACCAGGCGGCCACACCATCAGCACTACTTCACATGGTTCGTGATGCATCTGCAGACGGCGACGCCGTTACGGCTACGCAGAGTCTCACACTTTACCCGTCGCTTGGAGTCGGAGACGGTGGGACATTGACACCGAGCCCTAGCGTAAGTGAATCGACAAATATATCAGAGAGAACTTCATCCCTTAGCACGACAAAGACCACTTCCACAAATCGCACTTTTTCCTCAATTACCTCTTCAACGAGCCTTTCTTCCAGCAGCAGCCGTTCAAGCACCTCTTCAACAACCCGTTCTTCCGGAAGTAGCTTTGTATGCCTCATTCCCAAAACTCGGCTTATCTGAGCTAACCTTTCTTTTACAGGTAGCGTAAGCACTAGTCTTCCAAAGCCCTGGAACTTCTCTGGTTGGCGTGTTGGAGTATTAGTGCACCAAGCTCACAGAGACCTTTTCATCGCCGGAGGAGGTTTTCTCCGGGACAAGTGACGATTGTGTCGGAAAGCAGATAGCGTTCACAGTTCGCCAGAGCCGTTTTCGCACAGGCCTACAGTGGATGGATTCTGAGTTGAGATGATGGGGAACAGTTTTTTTTAGGTTGGCTCTGCCGCTTAGTTCACAAAGGAAGTATGTAATGGACAATTGGAACTCAGTCCAAATTATATACGCACAATTTTTCGGTTTTCTTTCGTGTTATCCTCTACTATTGAAAACGCCGATCATGGAAAATAGCTCCAGGAGATGTAATGGGTTCACACCTCCATTTGTTCAAATCGTAGGTACTGTTAGTCTATCACTCGCGAGACTTAACCGTGATTCACGCAATAAAAGACCATTCATAGAGGACCGTAGGTTCCCTTATTGCAATCTTGATTGGGATTCCGTTTCGGTTAGTGTACGAATTCCCCTGGTAGGTTGAGCAATTGACGATTTTCGATTACGAACACCTCCCCTCTCAAAGAAGCTGAATACAAGACGTCATTAGCGAGATAATAGTCTGAAGCATTGCATGCCTTCGTAAGTGCTTGGCTTAGACTGCTGGGCGCAAGTGACCAACTTTCGAGCGGGAATCTGCGTAAAAAAGTTTAATAGTATTGCAAACTGATGAGACGCAAAATACTCCACGTGAGAAGGACGACCAACGGTCTGCTGCCACACAGAAACTCACATCGCAAGTGGACCGAAAGACATTCGAATGTCCCCGTTCATACCTGTCAAAACATTGATTTTGCCGACAGTCCATTCTCCCCTTCCGGCTGAAAGCCCTAGCACGCTGTGTCCGTAAACAGCCCACAATTCTGCATGTTTGCTGGCCCGTGCAAGATCTTGAACCTTGGAGCCAGAACCGTCGTAAGTTGGGTTTTCTTGTCTTCCCCTCACCGGCCGAGCCAAGGTGATCCTTCTGTTTGCTGGCATTGGCGCACGGTCCATTAGGCGAGCAACGGAAGTGATGGAAGCAGTATGTGTGTCGCTGTGTTTCTGGCCCCCGTTTCGTATCCCCGCATATGTGGGACCCCACGCCTGCCTTTTTGAGTTCTCCAGGATCAACTAAAGTTACTGATCGGCATCCAATCCTTCAGGCACGACCCATCACGCAGACACGAACCATCATGCAGATTTGAATGTTGGTCTGACACGAATGCCCAGTTCGGCTATGTATCTCGACGGACCACGGTTCCGAGAAAACACATATAAAACGCCTTCTTTCTCTCTCGAATTGGTTTCTCTCCTCACCAAACCCACCAGCTCATTCACAGTCAATTGAGTCTTTTGAACACCGCCAACATGCGTTTCACCTTCTCCATGATCGCTCTCTTCTTTGCCGCCGCCCTCGCTGCGCCGAACGCGGAACCTGAGAACTTGGGTCTGTTGCAACCCAGGTGCTCCGCCCGTGGTGGTAAGTTGATCATTCTCTGCTTTGTTGCTACGCTGACAGAAACGATTAGTGCAATGCCAGCAGCCGGCTGAATGCTGCAGCGGCGTTTGTGCCATTGACAAGGGATGCGCTTGCCAGAAGTGTCTTTAGGTAAGTGATTCGTTGGAATTCAGCGTATGGACAATAACGATTAAGTTGCTGAGACAATACAGAAAACTCATGGTTGCTGTTTCTCACTTGTTGCGGCACAATGAACGAGTAAAGAGACATTTTGGGATCCAAAATTGGACAAACAAAAGGACATTCGCTTGCGGGAGCGCTGCTGCTCATACTTTCCATTGAGAATGATGCAGGTGGAGATATTTGTAGATAGGACTACCCATATCCAATCACAAGATACGCAATTATGAATGAACTCTTCTGTGCCTAAATTCTGTTGTTGAAAATTTCATTGACACTTGCCAAGAGATTCGGCAGTTCGGCTTCTCTGGCTGACGGACTTCCGGGCTGGGCGCCGAGGCCTGCGGATACTATTCCACATTATTACCTTGCGCGGAATCCGCGGGTTCCGGTCAGTGAACGTAGGCCGGTAAGCTACACCGGGCTTACATGATGACAGGAATGGTTCTGAGAGAAAACGGAAGCGGAGTAAAGGACGGGAGTGTTGTAGCAACAAGCATGGCAGTAGTGACTGATGACGACGGCCATTCTGGCAGCTGGTTGAAAAACTTCTCTGTGGGGGCAAATGCACGTGTATGCTATTTTCGTTGTTGATTTCTGTAGCACAGGTCTACTCAATGCGAGGGGATGCATGATACGTCTGGATCTCCACCATTTATATCTCTGGGAATTCCAGCGGCACTCGCCAAGGGCCTCGATTCTTGCAATTAGCCCGAGGTTCACTTCGCGAGGTCTTTTCTGACCCACGACCACCTTCAATGACTTTGCAACTCATCTATTCTGTAGATATTCAGAGATATAGCGTATCACGTGTGAGGTTGCTGCACCTCTGCAGGATGCATTGGGAGATGTGCGTGACTATAATTTTACAGCATACCGGGTATCCACCATAAGCAACAATACTTCAGAATATATATTTCCAGTGTCGCCTTTTGCCCATGCCATGCCTACTTGCTGCAGGAACCCTCACCGTTGGTGCGTCCTCTATATATATAACTTGCTTTCTGGCTGCCCAATCTGTCAATTTGACTCGTTTAAGCTGCTATTTTATTTTATCACGAGGCCGCGGGAAAACGCAGGTGTGAGGTATACAGTTTACCGGTAGTAGCCAATGGGATGGTCATTCCATGGGCGGCAGGTTATTAAATCGAATACAAAGAGGTTTGGCGCACGGGGGTCCATAAAACGGTCGGAGCCAATAATGATCAAGCGCTGAATGTATCCCAGTAATAAATGTAGTATACGTAGGCAGAATAATATATCAGTATTAGTATCGATATTAATAAGTGTTACTCCCTCAGTATGCAATGCACCGTCGCAGCTTGGGCAGCGACCTCGTAGACACACGTTGTTACCTAGGCATAATTCGTCCTAGTGCTTACATTGACGGCGTGAGCTCCGTTTATGGTTAGACCGTAATCGACGTGGGGCGATGTGGCGAAATATCTTATCGGAGATTGACGAGAGAAGTGGGGAAATATCCCGACGTAAAGCGGTATGATTCTTATGTACTTGCCTGGTTCCCCGTTGTGAGACTTTTTAACAAGATCTGTTTGTGTAAACTCTGTTTGTTCCGTCACGTTAAAGGAGCTTGACAGACATGATTGGATCATGAAAAGCTGAGTCGCGCGATGCGCAGCGACAGCGAAGGTCGTTGCCACATGTGTGATTAGGGTTCTGACTGTACCTTATCGGTCGATCAACTCCGTCTCGGTTCTATGGCTGCACTCCCACTCTCAGGTGCAATGTCCATTCGTGGAACGGTATGGTGTCTCTAAAGCCCTACAAACTGTCTTATCTGCATGATGTCAGTGAAGCGCAGCCTCCGGAGCACAAGAGGCCATTGACTATATCAGCATTGGGCCCCCGGTCTACTGGGCGGATCAGACCAGCCCTCGGTTTTCCGAATCAGCAGTAACCCAAGATGGCATCTACAGAGAGAGGTTACCGTCTCGGTGTAGACATTGGAGTGAGTCTCACACCACTTGCTCTTCCGACACTCCGCTCAATGCTACAAATAGGGAACCTTCACCGATATCTGCGTCATCACGCCTGAGGGCAGGACTGTTTCCGCCAAGGTGCCCACAAATGTCTCCGACCAGAGTATTGCCGTTAAGGAGGGTGTCAACCAGGTGAGAAAGCTGCTGAAAGAGACGTACTCGTGGGACGGCAAGTTTGACTACATCCATCATGGTACAACGATTGCAACCAATGCCATTCTTGAGGGAAAGGGTGCCAAAACCGGCCTTGTTGTCACGGCTGGGCATAGAAGTATCCTCAGTACAAGACGCTCTCAAATCCCGGGTGGCCTAGGAGCCTGGATCAACTGGCAGCCACCCACACCCCTCGTGCCTCTGGAGAGGACTGTTGAGGCTCCCGAGCGAGTCTCGATTCAGGGTGAGATTGTGCGCCAGCTGGACGAGGAGACGTTCCGTGAAAGCCTTCAAGATCTCAAGCGTCAAAAGCCAGAGGCCATTTGCGTTAGTCTGCTCAACTCGTTTGCAAACAATGTACATGAGGAGAGTATCAGGAAAATCATCGCGGAAGAGTTCCCCTCGAACGTTGAAGTTGTCACTTCAACTGAAGTTCTTCCAGAAATTCAAGAGGCAAGTGAGCAAACGCATTACCATGGATTGATTACTGACATTAACCAGTACGAGCGAACTGTCACCACAGCTGCCAATGCCGTCGTCAAGCCCGTTGTGAAGAAATATCTGAACAATTTGAAAGAGCTCCTTGCACCTAATACCAATATCATCAGAATCCTCAAATCTGATGGAGACCTGACATCTGTTGAGCTCGCTGGCGAACAACCGGTCAACATCCTGATGAGTGGACCAGCTGGCGGAGTCACTGGCGTCGGCCATGAGATTGCCAAAAACACTCCCTTCAAAAATCTCATCACCCTGGATATGGGTGGCACCTCAACTGACTGCGCTCTTATTCCCGGCACGAACACTGTCCTCCGCCGTGAGACTGTTGTCGGCTCCCATACAGTAAAGGCCCCTTCTGTTGATGTCCGCACTGTAGGCGCTGGTGGAGGCTCAATCGCCCAATTCAACTCCCTGACGAACGCCTTGCGTGTTGGGCCTGAATCTGCCGGTGCTACCCCTGGTCCTGCCGCATATGGCAAAGGCGGTACCATGGCCACCGTTACTGATGCTAATCTTGTCCTTGGATATCTTCCCTCCAACATCTTGGGTGGGGCGTTTAGCCTCGACGTCCAGGCCGCAACAACCGCCGTCGAGTCCATCGCCAACCAGATGGGTATGACAGTGACACAAACCGCTGAGGGTATCATCGACCTAGCCAATGAAACAATGTATGGAGCTTTGCGTCTCGTGTCGGTCGAGCAAGGTTACGATCCTCGGGAATTTGCACTCGTCGCGTTTGGAGGCGCTGGACCTCTCCACGCAAATGCGGTCGGAAAGCTGCTAGGGGCATTCCCCATCATCATTCCTCCGGCTCCTGGAATTCTCTGTGCTCGTGGTGATGCAGCAACAAAGATGAGCCATGAGCAATCCTGCACGTACATCAAGCTCTTTTCCGACGCATCGGCAGAGGACCTCAGGGCAGCATTTGAAAATCTCAAATCCGGCTGCGTAACGACCATGATGAAAGCTCTTGGCACAGATCGGTCTTCGTTTGAGATTTCTTACCAAGCCGATATGCGGTACAAAGGCCAGGCTTTGATCCTCACAGTCAACATGACGGAGTCTGAGCTGATGTCCGAGAAATCCAAGCTGCTCTCCCTTCTTCGTGAAAAATTTGATGCAGTACACGAACAGCAATTCAGCTTCACTCTGGCACAGACGATTGATTTGGAAATCATGCGTCTCCGTGTCAAGGCCACAGATGCTTCACCAGATATTCCCATCCAATCCATTGAAGGCGCTCCCAGTAACACCCCTCCAGAATCAGCTATCATCTCCCGTAGTCCTATCGTCTGCAATGGGGAGACGGTTGAGGCTATCTTCTGGAACCGCTCATTGATCACCAAGAAAGGTTACAAGGTATCTGGACCATGCATCATCACCGAGATGGACTCAAACACGCTTATCCTGCCCGGCTACAGCGGTGAGATCGACAACATGGGCAACATTGTCATCAACCCAGATCAATCTGCTCAATCCTTGACCAATGGGATTGTGGAGAACAGAAATTCGGCTGAAGAGGTTGTTGCCGCCAACCCGCTTATACCAACACTCATATCCAGCGCTCTGGGTAGTATCCGCCGGGAGATGGATACGCTGATGCTGCGGTGTGCGATGAGCCCCGCCATTCGGGATCAGCAGGACGAATTCAATGTAATCACCAACAACCGTGGCCAAATGCTCGTAGGGCAGTTCGGAAGCTTCATCACGCAGTTCCTACAGAACTGGAAGGGCACCATTGAAGAAGGCGACGTCTTTGTGACAAACGACGTGTATGGTACGGAAGGTGCCGTATCACATTTGAACGACGTCATAGTGCTCTTGCCCATTTGGTACCATGGAAAGACTGTAGGCTGGGCTGCGAACTTTGGCCATTTGACGTGAGTATCCGTTCCGGGAACTTCAATGAATGGCCGCTTACAAGGATCAGAGACGTGCAAGGAAAAGTGCCTGGATCAATGAGCATCAACGCCACCACGATCTTCGAGGATGGGTTGCAGATTCCTTCTGTTAAGCTGTACTCCAAGGGCGTGTTCAACGGTGATCTGATGAAGGTGTTCCTACGCAACAGCCGCATTCCGGAATGGTTCCAAAGCGATGTGACTGCACTGGTTGCTGCTTGCAGGACCGCCGCCACTCGCGTTTGTGAGGTAAGGCTCTACCTACCTTAAGCAATTTCTCTCTAAAAATTTTACAGCTCTGCGATCGTTACGGTGCCGAAGTATACGAAGCCGCTTGTGATAGTCTGCTGGAACGCTGCCGTTCGGCTATCAGCCAGATCATCGAAACGAAGATGGACGACAACCACAGCAGCTTCACCGACTTCATCGACGACAACGGCCAAGGCATCGGTCCGTGGATGATCTCCTGCTCCATGCAAAAGCAGAACAACCGCCTAATCTTCGACTGGGACGGGACCAGCCCACAAGCCGAAACATCCATAAACTTCTACCTCTCAACGCCCATGTTCAAGATGTTCATCGGCTACTTCCTCCTCGCCATCTACGACCCGCACTGCGTCGTCAACGACGGCTTCCACGACCTCGTCGAGCTGCGCATCCCAGAAGGCACCATCCTGCGACCCATCCGCCCCGCCGCACTGTCCTGCCGCACGCACCTCCTCGGCCGCATCATGGACGTCATCCAAGCCCTCTTCGGCCAGCGCAACGCCGCCTACCGCTCCGCCGCCGGCTTCTCCGACTCGCCACACCTGTTCTACTCCGGCTTCAAGCCATCTGGCGACTGGTTCCTGCTGTACCAGATCGGCTTCGGCGGTGTGCCGGCGCGCCCCGTTGGCGACGGGCCCGACTGTCATTGTCTTTTCCCGGCCATCAAGAGCATCCCGACTGAAACCATCGAGCTGTACTTCCCGCTGCTCATCGAGGCGAATGAGAGCGTCGCGGATAGCGGCGGCGCGGGGTTCTTTCGTGGGGGCAATGCGCAGCGCACGCTGTATCGCTTCCTCTGCAAGGGTGAGGTGTCGATCCATGATGACAGGTGGCTGACCAAGCCGTGGGGCGTCAATGGCGGCGAGCCTGGGACGCGGTCGCGGAAGGGGATCTTCAGGGAGAATTCGTATGGCACGGAGAAGCCGAAGTATGAGCTGCTGCCGAGCAAGATGGATCACCTTCGTGTGAAGCCGGGAGATGTGCTCGAGTGGGTGACGTGGGGTGGTGGTGGGCTGAATGATCCGTTGACCAGGCCGCCAGAGATTGTCGCGTTGGAGGTGCATCGGAAGCTCGTCACGCTGGATGGCGCGAGGAACAATTACGGCGTCATCGTGCGCCCGGGCGATTTCAGTGTTGATGAAGAGGCTACAGAGAAGCTACGCGAAAAGATAAAGAGAGCAAGGCCGGCAGAGTGGGGGAAGGACAGCTACAATCGCGGTGGTACCATGGAGGAGCTTATAGAGAGATGTGAAGAGGAGACAGGGATGAAGGCACCCAAACCTCAGTGGGAGGAAGATCCATATGGGCCCCATATGGCGAGGCCGTATGTTAAGCAGTGGTTCGAGGGGATGAGAAAGAGAACGGAATATCAGTGACGAGGGCGGTGGCAATAGTAGTAGCAGCAGTTGCACTATACCAGAACACCACCAGCTTCGGCGGCTGTGCCATCAAGAATATGACGTGTGCTTCTCAAACGAGCGTCCAATAGACTCACATGCTATCCGTTGATTCTGTGTCGCCTTGTGTAACCCAAAGCATGGTCACCGACACTGCGCCCGTGCGCGGTTTCCGCCCTCACCAGATCTCCCCAGTCGAACCTCAACGTCGACCATCCCACCATCAGAACCGCTTTTGAAATGTTCAGAGTGGCATATTAACCATTGGCTCGCCCTCGATGCCATGTTCGGCCGCATCCTTCAACTTCACTCAGGAACCTCCGTAAAAACCGAGGCTGCATTACGGTCACCGAAGACTAGATCAACGAACGCATTGCCGACCTCCGCACCGTCTCCACTTTTACTGAGGGGTCTCGAACCACGAGACCTTGGCAACGGTCTTTTAACTATGGCTCATCGCTTATCGGTCGCAACGAGGCAATGGCACCGTTCCGTGCCTTGGCTACACTGAACGGCATTAACCGGTTTTCTTTTGAGGGGTCAACAGCGTCAAGAATCAAGTGACCGAGCACGAACTTGGAGCTGTTTGTTGAACGTGCCTGGCAGCACAATGAACTACGCAGGCGGATGCAGCTGGATAGCGGCGGAAGCTCGGATGCAAGGTGAAAGTCATGGACGCTTTTATTTTGGGATTTATTGGGGGCCAAAACACTGGGCCCGTGCTCGTATCCGGAAGAGTACTCCGCCTGGAAGAAAAGCCAAGGGTAGTCAGGTCTGCTGCTCAACGGCCAATGGGATGAAGCGTGGACGAATGATTAGTGTAGGCAGCAGTATGGCCCGCCATTTTTCCGTTGTTCAATAGAACCCACCTTCCATTTCAAGCACATTTGGTTCCGATCCCGGGAGGTGGGGCGACTCGACGCGTCGCCGTTCGCTAAAAGGGCCTGCACGTAAGCAGCTTGCTTTTATTAGGTTGCTTTGCATTCCGGCCCCGATCTCAACCTACGCCACAACCGATCCGGACTTATTACTTCAAGAAAAGGAATAGGTAGCGTTTTTAGAATTGCTGCTTCCCCCTTGCCATGGCTGCGTCCCACGCGAAAAAGGATCCGCCCCCCAGTTCCATGGCGGTTTACCAAGCCGACAAAATGCCGTTGATGCGAACTGCGCGACCGGCATTCACATTGGCTGGTGGAGGATCGTCACAGCCACCACCCACACTGCTGTTCGTAAATGTTGGATCTGCGCAAAGTCGAGAGGAAAAACGGCAGATACGCGCCCATATTATGTTTACCACGCATGAGGCACGACGACGCCAAGGAACACAGGGCCGCAAATCCAGCAGCAAGAATCCCGAAGAAGATCAACAGAGGGTCGTTTACCTCGCTGCAACGGAGAATCCTCTGCAAGATGCGAGTGTTATGTGCGAAGATCCTTTCGACTCCCTACCAGTTAAGAGCTTCCCGGGAATGCATGAGCTGGTTGAATACTGTAAGTCGCCATTGTTGTGTCAATCCATATCCGCCCATTACTGACAAACCAGACTTCGACGCCTACCCCGGTGTCATGGCAATGACTGACGGTCAGTCCATGTCAAAAGCTCACCGCCACGTGTGATACGAGTTTGTTAACTCAAATAAATAGATCTCTGGTTGAAGAAAAAGGACAAAGCAGGGAATGCAGTTGGAAGACGGAACAATACCGTCTGGGATACCATGTCATCGGAGGAGACACCGTTCCTTGTACTCCTGGCAGAAATGTCACGTTTCCTCGACACAGCCAACCCCCACGCAAAATGGCGGAAATGCCACTTCTTACTGCGAGAAAGGGCTTTGAGATCAATCCGAGAAGGCTTGACTCAGACAGCAACCGAGCCATGGAAAATCTCCGACGGCTACATCACCGCGGTAGCAGGCATGCAAGGCGCAGCGGTACGGACCCTCCCCCCCCAACATCCTAATACACCACACACTAACACGCCGCATCCACGCAGACCATCTTCGGCGAAAAGAAAGCCGCCATCTCGCACCTCGCCGGCATGCGCGAGCTCGTGCGGCTGCGCGGCGGCATCGACACGTTCCAAGGCATCCCGCGGCGCATCATCATCTGGTGCGAGTTCTACGTCTGCGCCGCGCACCACCTGCTGCCGACCATCGCCCCGATACCCCCAGCCCCCTCCTCCCCGGTCGTCGACGACCAGGATGACGATACATCGCCCTTCCCCGCCGCATTCCGTTCTCTCGTCTCCCTCACGCATTCCCGCACTCTTGCGCGGCTGCCGCAGCACTGGCTCCACCACGACGACTATAACCACCACGGAAGCAGAAGCAGAAGCAGAAGCAGCAGCAGCAGCAGCAACGCGACAGTCTTCCCCCTCGTCCGCATCCTCCACGCCCTCCACCTCGTCAGCACCGCCAAGTCCGCCGTCTGGGCCCCCGACCTCATGCCCCCCGGCCCCTCGCGCGATGCCGTGACGTCGGTGCTCGACGACGCCGGGCATTCGCTGCTCGTTCAGCTCGCACTATCCGAGGACGAGAGCGGCGTCGTCCAGGTCCAGGGCGAAGGGGAGGACGATGGCGAGGGGAGGAGGGAAGGCGGGGTGGTGGAGCATGAGGAGCAATGGAGGAATGGAGGGGAGAATGCGGAGAATGCGGAGGACCGCTGGCTCCGCGTCGTGCTGCTGCATGCGGCGCATGTGTATCTTTGGGCGACGCTGAGCCATATCCCGCCGGGGGCGCAGATGAATGTGTTGTTTTTGGAGCGGTTGAGGAGGGCGTTGGATTTGGAGGATGGGGATGAGGGGGGAGAGGAGTTTGTTGGTGGCAGTCGGAGTGGCGGTGGAGTTGGCGTGCGTGCAGCGTTGGCTCGCTGCGGTGGAGAGGCTGGACCGGGGTTGATGTGGGCGTTGGCGGTGGGGTGGTACCTCGCGGACAAGATATGGATCATGGCGCAGAGCGGGAAGGATCAGGTGCGCATGGCGGCGAGAGGGGGGATGATGCTGGGGTGGTTCGAGGACCGGATTGCGGAGCTGTTGGAAGCGTTTGGCGTGGGTGAGGAAGGGGGCACGGAGCTTGCGGCGCGGGTAGTTGCAGACTTCCCGGGGACGGATGAGTTTAGGCGGGGTTGGCATTGTTTGCTGTTGCAGCAGAGGTTTCGCGGGCTGCATTATTGATTGGTGTTGCGGGAAAGCTGGCAGAGTGCTGGTGAATCGGGATCAATGAGAGATTGCGGGAATTTCGGGAGGCCTCGCACTCGTGGCAGTTTTACGGTTAGTTGGCCTGCTCCTGTTACCTTTCTGCTGTTGACATGTATTTTAATCTGATAGGATGACGACTAAAGGGAAATACCACTGTACCAATTGAGATGGCCAGATTTGACACAAATATAATCCTTGACATCGAATGCATGCTATATCTGAATTTACGAGCCGTTTGTTACTTGATTTCCAACACGGCCATCAGCTGGCGTCCCTGGAAAAGCCGAGACCTCTACGGTCACAAACACGGCTTAACCAACGCAACGGTGTCTCCCGCCTCCACAAGCTGCCCCGGCTTCGCAATCATCTTCACACACAGTCCATCGCTTGGGGCATACACCTTCATCTCCATCTTCATCGACTCGATAGACATCTATGATGCGGGGAGGGGTAGGTTAGCCACTGTTCACACCTCATTTATGGAAAGGGGGAGGGAAAGGGGTAGTCTTACAATCACATCCCCAGCCTTAACCGCTCTCTCTTCATCAATAAGCCACTTCCAGCACTTCCCGGCCACCGGACTCTGAACGGGCACCGGCCCACCGTCTCCTCCCCACTCGGCGTCGCTCTGCCGTTCCAGCCGGCCATCGTCATTGCCGCTGCCGCCGTCCTTATTAAGCAGCAAAAACTCCTCCATCTCCCTCTCAAGCCCCTCATCAACCAGCCCCGCCCTCTCCCTCGCCACCCTCTCAAAATCGTCCGCGTTCGCCACCAACCACCTCTCGTACTCATCCACATCCAGCACCCCGCCCTCATCAATCTCAACAAGGCTCGCCTCATCACCACCATCCCTCGCCGCCTGCAACACCCCGCTGTCCACCTCGTAGAACCGTATGCGGTCGAACATCTCAAACAACCACGGCCGCTGCTCCTCCCTTGCACCATCATCACCCCCCCTCCACACCCTCACCGTCCTCCCCACCATCTGATAACCCCCCGGACTATCAACCGCATAAACGCAGAGGTACTGGCCGCCCAGCCCGACCGTGCCCTCGGGCGTGAAGCTGTGCGGCGGGCTGTACTTGGTGCCGCGGTGCAGGCGGCGGCGCGGGTCGAGCGGGACGGCGCAGGGGG
This sequence comes from Lasiodiplodia citricola, assembly GCA_023089105.1. Classification (NCBI taxonomy): domain Eukaryota; kingdom Fungi; phylum Ascomycota; class Dothideomycetes; order Botryosphaeriales; family Botryosphaeriaceae; genus Lasiodiplodia; species Lasiodiplodia citricola. The sequence continues at coordinate 93,911 of JAJNLL010000077.1, read as the reverse complement.
ACCCGCAGAAGACGTCGCCGAGGCCGAGGACCAGGTAGTCCGTGTCGCAGAAGAGGCGGCGGAGGGAGGTGGTGTTGGGGAGGCTGTTCAGGCGCTACAGGCAGGAGGAGTTGGAGGGGAGGTACGGCGCTGAGGCGCGGATGGTGCGGGCGTAGCGGTCGGTGGCGGCGAGGACGGCGGGGTCGTCGAAGGTGATGGGGAGGCGGACGATGCGGGAAGGGATGAGGAGGGGAGGGGGTGGTGGTGGGGGCGGAGTGGGCTTCGATGGTGGCGGCGATGGCGTGAGGGGTGAAGTGGCGGGAGTCGTATTGGATGTGGAGGGAACGCACGCCGGGAGTGATTTCGAGGGTGCCGGGGAGGAGGCGGTCGCGGTGGCGTTGGATGATGGCGAAGAGGCGCTGGCTGCAGCGGATGTCGAACTCGCCGTTGCCCAGTTCGAGTAACAGAGCGGTATCGCCGGCTTGGCGGTAGACTCTCCTATCATCCCCCAAGCCGACATCGAGTATGATGGGCTCGGATAGCTCGCTGGGAGTGTAGTCAGTCTGCAGTCCTGATAATGACTGCACAGACTCAACAAGCGCATCGCCGGCTTCCAGTGCTTGTTTGACGGATGCGGGGCAGAGTCGGATGCGGTCACCAGGTTTCACTTGACCCAGCTTCCAGAGATCAGCGGTGATGACCGTCGCGAAGCACACGAAGCCTCCGAGACTGGGACCATCGCAGGTGAGAATGATGGCCTCGTCTCCAGTGAAGCTGATGGTACCGATCGAGTAGGGTCCGTCATGGATGTTGGATGGATGCAGGCCCGCCGTTCCACCCGATTCCCTTGCCCATTCAGGCCGTGGACCAACCAGGCGCACTCCACTCCGGGTGCTGTTGTAGTGAACCCTCCAGTCCTCACACAGAAAGAGCTCCTTGAAGGACTTTTCTTGAAAATAGTCCGGGAACCCGTGAGGACCGGGGATGACGCGGAGCTGCCACGTGCCACTGAAGTCGGGGACCAGGTCTTTTGCTTCGCTAATGGAATCAACCGCATCTGTTGGCGGATCAAAGGGTAGAATGTCGCCGGCACGCAACTGTCTGCCCAAATGGCCACCCATCTTGCCGAGAAGAAATGTCGAGCGGGACCCGAATATTTTCGGAACCGCAACACCGCCCTTGACCGCAAGGTACATTCTTGCACCTCCTTCTGCCGGGCCGAGATCCACCGTGTCCCCCGCAGATACTTGCACAGGCACCATCAGTGGCACATCGACGCCATTGACGGTGAGGTTGCACGGTGAGTCAGCGACGGCAATGGTGGCGGCGTGATGGAAGAGCAGCCGGGGTCCTTGAGCAGCGCATTCCAGGCCTGCCGCGCTTTCTTCGTTTCCGACGATTCGGTTCGCCACACGAAATCCGTAGCTGTCCATGGGCCATCCTTGCGGAAGCCGGCAGGGAAGGCTAGGGCAGACCAGTCCAGCAGGTTGACGAAGTTGGTGTAGGTGCCGAGCAGCGAGTTCCGGGCCACGGGGGCGCCGTGCACCTGGGCGATGGTGGGGAAGAGGGGCGTAGTGGGGACGAGGAGGGCGTCGAAGGCGCCAAAGGCCAGCTCAACGGCACGCGCTAGCTCGTGGCGGCGATACTCGGCGTCGAAGACGTGGGCGGCTGTGAAGTCGCGGGCGCGGGCGGCGACGGCGCGCACCGTGGGATCCATGCCGCTGCCCAGGTACTGGTGCACCACCGTGTAGCGCTCGGCCACCTACGGCCCGTCATACAGCAGATGGGCCACGTCGAACAGCGGCGTGAAGTCGATGGGCACCAGCTCCCACCCCAGCTCGGCAACGCTAACCAGGGCGGCGTGATAGGCAGCTTCCTGGGCCGCGTCGCCGTGCCATTGCAGGTTGCTGTCAACGGCGATGCGCAGCGTGGCGGCGGGCGCGGGCGGAGGCGGCGGGAGGCGGCGCGAGAAGGGGTCGTCCGGGTCGTACTGGGCCACCACGCCGTAGGCCAGACAGGCGTCGTCCAAGTTGAGGGCGAAGATAGAGACGCAGTCGAGGGTGCAGCAGGCGGGCACGACGCCGGCAGTGCTCAGAGCGCCGCGGGTTGGCTTGAGCCCGACCAGGTTGTTGAAGGCTGCAGGCACCCGGCCCGAGCCCGCAGTGTCGGTGCCCAGGGCCAGCGGCACCAGCCCGCGCGCCACCACCGACGCCGACCCGCTGCTGGAGCCACCGCACACGAAGCTTTTGTCGAACGTGTTCGGCACCACGCCGTAGACCCGTTGCAAACTGGTCCAGATTGCACTTGCCCATCACCACCGCCCCCGCCTGCTTCAGCTGCCGCACCACGCCGGCATCGGCGCTGGCTGTGTACGCGAAGCTGGCGCATGCCGCCGTCGTCAGCATGCCCGCGACGTCAATGTTGTCCTTGACGGCAACCGGCACGCCGAACAGGGGCACGGCCGCCCCCGCGTCGCGCAGCCGTTCAGCCGCAGCCAGCTGCGCCTCGATGTCGTGCTGGGAAGCGATGCTGATCCACGCAGGGTCGTCGGCCTTCTGTGCGTTCCTTGTCGATAACAGCCGTTGCAGCGCGCCGCCTTCGCGCTGTGCTGCCACCCATTGTCGTGCCGTCAGCGGGAAATCAGATGTTCAATTTCCCCAGACTTTTTCCCCGTGGACACGGTTCGGGGTGAGTCCCGCTTTTTCCGTTACGTGCAACTTGACGGTTGAGATAGCGAGGTGTTCGTCTTTATCTCTCCAACACGCCGCCGGGCTACCCCTCACTACATCTCCGAGGACTTCTGCCTTGGTTGAGCCTATAGGTGCAATTCGGCGTGCATCCCGCTTTTTAGGTTACGTGAAGTTTGCCGTCTGTATCTTATCGCTCGGCAAGTTGGCGTCGAGATACCTAAAAATCAGCCGCTATCAATTTGCTCGCCTTATCGCCGATCCCCACGCTGCCGACCATGACTCAGGTGCAATATGTATGCAAGGTACCTACACTAAAAAATGTCGAAGTACCTCTCTCGTAGGTTTGCAATAATCAGTCGCCGCAACCATGGACGCTGCTCCCTCTGACGCCCACACGGCGCCGCTGAGCCAGGCCTATGGCTATGGCATCGTCGTTGGTCTCGGCTTTCTCTTTTCGCTGGGCATGATCCTCACCACCTGGATTCTCAAACGATACCAGGGCGAGCAGCAGACCAGTGAGATGTTCAGCACTGCCGGACGCACAGTCAAGTCTGGTCTTGTATCATCCGCCGTCGTATCCTCTTGGACCTGGGCTGCCACACTCCTACAGTCCTCGGGAGTTGCATACCGCTACGGCGTTTCCGGCCCCTTCTGGGTACCTCACCTCTTCCGCATCGAACGAGATCCATTGTTGACGCTTTCCAGTATGCATCAGGTGCTACAGTCCAGATTCTTCTCTTCTCCACTCTTGCCATTGAGCTCAAGCGCCGTGCCCCGAATGCCCATACCTTTCTCGAAGTCATCCGAGCCCGCTATGGGCCAACAGCACACGCAGTATAGTACGCATCTGATTCTTCGCTGTTGCAGTGTCCCTGCTAACTCCCTCGCCCCAGCATTGTCTTTGGCCTCATGACCAACATCCTCGTCACTGCTATGCTGCTCACTGGCGGTTCCGCCGTGGTGACTAGCTTGACTGGAATGCATCCCGTAGCTGGCTGCTTTTTGCTGCCCCTGGGAGTTATCCTGTACACTTTGTTCGGCGGCATCAAGGCCACCTTCCTCACCGACTACGTGCACACGGTCGTCATCCTCGTCATTATCTTCCTGTTCGCCTTTTCCGCCTATGCCACCAGCGATATTCTTGGCTCCCCAAGCCGCGTGTATGACCTCCTTGTCGAAGCCTCTGCAGCCCACCCGGTCGACGGAAACGCCCATGGCAGTTACCTCACCATGCGCTCCAAAGAAGGCATCATTTTCTTCGTCATCAACATCGTTGGCAACTTCGGCACCGTCTTCTGCGACAACGGCTACTACAACAAGGCCATCGCCGCGCACCCCGTGTCGGCTCTGCCAGGCTACATCATGGGCGGCCTCTCCTGGTTCGCCATCCCGTGGCTCTGCGCCACGACCATGGGCCTCGCCGCCCTCGCAACCGAGTCCTCGCCCACCTTCCCCACCTTCCCGTCCCGCATGGCCTCGGAAGACGTCACGGCCGGGCTCGTGCTGCCCTACGCCGCCGTCGCGCTCCTCGGCAAGGGCGGCGCCATCGCGACCCTCATCCTCATCTTCATGGCCGTCACGTCCGCCACCTCAGCCGAGCTCATCGCCGTCTCAGGCATCGCAACCTACGACATCTACCAGACGTACATCAACCCGCTCGCGACGGGCCGCAACCTCATCTGGACGGCGCACAGCTCCGTCGTCGGCTTCGGCCTCGCCATGGCCGCCTTCTCGACCGGCCTGCACTACGCCGGCATCTCCATGGGCTACCTCTACCTGCTCATGGGCGTCGTCGTGTCGTCGGCCGTGCTGCCGGCCTCACTCACGCTGCTCTGGCGCAAGCAGAACCGCGCCGCCGCGACGCTGGCCCCGCTGCTCGGTCTGGCCACCAGCCTGGTCGCCTGGCTCGTGACGGCGAAGGTGCAGTATGGGAGTCTGACCGTCGAGAGCACCGGCGCCAACGACCCCATGCTCGCAGGCAACGTCGCGGCTCTGCTGTCGCCTGCCGTCTACGTGCCCGTCCTGACGTTCCTGTTCGGCGCCGACGACTACGACTGGGCGTCAATGAGGCAGGGCATCCGCAAGGCGGATGACGACGACGGGCCGCAAGATGTCGATCCGGAGAAGGTGGCAGCCGTCGCTGCGACCGCTGCTGTCGTGATTGCTGACGCCGGCCTGGACGAGGAGCAGAGGCTGCTGCTGCGCGCGTCGGCCGTCGCCAAGTGGACGACTGGTATAATGGCTCTGGCGTTCCTGGTCCTCTGGCCTATGCCGCTGTACGGCTCCGCGTATGTTTTCAGCAAGCCCTTCTTTACCGGTTGGGTCGTTGTGGGCTTTATCTGGCTGGCCTGCAGCACGGCTTGCGTCGGCGTTTTCCCGCTGTGGCAGGGGCGGAAGACGATTGTGAGGACGACGGGGATGCTGGTGAAGGATGTTTTTGGCTTCGGGAAGTCTGGTCGTGTCGTTGCCGGCGTGACGCCAAGTTCGCCCGAGACGACTGACGAAGGTGCCAGGAAGGAATGAAGTTGATGAGACATGTCGATAGCGTTTTCTTGCGTTAGAGATTATAAAAAAAAAAAGATGGACAGGTTATTCAAAAGCACTCGTTAAGTAAAATTTTATTGCACTGTAGCAGCTTCATAGATAGTTCAGTCGGCTAAGTAGATAGATAGCGTAGCCGCCCTCTCAGTTTCAACGCCACCCAATCAGTGCCTTATTCCAATCCGACCTCGGCTTATTCGTGACACTCCTAAACCTTCTCCCGCAACATCCTACAAACCCAAGCAGTCCTCGTCTGGACCGACATCTTCGCCAGCTCCGCCTCCGGCACAATCACATCAAACCCATGCGGCCCACCGGGCCAAACATGCAACTCCGCCTGCACGCCATCGCGCCACAACCCGGACGCATACGCCACGCCCTCATCGCGAAACGGCTCCGTCGAGCTCACATCCACATACGCCGGCGGCAGTCCCGACAAATCCACCGCCCTCGCCGGCGCCGCATAGTAACTGACATCCGGCCCGCCCGCCTTCCCCCCCTCACCAAGCAAACACTCCCACGTAAAGGCATTCGCCTCACCCGTCCAGTTCCCGCTCCCATCCCCCACCGCATACTGCCGCGCCGACACGCTGTCATTCCGGTCATCCAGCATCGCCACCCCCACCACCTGCCCGCACAGCTTCGGCCCGCCCTTGTCGCGCGCCATCAGCGTCGTCGCCGCTGCCAGCCCGCCGCCCGCGGACTGGCCTTCGATCAGGATGCGGCTGGCGTCGATGCCCAGCTCGTCCGCGTGGTCGCCGACCCATTTCAGCGCGGCGTAGCAGTCCTCGACGGGGGCGGGGAAGGGGTGTTCGGGGGGCAGGCGGTACTCGACGGAGACGAGGACGGCGTCGAGCGTCTTTATCCAGGGGACGGCCATGTCGATGCCGGCGAAGCGGTCGCCGGCTGTCAGGCCGCCGCCGTGGATGTGGAGGATGCAGGGTTTGTTGCGGGCGGCGGCGGCGGCGGGGCTTTTGGGGTGGGCGAGGGAGAAGATGGCGAGGGTGATGTCGTTACCGTCGGGCCCGGGGATGGTGCGGGAGGTGTGGATGAGGTCTGGGTCGGAGAGGAGGGCGCGCGTGGCGGGGGCTGTCATGTCCACGAAGAATTGGCGGATCTTGGGGATGCCGGATTTAGAGGTGGGGAAGAGGTCGGTGGGCATGGGTGGGAGGAGGTTGGATATCTCGTCGTCGTATGGAGGGCGGGGGAGCTGGTTTGAGGGCATGATTGTGGTTGTTGTTTTAGGTGTTCGTTCTGCAGTTGATTTGATTGATGTGCTGGATACTAACATGTCTTTCCACCAAGACATTATATTGTACTGCATTCACAGACATTTCGGACTTTATCTAGCCATTTCACTCTAAAGTCCGTACACATTTGTCAGTAGAGGCCAGGTTTAATTTGTACGTCCTCGCGACGTTGTAGGTAAAGTTAATTCCGGCTGTCTGTGGAGTTCCCTCCGGCTTCCCCGGAGCTGTTCGGTCAGGAATGCAAGATGTACGCTATTACTACAACTCACGTGAAAGCATTCAGTACCAATTTGAGCTGCGAGAGATGTTGGAGACGCATACTTTGCTTATCAATTCTTCCGAAGTTAGCCGTCATAGGCACGTGCCACATCCGAAGTTGGCCGTGTTCCCAGCAACCACAACCATCCGAGAGAGCCACTTTGAGAGATCATGTTCATGACTCTGTAGTGTGCAGAGTAACTTTGATCGCCATTCTCTTTAGATCCCCAAAGTCCCAAGTGATAGCTGCTACCTTCCCCTAAGCTTGACAAAAAAGAAGATGTCAAACTACGTAGGACGAAACGATGCAGTTTAGTTTAAATCCGTAAAAATCAAACTGTAACGTCTTGTTCCTTTGTTCCTTCTACTGGGTCCCTTATACCAAAAAGGGCTGGGTTGCATAGCTTGGCTGAATGGTTGAGACATGGTACTCCACTTTTACATGCGAAACCTATTGGTGAGCGTGGGTTTGCAGTGCTATTGCAGGCGTATGGTTGATCCCAGTTGTTGCCTACCAGCTGAACGACCAACAATATTCGCCACTTTATGGCTGTGTAGGCTGTGCCGCATGTCTGCATTGCCACGTCACTGTTATGTAGGCTGCAGCCTGCGCCGCATGTCTGCTGTGCCACGTCAATGTGGGGGTATGCATTGCATCGGAAGAGGCACTTCACCTCTTATATATTCATCAGCCCCATTTCAATAGCAACACGAATTTCATTGACATTGTTGACCAGTACCTTCAGTTCTGCATCAATTTCTCGAACTAAAGAAAAAAGATTGCCAGCACTGCCAGAAGAACCGCTTTACAGCTTCCTTCTGAACAACAGGCTGAAGCACCGATGTCACACAACGATCCAAACCCCAATCATCTTCAGTATGCTAAACCACACTTTCTATGTTTCATGCTCGCGAGGCTTACGGTGGGGCAGGCAGGATGAAAAATCACAGTCAGACGACGCCGCAAGAATTCTCGACCATCTCACTCAGCTGAAAAAGCTGGTTCTTCCTGAAGAAAGTCTTGAAAGCCACGGCTACACTCTGAAATCTCTGTCTGGAGATGACTTGGAGATGAAGAAGCGTTGCCAAGGCTGTGGTAAAAGTACTCTGTCAAACGCCATTGAACAGGCAAAAATCCCTGGTACTAACGCGCTTCAAGCAATGTCACAGTTCCGAAAGAGAGCATCAAAAAACAAAACTCCAGATCAGCCTAAAGTGCAAGAGCCGAAACCGGCTCTGCTGAGCGAAGATCCACTAGAAGAGATAGAAAACCAGAGACCTGATCAGGACAGTCAGCCCACACCCAAAGTTAGAGAGCCTGTTTTAAGATGCAGGTTTCACAATGGCGTGATCAAGGATAAGGTAATTTCGAAGACCTCTGGCGTTACAGGGAGTGGCGCGAGCTTACAATATTTCCCTGCTCTAGCTTTGGTCATGTTGCGGGCAGAAGCCATCGGCGGCTCCCTGTTCCGGCAGCGAGCATCACATCCCCCGTCAATACCCAAAAGGCGAGCTCGAGCGCTTCTGGAAGATAGCGCCTACGCCAACACCGGTTTCGTGCAAAAGTATTCGGCTGGCTGTCGCCATAGACTGCGAAATGGGCACCGCTGCATCCGGAGATTCAGAGCTGATTCGTGTCACGCTGGTGGACTATTTCACTTCCGACGTCCTCCTTGACAGTCTCGTATTCCCTAGTGTTCCCATGCGAGATCTGAGAAGCCGTTTCTCAGGCGTGACATGGTCTGAATTGAACAAGGCGCGCAAGTCACGCAAGTGCATTTTTGGCCGCGAGAATGCCAGAAAAGCGGTGTGGAAGTTCGTCGGTCCCAACACCATCGTCGTTGGGCATTCGGCATATAACGATCTCCTTGCTCTGCGCTGGGCACACACGACGGTCGTTGACACGTACTATCTCGACGCGCTTCAGCCTCCGAAGCTGGACATCAAAGATGCAGGAGATGTTAAGGAACCGTCCAGTGACTCAAACGAAAGCCAACCAACCACCACCTCAGCCTGTGGTTCAGAACCAAAGAAGGTGCCAAAACGCCCTTCGCCAAAGTCTCTAAAGGGTATGGCATTTGATAAACTCGGGCGTGAGATTCAGACGGCGGGGAAACAAGGACACGATAGCCTTGAAGATGCTATCGCAACGAGAGATTTGGCACGGTGGGTTGTCTACAACGCTCAAGTTTGAAACAAGCGGAATTAGCGAGAGATTCGTTCCACAACCCATTTCTGTTTCGTTTCGATTCCTTTGCTTTTTTGCTTATCCTGGGCGATCAAATTATTGAAGGACTTTGACGTACCTGTAGCTGCTGGCGTCGTTACTGCTACGGATCGAAGGCTGCCCGTGACCGGTTCGATAAAAGAAAGACGAAATGAGTAGAAAAACAAATTTGATTTCGGAGACGCTTAGTGTTGAATAACCTAGACTATCTCCAGTATCTATTTCGAAATTATGTACAGCATTCCGATGCTAAATACTATCCCCCCAGTAGCAGCACAAATGCTTTCGCTGCCAACAAGAGCGATGCTCGCTGAAAACTTGCACACTGCAGCAGCCACCATTCCTACCCAGATAGACACACAGATAAAGGGCGCCCAGGTGTTTATCAGTGCTTGCAATAGCGTCTTGAGAGCTGATTCCTCCTTCACAGCGTTGTCCTTCTGGGCCTCATTACCCCAGGTTCCATCTAAAAAGGTTGCAGATGCCCAAAATACAATCGGGGGTTGGGGAAACTGCAAGAACACTTGACTTGCGCACAGCCAAGGCCACCGCCGCCATCCTGCTCCTCGTCTCGTGGCCGTATAAACGGAGCAGAGCAGAGTCCGTGCCGTGATATCAGCAGGGCTTGTCACCGTAGTCCCGGCGCCAGATCTGAGGTAGCGGATGACGATCCAAGCCTGAAGGTACGGACCTGCTATGCGGCGCAATGCGTAGAGTGCCAACATAGGGTTCCGCGAGGTTAGCACCCGCGGATGCGCGATCGTCTCCAGCACGATGGCGCGGCTCCAGCGCACCTGCTGGACAATCCAGGCAGCGAAAGTGGAAGGTGCATCCGTCATGACTGTGGCTGCAGGGTGGAAGGTGACTCGGTAGCCTCGCGAGAGAAGCAGCGTGCTTAGATGGCGGTCCTCATTGACGATTGGGCGTACTCCAAGAAAGGTCTGGGTATACCAGGGCATGAGAATGTCGGAGAGAGCATTGGTCGTGAAAGCAGCGCAGGGTCCCGGCTGGCAGTCGGTGACATCGAATGCTGAGTTCTGCCCGGATGTGAGGGCGAGGTCTGTCCAGTATGTCGCGCTGACCAAGCGGGTAATGGTGGACTGTGCCGCGTTGTGGATCTGCAAGGCACCGCACGAGCCAGCAATGGCAGGATCCGCAGCCATGGTGGTCAGAACCCGGTGGATTGGGGCAGCAGTGGGGTCGAGATAAGAGTCGGAATCTGAGGACCAAATAAAGGGGATGTCCTGCGCACGTGCGATGGCAATAGTAAAGAGGAATGCGGTGAACATGATGTCCTTCTTCGACACATGTGGCTGAGTGATGCAGATGGCTTTGGCCAAATCACCGGTACCCAGGTTGTCGAGAAGCTTGAAATCTTGGAGCACGGCTGCAGCTCGCCGGACCAGGACGCCGAAGACATGCTCGAGGAACTCGTCTTCGTCCAGTGCCTGGTTTTTGTCGCCGTCTGACCTCTGCACCTTCCAGTCGTCGATCATCCGTGCCGCAATGGCACCGAAGGGCTCGTCGAGTTCGATAACAGATACATTGGTTGCGTCGCAGACCTGGTTCGTGCGTCAGTCCAATTTGCGACAGTGTAAGTAGCAGCGGGCCGTACCGCGCGGGACGAGAAGGTTATTTGCTGGACGTACACTCTCGGCCAACTCTACCATCTGCATATCTTCCGGCTCATTGCCATCAATGCCAACAACGAGCGCTCTAATCGTCCGGGTGCCATCATTGCGGTAACTTTCCAAACACTTACGGAAAAGACGTGGATCTTCTCGATATCCAATCACGGTGGCCACGCAGTCGGCGCGAGCAACACCTTTCTCGCCAAAATCTTCCTGATGCTGAACCCGCTTATACCGTCGCTCCTGCTTATAATAATTCAACTCGGAGCATATGATCTGGAAGAAGCCTTCGAGAAGTAGTGGAAAGCCAAATGTGTAGCGGGCAATGATGATAAAGACAAGTAAAATAGTAACAGTCAACGACAATACCCGCACGGCCTGCGTCGAAGCGGTGCGGAGTTGAGAAAAGTTGAATGCCATGACTGATGTGGCGGAGACTCTCGAAGAGAATGCGATGGGAGATTGCGGTATGCGGAGCGAGTGCAATAAGTAAGGCGGCAGACTATCGTCCGCCGACAATACTTGAGCCAGAAAATTCTTTGTGCCTACCCGAGTACCTGAAGCGCCTTTCCATGCAGCTCTGACTCAGTAGTAGTCCAGCCAACGGTGCCAAATATCAGCTGACCGGTGCAGAGTGCCTATATGGGGAGGTCGCCACACGCCATTGTATGAAACTACTTGGTAGTGTTTCATAGAGCCTCGGCATGGAGTTGTGGAGCAAGACCGGACCGACCTCACTCGGGATAAGCGCCGAACAATTGACTTTTCGATCCCCGATCGGGTAAGAGGAAGGAGGCTGGTATGGCATAAAAATGGGATCATGCCATACCATGTCACATCCCCCGCCCATCACTCTTGCTGTTCAACCCCAACCTCCTTCTTCATCAACGACTATATTATCTTCAGAATCATGTTCTCGAAGGCTGCTCCGAATGCTATTAGTTTGTGGCGAGCGTTTTGCGGGTTGGCTGTCTTGACATCCCTGATGTAAGCTGAGGGACCCCATTGAACCCCAGAAACAAGGAGCTGAAAACTGAGAAATCAAGCCATCTCTCAATTAGCCGCTCGAAAAGCCCAGAACTCTTCCCCCACTATCAGAATCCCCGGCACTTGATCGCAGGTCAGTGCTTTTTCATCCTTTTTAGCTAGTGCGGCGAACTCCGAAACTCCGAATACACACTCCGGGCCCGGACCTACCCATTTGCCGCCGAAACTGAGACATCATTCGTACTCCAGGTCGATGCCGAATGCCCAATCTAGCCGCCTTGACGTTCGACGACTTCCCGGGCGACAAGATTGATGAGCTTCTTGAGCTCCTGGACAGGTGGAACGCCACAGCAACTTTTTTCATCAACGGGCCATACGACCCAAGCGAGCCAGTCCTGCAGGAACGCATTTTAGGTCCCCGCTTGCAGAAGATCCACAACGCAGGTCACCAGATTGCCTCGCATACGTGAGTTTAACCCCTGTGAATGTCCGTTGGTCAGTCGGTCTAGAAGCGCTAACAAACTTAATGTTTACACCCAGGTATGACCATGTCAATCTTCAGACCGCCGATGCACCTGCTATTCTGAACGAGATGGTGAGTTGGACACGGCGATATCTGAGTCGTTGTTCCAGTCGGACCGATGCTGATGATCTTCGCATCCAGACACTGCTGGACCGATGGTTAGCAGAGGTGTTAGGCGTGACAGCTCCGCGATTCATGAGAGCCCCGTACGGTGAATGCAACACGACGTGCGCGCGGACCCTGACTCTTGCGGGGTACAAAGTGATCGGCTGGGGCTTCGATACCGAGGACTGGAAACATGCCACTCCGGAAACAGTGCATCGCAGCATCGCCAAGGTGCACGAATACATCGGCCAGTTCAAGGAGCGAAAAATTGTCGACATGGCGGCAGACATCGTACTCATGCACGCATTTATCAATACCACCGTCACCACAGTGGCACCAGCCGTTTTAGAGGCCTTTAGCCGCGAAGGGTTCCGGTTCGTATCAGTGGCCGAGTGTTTGGGCTATTCTCAGGAGATGTGGTACCGGTAACTGGGACTAAAGTTTAATTGGCGCCCGAGCGGGTATCTGTCCGCGGTGAGAGCTTTATCTTGAAAACCCCGGCCACCCGTGCGGCGATTTGCCGCCGGAACGGCCAAACCAGCTTCATACAGTTAAAGCAGAATCCTTAAAACCTAAAACTCCGAGACTCCTTGCCTCGGTTACCGAATAGGTGCACGGACATGAATCTTTGCATTGTCATGCTCTTAAAGATAAATTCACTTTCTTTGCCGTGAACATAATTGATCTCAAACCATCAGCAGTCCTTGTACACGGTTGTTTTCAAACATGGAAAAATCACTTCCTCTACATGAGCCATCAAAACCTACACCAGCTGGGCGCCCCGCGTCTACAGCTTGGCTCAATGGCTTGCGTGGCATGGCCTGTGTCATTGTCGCCCTCAATCACTACCTCTACGGCGAGTTCAGCGCACCGTGGCTAGGCTTTGGCAGCAGTCCAGAGAACCGCTACCTCCACCAACTTCCATTCATCCGCGTCATCTGGTGCGGGCATGCGATGCCACCAATCTTCTTCGTCGTCTCCGGATACTGTGCATGTTATTCTGCCCTCCGACTTCGCGACGCCCAAGACTACGCAGCAATGGCCAAGAGTCTCTCCCGTTCTGCTTTCCGCCGCGGCCTGCGTCTCTACCTCCCCGTATTCTTCGTGAGTGCACTGTCGCAGCTTCTTCTTTTCTGCGGCCTGTACAACTGGCGCTGGACCGAAACCGCCCTCACACCGTGGCATGCCCCTATAGAGCATCTCAAATACCTCGCAACATACCTGCTGGACATCACCAACCTCGTCTACCTTACCGACAATCCGGGCCTCAACGTACAATTTTGGGTTATTCCCCTGGAATACCTCGGCTCGCTCACCATCTACGTAACGGTTCTGGCGCTGGCTGGTGTCAAGGCTCATGTCCGCCCCGCGACTCTCGCCGCACTGATTGCTCCTTTTGTGTATCGTGGCCATTACAACACGTACACGTTTTTGGCAGGCCATTTGATTTGCGAGCTAAACCTTCTGCACTCCCAGCGGGGAGGGTGGCGCTTTGGCCGACGCGTCAACGCTGCACTGTTCTTTTTCGCTTGTTATCTTATTGGTCTACCCGACAACTACTTTGATACCCCGGGCTATTCATTCCTCTCTGCTCTCGAGCCGTCCCCCTGGGGAACATACTCGCAGCAAAACTGGCGAGGGCTCGCAGCCATCCTTTTGGTTTTCAGCATGAGCAATGACATCCGACTTCAGTCACTACCCAACAGCCGGATCCCTCAATATCTCAGCACCATCTCGTGGGAAATTTACCTCAGCCACACCATGATATATCGTTTATGGCGGAACCCGCTCGTCAACTTTTTCATGAGCTGGTTCGAGTACGCCACTTTCGCAGGAACTTTGTTTAGCTTCGCAGCAAGCGGAGTAGTGATGGCGACAATAGTCCAGTGGGGCGCAGAGCGATTAAAGATGATTAACAATAAATTATCAGAGCTTTCAAAGAAGGCAGAAGGGAATATATTGATGTAGGATACATAGGGAAAAGCAGCGGGGCATTTGCCGATGACTGTTCTGGATTAAATCCAGCACAAGAGACCTGGTTTGATTTGTTCTTATTGGTCTGTATATTCATGGTGATAAAGAGACTTGTTGTTGCTGTCGGATGACCCAAAGGGTTAGGCGCCGGCGTATGAAAGTCCACCCAACCATGTAGCTTAGCGATGTCGGCGAGCGCAATGGAAATTGCAGCATTGGTTTAGTTGTGGTGGGGGCCTGCGAATCAGGTCGGGTGATTGGATGTTGGGGTCCATGTGACGGAAACACGGGCCGGAACGCCCCAGGGTCTTATCAAGCATTGGGTCGTTTGATTGCTTCCTCAGCAGATCTGCGTTGATGCGCCGCATCACCAGCGCTCTCAGATTTTCGTCTGACCCACAAGTCAGCGCTAAATATGTTTACTGCAACGCCGCACCTGCGTCCTTCCCAGCTCGGAATAGTTGCCTAATGGTTGAAATTAGCATGAGTTTTGATACAGAGTCTATTAGTTGGCCTTTAGGGGTCACATTTGTGCTCTCTATTTTATATATACTTGATGCGCTTTTGGGCAGAGGGAATTCGCTTCAGTGGAACGCTCATTGTATCAGTTGCAGGATGGAGATCGTCTGCTGATCAGAGAAGTGGAGTAACCGCGACCCCGCAACAATACTTATCGCATTGCATAGCGCCACTTTCTTACAACCGAAGTTCCGCCAGTGCTGCCTGCATTATCAGCAGTCAAGACATCCGGTGGCTATATTATTTGCGCCCCTCGCTGAAAAATTTACTTCATTCATTCATTGCCTTCCCATTGAAAAAGCTACGGCAACGTTCTTTAGTCTACCCAAAAGAACATGGCTTTCGATAATGATGAACAGACCCCATTGATCAGACGTGACAAACAAGTCGACCAGGGGCGTTGGAACTCGTCTACTTTGAACGCACTCCGTGTAGCCGCCACCTTCTGGTCTTTTATTATTTCGGGGTTAAATGACAGCCTGTACGGGGTGAGAATTCTTCGTCCACTACACGTATTCTTCGTCTTGCTAACCACCTTACTCCTCAGGTTCTTATTCCGCGGGTACGGTTTAACTGTCGCTTCGATTAAAGGTTACCCTTCGCTGACACGGGGTACAGCTGGAGTCCTTCTACGGCCTCAACCACACGACCGTTTCTCTGCTTTTCCTCTCGCCAGTCACTGGCTACATCATCGCCTCCCTTGCAAACCATTCTCTCCACGTTCGCCTCGGGCAGCGCGGCATTGCCTTGATTGGAGGCTCTTGCCATATCATAGCCTACGCCATTGCAAGCACGCATCCACCATTTCCAACCCTCGTCCTTGTCTATACTCTGGTAGGTCTGGGCAGCGGAACAAAGCAAGGAGCATGGAACTCGTGGGTCGGCGGATTACAGAACCCGAACGAGTTGCTAGGTCTCCTGCACGGCTTCTACGGCGCTGGTGCTACTATCATGCCCATAGTAGCGAGCGTGCTCCTCAGTAAGCGGAACTGGCAATGGTTCGAGATTTACTACCCCTTCGTAGCTGTTGCTGCTACCGATATGGCGTTCTCTTCCTCCGTCTTCGCGACGCATGACGGAACCGCGTATCGGGAGAAGAACGGGATCCAGCCTGAAGAGGAGCATACTCAGCGCCGAAGCATGCGCGGATTCTTCACTTCTATCAGGCGCAGCCAGACTGTCGCTTGTCTCAAGGAAAAGGTCGTGCTGCTCAGCAGCGCTTTTCTCATTACCTATACCGGCTCAGAAGTTGCGCTGGGCGGATGGATGGTCACGTTCCTGATGGAGATCCGACAAGGTACAGCCTTTGCTTCCGGACTTGCCGTCAGCGGGTTCTGGGGCGGGCTCACCCTCGGCAGGTTTGTGCTTGGTTTTGTGACAGCGAAATTGCTTAACAGGAAGGGATTTTTTGGCAGCATGAAGTTTGTTGTGTCTTTCTATCTGGGCTGCGCCATGGCCATGCAGCTACTGTTCTGGCTGATACCGAGCTTCATCGCGTCCGCTATTAGCGCCGCATTTCTGGGTAAGTCTTGCCAACCCCGCAACTGTTCTTCATCAAGCTCATCAATGAACAGGCTTCTTCCTCGGTCCCCTGTTTCCTGCTATTATTGTAAGCCTTACAACAGTCCTTCCAAAGTCGTTGCAAGTGCCCGCAGTTGGTATTTGCTCCGCTATTGGAGCGTCTGGAGCATCTTCGGTACCATTTGCTGTTGGAGCTATAGCACAGGCCATGGGAGTGCAAGTGCTTCAACCTATTATTTTTGCATGTCTTCTACTTTGTTTGTTGCTTTGGGCTTCGTTCCCCGACCCAGACTCGCCGCTCGTTGATGTTGGGACCTCTTAATAAAAATAGAAGCGATATCTATTCACGTTACCATCAAAGCAATATTTCATACATAGATCTGTCAGACCTCAGAACTTTACTTTTTGCTGCCGCGTTTATGTGCCGTATATCTCGTGTTCTTTCTTTAACACCAAGGTAGATACCCTGCCAGTCTCACCACCAAAGCGTCATCCTGTCAAGATACTTTATGGTACGTGCGCGGCCAATAGGTGTATATATTCAGGTAATTTCAGCTGTTTTTTCTCTTCAGTAGTGTACAATTCAATCTCTTTGCACTGTCCAAGAAGATCTGATCGAGGACGAAAGGAAACAGAGAAGACACTAATTGGTGGACGCAAACCCTGCAAAATTAAAAGACCAGGCCAACAAGTTAGAGAGGCTATCTTCTCTCACGGCAAGCTGGTATATCCTCCAGCGACCGATTGCAGCATTTGCTTCCATATGGATCCATACACGTCGCGGTGCCATCCATATTCATGACCACACCTTTTGCACGTGGTCACGACCTGCTCGTATACGAAAGCTCTGAATTCGCATTTGTAACAAGCGCTAGGCCCATTGCAGGGCGGTATTCCAGTAGAACACTCTGCTGAAGATGTAGGGTTGATCATGGGATGCGGCGAAATAAGGTTGACACCATCATTTCATACTAAAGGAGCAGATGTGTGGGAGCTGACGCGGGGCTATCACGTAAAATCCGGGGTGGAAAAGAGGGGTCACACCGTGTAGGTTGCCTAATGGGCAGATGATCAGCCTTGTTCTCAGCTTTGCGAAAAGCCCAGGCGACAATCATTGCTGAGAATGGGATTAGCCTACTTGCTTAATTGTAGTCGGCTTGGATCGAAAAACACCCACACGTCACCGTCTTCGAAGTTCTCACGCGGTCGCAGCCTAAAGATCGCTTTGCCGTATAGCTTCTTCTGTAACACCAAATAAACGGCTGTAGCAGATAGGCCCCGCTCGGGATGCTATGCAAGAAACTGTTTTTAGACCCCATTTACGGACCCCAAAAATGCGAGTATTGGGAGGGTGGAAGTAATCACAAGGAATGTACTGGAAAACAAGGGTAGTACACCACCATTATGGCACACCACTTACAGCTCTGCCTCTACGCTTACGCTGCTGCTACTTCTGGGGCCCATTATATGTCTGACCGCCACGATCTCTAAAATTGTCCATCGGTTGTGCTCTCGTTCAGCCACGATGTCGAGCTTTCAAGCTAAGCGTCAACCCCCACTCGAATATCTTCCCATTTCCAACAAGGGAACGGCATACACTTCTGACCGACTATGCACGACCTGCATTTCCTTTTTAATGTTTGCACTCTACCTCACAACGCTCTGTGATGAGTGTGAAACATTTGACAACAGCCACACCAGATCATATCAGGACCCGAACTTCACTGCGTCACACTGCGACTTATGCACAGCGATGATCGAGGTTGAACGAGAGAAGTTTGCAAGTCGCTATAACTGTTCGATGAAAGAAGCTCACAATCGCCTTCTGGCGATGAAGAGGAAGAGTAGGCCTTGCCGACTGGTTCTCGTTGAGAACGGCGGTCTGATTGAGGTGCGAGTCCAACAAACGGAGACCCTCTTCGTTACCTTGCAGTTCTCCAGCGGTAATCCTAATCTATAACATCAGTCTGGACAGTTGCTGACCTTTGTCAGGGCCCCCACCGTTTCAGGACACTTCAATCTTCTGGAAGGACATCGACCCTCTTCCCGACTTCCTTATGGGACAGCGTTGGATTGAAGAATGTTCAACTTCACACAGAGATTGTTCAACGGGACCAAGATCGTCAATCTTTCCAACCAGGCTCATCGACACAAAATTTGATGAGACAGGGACAACAGACATACGCATTGTGGATTCTGTGGGACAAACAATGCCTTATCTTGCACTGAGCCATTGTTGGGGAACGACCCCGCCTTTGAGAACCACCCAAGAGAACCTTGTCCAACACTCGCAAAAGATAGACTTTAATAGTCTGCCATCAACATTCAAAGACGCAGTGCAAGCTACGCGGGAACTGGGCTTTCGATACATCTGGATCGATTCTCTATGCATAGTTCAAGACGACCCATCAGACTGGTCGCACGAGTGCGAGGGGATGTGCGAGATCTATCGCAGCGCTACCGCCGTCATCTGCGGACCGACTGCGTGCAACAGCGCCGCAGGCTTCTTACACCCGCGAAAACCCTGCAAGTCAACGTGTGTTACCTGCACATATCAGGATCCGACTACAAAACAGGAACAGAGCACCACATTCAGGCTCAAATTCGGGACATACTCGGATCAAAAGACTCTCAATGACGATGAGTGCGATTCTCCCGTGGATAGGCGTGCGTGGATCCTAAAAGAGAGGCTTTTAGCACCAAGGGTACTCTACTTTGGCCAGCATAGAATGTATTGGGAATGCAAGACGCATTGCCGATTCGAGGATGTTGCTCAACCACAACCCTGGCGACTTGAAGAGGAGCTCATAGCTAAGTCAGATGTGGCGAGATTGGAAGAGCTGTCAACAACCAGGAAACTCGATCTCTGGTACGCGCTAGTCTCTGCATATACGGACCGTACTCTTTCAAGACATTCCGATAAGCTTCTAGCCATATCTGGACTGGCAAAACAAATATGGTCAGGCGATGAGGGACAGTACGTTGCTGGATTGTTGAAACACGACCTTTGTGCAGGACTTGCCTGGTACATCTGCCAGGACTCTGGCAAGGCCAGACTTGGATGCGAGCCACCAATCGGGTTGAGCCCCTCATGGTCCTGGGCATCATCTGACCATCGAGTCACTTTCCAATACGCCATGTGGCTCCATTCATACAGGCAAACATACTCCATGTGCCGGAAGACATCAGTCACGGCTCTGAAAATCCGCGAAGTTGAGGTAGACTCCGTGAATGGCGACCCATTCGGTGCAATTCAACAGGCTCGCCTGAGGGTGGAAGGACTTTTGCGAACTGCCTTTATTCGCAGCATACCCGCATCTACAACGTACTCTGGTGTGCGGGAAACCGTGGTGGGGAAGGATGAAAAATATGAGTAGTCACCACCAGTGTTCTTCCGGGACCACCATCAACTCCGAGGTGCAACACTGCCCAGGCGGGATTCATTGCTTGAATCAGAACATGAGGATGATGAAATTTATTGTCTTCTGCTGAGCGTTTATGCAGGGAAAGGGGCACTGACAGGCTGGATAGCCTTAGCTCTGAAGCGAGTGGGGAAGGTTGCTCAATGCTATAAGCGAATCGGATTGATCAAGTCTTCCCAACTCAGCCAAGAGGTGGATCTGTCATGGTTTGTAGAGGCGGAGCAAACGAATCTCACTATCATCTAGCGCTCGACGACCTATCGGAGAATGAAACGGAGAGAGTCTCTTTTGGCACTGTCTTTGGCTGAATCTGTTAGCAGCACCTTTATCAATTCGGCCATCCACAAGACTTGTATCCCGCCTCTTAGGAAGCAATCCTCTTAGTCTTTGTGCCACCTTTTCAGTGTATACAATACTACTATTTTCCATCATCTACCAATCAAAAGTACTAGAGAATGTAAAAGGATGCTCACTAGTGAATGCGGGGGGTTATGATAATATACAATTGCCAAAAGAACTAAGCCAAACTTAATTAGAGAAGGAAAATTCCGGGATGGAGATAAAGAAGCAAACCAGGGACACAGAACAAGCAATCGTCAAGCCGTTGACCTCATGGCAAAGCGTGTGAATCAGGCCGCTTGTTAAATACTATAATTCCTCCCTAACAACTGTCTTTGCTGCCTGGTCTTCGCTGCTCGCTCCGAACTTCTTAATGCAAGGCTTAGAGGTTGGATTCCAAAACGTTATTTGGCGCCTTTAGTACTGAGTTTGATGTATCCGATACTTCGACCACGCTAAACCGCCGGTTTACTCATGCAGAACGGGCACAGCGGCGAGGCAGCGACGCCACGGGCCGGCGTCGAAGACTGATTTCTCGTTGGCCATACGCTGCAGCCGGAGTGTCTCGTTACACGTCCATTCTAGGCGCGCATACGTGTCACAGGTTTTGTTCCTTTGAATCCAGCCTACAGTGATTCGAGTACCACAGAGTGACTCTGATGGCCCCGACGATAACGATGGTGAGTGGCTAGGGCCGAACAGAAAATTCCTGAATTCGACAGGGAGGTAACGAGGCATATAATCCATGGGCTTACACGGTATCATTCTCGTATTACAATCACTCATTGCAACAAAACCCATCGACAGGTTTCTACCCTCTTTAGTGGCTAGATCCTTAGAGGTAGAGGCCCGCCGTTACACCGAGGCGGTTTTAGGCTCAGCACCAAGTATACTGGATCAACAAGAATGAATACTTTTTCATCAATTTGTTTTGGCCTATCAAGCGCGAATCCTATCAAGTTCAAATACTCAATTTAGTCCCGCAATCGCATACAAGTCCGCCGTGAACTGTCCCTGCGGCAGCAGCCTCGTTTCCCCCCTTAGCACCCGCGTCGCACACGTAATAATACGTATAGAGATCAGCGACCTCGTCCGTGCCCGTGTTTCAGAGTGACAGCTGCACGCCGGTGGTGCTGCTAATCCCGTTGCCGACGAATCCGACTTGGACCTCGAGGTCTGGGCAGCCGATGCCGCCGTCGGTGGCCCGGCCGCAGCGCTCCCACCCGGTTAGGGCGTCACCGACGGCGCTTTCGAGTTGGCGGCAGGCACTAAAAGCGCCGGTAACGAAGAGCGGAAGTAGGTTGAGGGCGAAAGAGACGGCTTTTATTGTGGTAATAGTGGAAGGTAGTGTTTTGGTTAGGTGGAGCTGTGGGGGGTGTGTGCGTGTGGGATGAGGGAGATCTATATAGCGCTGTAGGAGACGGGAGGTTGACGCACAATATATGCAGCTTAGCGGAGGGAAAGTAAGAGATGTTTGTCGTTGACGTCAAGTAGAGAATTATCTAGGCAACCGTATCGAAAACCCTTTAGCTCGTATTCGATTTATTACCTTCTTTTTTGAAGTATCTCTATGCAGGTACTATGAGCTGAGAACCGCTCGACTCTTTCCTCTCTAGGAAGTCTCGTGGAACGGGTAAATATCTTCTTTAGGTAGTTAAATGGGCACTCTAGGCGAGTCTACTTAGTATGGAGGAGTTTAGCAACTAGCGTACTAATTAAAGAGGGGCTATGGGTGGAGCATCTACTGTTTCTGGATTGTATCGGCTAAACCTCTCGGCTAAACGTTTCTACAAACCATCCCGACTTAGTATCTTTACCGAGGTGTTAGAAGAGACGTCCGGCTCTTCTACTCGCTTGGTAGCTTAGAATCTAAAGGACAATCATATTTCTTATACTTTAAGAATTTACGCCTTCCATCTTAAGTCAAGCTAATAGACTCGAAGAAGAAGGTTTAGACATTAGAACTATAAGGCTTCCCGCCTACGTAACGCGTAGACTAACAGAAATGCAGGGCCGACTAAGATCAAGCTACACGGCGTTGGGAGATCGAGTTTCCGGTACAGCCGAAAGTGTCGACGAGGATGATGGAGGCGTTAGAATGGGCGGTTGAGAACTACGGGAGCAACTTTCGGATTTCGAATGTATAGGTGTTAGGGGAGAAGGAGGAGGCGGTGCAGCAGTACATTGAGATAAAGGCCGTGCAGAAAGCGTCGTTTAGAAAGGCCTACGTCAAGTATCTGCTCGTGCTTTAAATGCATTTTGTTCGACTTCGGCCGGCTTTAAGTAACGGTGTCGTTTCTGTACACGAGGCTCGTCCTCTGTTGTTTCGTGCCGGTGATTGATGCTTCGGGCTCTGCTATTACGTCGATTGCCAGTAAGGCCGTACCGTTGTGGCAAAGAACAACTCTGGCATAGTGACTGTAGCTAGGTCGCTACCACACCTCCTTGAACGAGGTCTGCAACCTTTCAGAGGGTCATTGGTATACTGTTGCTGTGCTTTAATCTGGTGCGGGCTGTTTAAGATGATTCGGTGATCCTTCCTGCGCTTCCGAAGAGCTGTATTGATGGGATGCAACGGTGCCATCAAGTGCTTTCGTGACTGGACTTATCGCAGCCAGGGCGGAGAGCCCGCCTTAGGCTTTGATGATTGAGCGCAAAACTGGACTCATAACAGGAAAAGAGTGTAGCAAAAATTTATTGTTTCTCTGACCGCTTGCGCACGCTCTGAACGGAAACGAATGAAGCGGAGATAATGGGAAAGAGGGCTGTTTACAATTCAACAGGTCTTAGAGCGGACTCGGGTCTTTTGGTTAGGGTCCGTGTGCATCACTGAGACGTACGGCGACAGGCTCAACGGCCTACGCAATGTAAGAGACAGGGCATCACATATTCAGATGACGGAGAGGTCGAAAGTCAGACGATGTCGCATCCCGTGTCGATAGTAATCAACTCGCATTTGAGCGGTGTACTATTCTCTCTGCCAGTTTGCCTGGCTAATTGCCGTCGTCCAGGTGTGCACGGTCGTACCAAGCGCGTTTGCACTAGAAATGCAATAGCTCTCGTACTAAGGGGGCCTGGCGCGGATCCCGGCGTGATCCACGGAGGCGTCTCGGTTAGGCATCGCCGCAAAACTTTAGATGTCGAAGAAATGGCGAATACGAGATAGCGAATAGAAAGAATGCGGTATCGGAGTTGTATGCCGCCGAGCCAAAGGATGGATCCCGATTCGGCCATCGCAAGACCCTTACAGCCGAATATCGTCCCGAACCATGGAGCCAAGCCGAGGAGAGAAAACTTGTCACAATAACCTTAGGCTCTTTATTAAATAGATATGGTGATCCAGAGGCTGCTTAGGAACTGCATGCCTTCGTACGACACGGGTGGACTTAGAACCTTTGCATGGCAGGTGTACCGGGTTTTGCGCCCAAAGTCCGCTAAAAAAAAAAAAAGAGAAGGAAAGAAAGGCAGGCCGAGAAGTGGTTGAGGAAAATTTTCTCTCAAACCTCCATTCATTAATACATCTAGACTATACATTGAGACATAAAGCCTGTCTCTGAATCCCAAGAAAAGCTGACATCGTACGATATGGGCACGGCGTATTGACTCGAGGTAGAAGGTCAAACGAATGGATTGAACACATCATTAAGGCATCACTTGGCTTGATCTTGGCATCAGCCTTGGAATCCATAAATCAGGTAAATGGTCCGTTGAATTGTGGATTTGCCCTCTTTAACAAGACGAGATGATGATGAAATCCGTCCGTCGCTCCACCATTGTTGCGAGCGTAATCACGCATCCACTAATAAAAACTTTCATAGCCTCAACTTTAATTCAAATACCTTAGAGCCTTCAGCATCTAACTATCAGGACCATCAGCCTACCCTTCTCTGAATATGGTCAAAGTTCAAGCCACCGTGCTTGCCTTCCTGGTCGCACTGACCCCGGCCCAGGCGGCACCTCATCAGACGGACTACGTCCAGAAGGTCCAAGACCAGGCTTATACCGCTCTCAAGGAGGCAGAGATCACTGCGGTATTGGCAAGAAACAGTACCTGCACGCTGGAAAATGCGGGTGTACGCAGAAGCTGGTGAGTTGAAAATCGCCATGAAGACATGGCACGTAGGAACTGAAATGCTAACTCGAGTGCTACCAAGGGAGGCATTGAGTGAAGACGAGAGAAGAGAATATATTCGCGCAGTGAAGTGCATGTTCTCATCCCCAGGCAAGACAGATCCTGCTCTGAACACTGGCGTGCGTACTCGATATGACGACTTCGCGGCCCAGCACATCAACCAGACCATCAATGTCCATGTTACGGTAATATCTACCCAACAATGACTGAAACAATCTATGAGTTCTGATACACGGAAAAGGGCAACTTCTTGACCTGGCACAGACACTACATTTGGTCCTACGAGCAAGCCTTACGAGAAGAATGCGGATACACCGGCTATCTCCCAGTACAATTTGCCACACGTTATGTCCCTCCACCTTCCCAAACTTGCTGACACTTTGCAGTACTGGAACTGGTTCTCCCACCAGTCCTCCCTCCCCACGTCTCCCATCTTTGACGGCTCCGACACAAGCATGGGCTCCGATGGGCTATTTGTCCCTCACAACGGCTCCATGGGCCCGCCCGGATTCCACATCCCCTCCGGCAAGGGGGGCGGCTGTATCGCCAGCGGCCCGTTTGCAAAGTACGTCACGCATCATCTCTGCCCCATTCACCAATCTCAATATACTAACTTACTGTAACGCCGCATCAGCCTCTCCGCCAACCTCGGCCCCGTCAGCCCCCAGCAGGACGGTCTCATTGGCGTTGGCACGGCCGAGAAACTGAAGTACAACCCTCACTGCGTGACTCGCGACCTGAGCAGCTGGCTCGCGTCCCGTATCTATACGCGCGACGCTTTGCTTAACCTCACAGTCCGGGACACGGCCAAAGACATCGCAAGCTTCCAAACCTTGCTTGACAGCCAACCAGACGGGTCGCCTGGCGTGCATCCAGCCGGCCACCAGACACTGAGCGGGTCGAACTCGGATCTGTACTCTGGCGTCGTGGATCCGGCATTTTACCTGCACCACACGATGGTGGATCGGGTGTATTGGCTGTGGCAGGCGCTGCATCGGGAGAAGGCGAAGAGTATTTCCGGCACCATCACGTTCGGCAATAATCCGCCCAGCCGGAACGCTACGCTAGACGACCCTATTGAGCTGCCGTTCCTAGGGGTGGAGAGGACGACGATTGGGGAGCTCTTGGACACGTTGGATGGGCCGTACTGCTACGTTTACGCGTAGCGGCGGAGTTCTGATGTTGGAGAAAACGTGATGTGATAGGCTAAAGTGGGAGAAGATGAAGATATTCCCGAGATGTAATATCATCGGCATGTTTCTTACATACACGTGACTGATGGCGAGAGAAGTTCCGGTATAGGCCAGTTCTAGAGGGTGTATTGCAACAAGGTGCTAAACTAACGTTAATGCATCGACCGTACATCCTGGACGACCTTCCTCAGACACCCTCAGCGAATGCAGTCCCATCCACGGCCGAGTCCACCGTAATCAAATGCTTTAGGCCGCATGTTATACCGAGCCTTCCTCCTGTGGTGCAGGAGCTGGGTGCATCACGTGAACAGCGAATGTAACTAGCCGAGGTAAAGTCTTTCTTAACGAGCCTTCTAATTAGGTTGCACTCCTAACTAGCACCCAACGCGCCGATATCGGTGTCCTTTTCCTCGTCGTAGCCATCTACACGGTCAGTCTAGAAGTATTACGAGCCGTAGTCATATATAAAAAATCTCTGGCAGTAGACCTCTTTTCTCACAGCCTGCAGCCGGGCTGAGAACTAAAGCTGGGTAGACTTACGCTTTCCTCTTTCAGACGGGCTTGACCTCTCTCAAGATAGGAAACTTGGCTTTTGGCGGTAGATGATACGTTCATCCTTCGGAGCGTTGATCCCAAAGTCCTTATGGCTATCTAGGAAACCTGTGTCGAAAACAATGCTGCCGCTGCTATTGGTGGTGAGACAGATGTTACCAGAGAGTGGGCAGCTAGCATTTCGAATGATGGTTGACTGCAGCCTGTCTTTCTTAAACTGTTTGCAGTTGCCGAAAAAAGTCGATTCCGTGTAGCACCGCTCAGCCCAGTTGTTCCATTGTGAACTCTGCTCACTAGAGCGCTCGAGAATCAAGTTCGTAGAGTTTTGCAGAAGATCACCGCCCAGGCTTGTGCAGTTCGGGTTCACAAGCAACACGTTGTAACCCATAGCCGATGTGACTCTGGACGAGAAAGTACCAGCGGTGCCAGCGGCGCCGATGCAGCACACGGAAAGGCCCAAGAACGGCAGGATGCGTTGATATGGGCGTTGCGCAGCTTTTTCTCTCTTCCACGTCCAGAGAACCTGCACAAGGCTCCAGGTACCGCTTGCTGCGTTGGCTGAGTTACGAAGAATGGCTTGTCGCTGATGGTAGAGCGCATCTTGCGCCGCTTCTTGAGAGTACAAGTGATGGAGACCGTAGCAAGCCATTCGCCAAATGCTGGTTCCGACGAAACTAACGAACAGTGCGAGGAAAGCGACAAGCAAAGACCCATCAGCCTTGCTCAAAGTAATGGTAGAGCCCATGACGCGACCATGGGACCAGTCGATCCAGAAGCCTGTGTAAATGTCGTATGGCAGGGATCCTAGAGCATCGTTTTTGGTAGCCATGATTTGAAGCTGGAAAGAAAAGGGGTTTTGTCGATGAAATACACCGCAACATGTTAGGCTTTATATATCTCGACGTTATTCGATAATCTATTCCTCCATCTAATGGCTAAGTGGCAGAAAACTCTCTCAGCGTTACAGAGCCAGTTGTACTTCCAAAAACGATGGTGGGTGGTCCAGGGAGAACGCAGAATTTTTGAATTCGACTACCAGGCAACAACGATTGGAAGCAAGGGACTTCCACGGTGTTACCCTTTGTAGCAAAATCAGGTGGATCTGGATTTCACAGTCTAGGCTCCCACTTGAATAGGCGCAGCAGACAACAAGGCTATAGGTTACACAACAGGTGTTACCATCGGCAAGAATACGTGTCACAGCCCAGGCCCCCACTGGAGAAAGGGAAGAAGGCAACGAGGCTGTGAATTACGCAACAGGGACCGGCACCGGCGAGCCCGAATGTCGCAAACTAGGCTCCCACTAGAGGTCACGTAGGCAACGGCTCTCGTGGACAGTTCGTTGGGTCCACCGTTAGCCTTGATGGACGAGAAGGCAGCCTCATCATTATATTTATAGCACTTGACCGGGAAATTGAGGGTTGCTCAGAGCTGCCGCGTCATACGTCTTTCCCTTCC
Source organism: Lasiodiplodia citricola (assembly GCA_023089105.1). Taxonomy (NCBI): domain Eukaryota; kingdom Fungi; phylum Ascomycota; class Dothideomycetes; order Botryosphaeriales; family Botryosphaeriaceae; genus Lasiodiplodia; species Lasiodiplodia citricola. Next base: position 66,610 of record JAJNLL010000077.1, on the reverse strand, counting down.
AATTATATCAAAGGTGGGGGCGCCTCGGACGTGGTTGTATTTAGCAGCGTTGTAGATAGCGACGGAGTTATTAGCGTTGGCGCTTAGAAAGGCGGTGCTGGTTAGATGCGGTTTGGTCCGGCGTCGCAGTGACCTTTAAGACGTTGATGCGACTGGACTGGGCACGGAGCTGAGGAGGTAAACGGGTAATATATTAAGCTACCCGAGAGAAAGCACTAAAATACCCCCTCGGCGATCGTGCCTGCCAACAACGTATGACCGGAGCCGAACCGAGGAAAAGGTAGACTAACCTAGGTCAAGGTAATACAGGTATGTCAGACAGGGCTGTGTGCATGCGTACGTGTGCGCTGGCTCAGGGCGACTGCCTCAGCCCCAAGTATCCACCGGCGCAGGTCGACCTCAGCTACGATTTTTAGCAAATCTGAAAATCGTTGTGTCAAGTGCCACAAACCGCATACTGTTTCAGTAAACCTCTCCCTAGCTGATAATTCGCCGAAAGCGTCAACCGCCAACCATCAACCACCCACTCTATTCCGTCAGCCCCCAATACTTCTGATGAATCTATTGGTGTTACTCGACCCACCCTCCGCTGTGGCACTTCGCACGTTCAACTTATTGGCGACCGCGGAACATGCTTTCTTGATAATGTTAGTGTAAATCAGGTAGGTGGCCATAGAGACACGAGGTCTAGCACTCTATAGGGCGGTAGAGTATGCATGCTTTTGTAGATGAAATTCTAATTTGTGGCATGAACAGCTCCGATTGAATTGCATATGGCCCAAATCTGCGTTGCTCTGAAAGGCATCGACGTGGCTTATCGTGGATATCAATATTATTGCCCCTTGCAGGGTAAGTAGCTGTAATTGGTCTCGTATACCTCGTGGCACTTTAATGGGCATCAGAATGGCGTGATGCTTCTTGTTCCAGCCTTGTCATTTCTAGGCAGCCGCCGACGATTGCGCATATAGTAAGGTTGCACCACCCCTTCCTTAAAATTGAGTGCTACCCCGCTGAACTGGAGTCTTGTATTCCAAAAAACAATTCGTTGCCTAGAATGGGGAACGTAATACAAACATGTTGTCTGATCAGCACCCTCTGTTTGGTTTCATCATCGCAAGTGGCAAGGCTAAGTAAGAAACTAAGACAATTCGCCCCGGGAATCAGACCAGCCTGCCATCCACAGAGGCCCTTGTAAGTTAAAAGACCGTGCACATAGAATTCTGCCTAAAGGAATATATATATATATATCTGCCGCCCGACAGTCGACTTCTCTTATGTGATGAACTATGATCATGAATGATCAGCAGAGAACCTGATCAGCAGAGAACCAAACAGCACGATGACCACTCAAAGCTCTCATACTCGTTCCGCGAATAATGGAAATTCTCCGAGCGAATCCTCGTCAATTTCGAACACTTCGCCTGATGATGGCGTCGAATCCGAGTCCTTCCTCAACGCCACCTCGGCAGATGCTCTCCACTCCTGGCCCAACACTGAAGAAAACACCCACGCCTGTAATGAAGAACCTCAGAATCTCAGTCGAGATAGCAGTCTTTCCTATGACCGAATATCGGATGTCATGGGTGTTGTCCCTGATGCGGGAATCATCCATTATTCGGATACCAGCGACGATCTGAGGACCGTGCAATCGAGACCTATCGATCACTCCCGGGACAGTGAAAATGGAAGCGACAGAGAGGAACACCACACCATATCCCCCAACCATAGCATTAGGACGCCGCTATCTGAGCCAGACGTTATCCACCAGGATGCCTCCAGCACATCTGTCGAAGCGCGGCGTCCATGGACGCCGTTCTTTCTCCAAGCAGAAACGATACTAGGTTTTATTGCCTCTTATGTATTGCTTCTACTTGCGCTTATCATCCTGGCAATACTTGACGCCAGGAACCAAGGCTTGGCTACGGTAGACTCAAACCTTCGATATTTCTGGACGTATGGCCCAACTGCAGGTACGGCTTTCCTTCAACACCATACTCTCTACGTGACTGACTGAACAGTCCTTGCGACTCTTGCCGGATTATGGGGACAAGTGGAACATCGAATGAAGCAACTGATGCCTTGGGCAATCCTGCACAATGGTCCTACACCCGCAGCAAGCACTCTTCTCCTGAATTACATTGAACCAGCTCAGCCAGTATCTCTGTATACTTCCATCAAGAACGGTCATTATCCCGTCACCCTTGCCATAGTTGGCTCACTGCTTATTCAACTACTGACTGTCATCTCTACTGGTCTTCTTATGCCCCAGGTTGAAAGGACCCATCATCGCGGAGTTCCCATCCAAACAACTGAAGTCTTTAGATTTGACTCAACTCACCTGTCGATTGGGAGCTCTCCAGTACTATCGGCAATTGCATTGAACAGCGGTAAGACTCAATATTTCTTGAAAAAAAAAAAAGAAAAGCGAAGTCAGTGCGTAACCTGATTTGCGTGATTCAAGGGAATTTGTCTTACCCTTTGGGAACTTCGGATCGACTTGCATTTTCCACTCTTCATGTGGAAGAAACTATTGCAGGTAAGATTTCAAGAATCACTGGAGGGCTTTTACCTTTGCTAAAAGAACTAATAGGAGTGAATTCAAGTATCGAGACGACTACAGATGCCTTCCACGCTGAAGTTGACTGTGAACCCGTCACTGACTTCAGCTGGGATGACGCCTGTATGCATAATAAATTCCAGTACGGAGATTGCCAGTGGGCCAATGCCATTGTAACTTTTGCGACACCATCATGCCACGTCGAAAACCTCACTATGGGCACAGTCATTGGATCCCAGCGGACCGGTATTTTTGGAGGCACCAAGGCCACGAAATGCGACAGCTCTTCCTCTGCCCAGCGATTAGTCGTCGCTTTGACAAACTACATGATCGGACTGGAATATGATGAATCGGGGGAGCTTCAAACGAACCAAAAGCTTACAATGGACAACACTTCACTTTTATCGTGCCAGCCAAGGTATTCTATTGAGCCTTGGAGTCTTACGGTCAATGACACGGGAACTTTGGCCAACGAGGGTAGCAAGAGCTTTTTGGGACCTACGAATTCAACCGGCTTGCCTCTTTCGCAATGGGATGTTATGGAAGCTTTTCTGCAGTCTGTCACCAATGCTGAGAGCGCTGCATCTGGACCTGCTGATCTTGTGGGAGGTATTATTGATGCAGACGAATACCAACCCCCACAGCTGGATCCTTTTTTCGACTCTCTTGCGGCTTTCTCAAACCCGCCGAATATCGCAGACTTTCTAGACACCAACATTCTGCTGAACGAGACTACGCGATTCTTTAGCATGGCATCCGCACAGCTGGCAAGGAGCTACTTCATGACACCGTCAAACAAGGTGATCAGCGGAACCGTATCCGTGGACGAACAGCGCCTGAGGATTCGAGGATTATCGCTTTACCTGATGATCTCCACCCTCGTTGCTCTCATTGCTGATGCGGTGGTACTTTGTTTCATTCGTCCTCGAAACACAGTGAGCCGCGACCCCGGATCTGTGGGTGGCCTGGCTGTCATGGTGTCAGAAAGTCCGTCATGCTGTGACGTTTTGTCTGACAAGAGCCTCTGGAGCAAATATCGGTTGCACTCATATCTCTCCCACTACCAAAGTAAGAGTGTTCTTGAGCCGTCTAGTAGCAGCCCGGAATTTCGAGTTGTTCTTGTTCATCCCGGCTTGGTCATCAGCACGTCTGAGAAGGATAACGATCAGCACAGTGTACGCTGGTGGCAACCGATCTCTACGCGTCTCTGGGCCAAAGCTGCAATAACAGCATTTTTATTGCTTCTCGTCGCCTCAATGGAATCATCCTACCAATCCTCCAAGAAACACAATGGTCTTGCGAACGTCGATACTGAGAGCTATGTTCGGTACACCTGGGCATATGTACCCGCTGTCGCCATGATGGCTGCCCAGCTACTTGTGGGCATGACTGGGGATTCATCGAGAATCATCTTCCCGTACCATGAGCTACGCCGCAAGCTCATCTACACAACAGAAAACCTCTTCGACGATCCTTTGTCAAGGGTCATGATTCACGCTGTCTACAGTTCGATCAAACTTAAGCAATACGCATTATTGGCCACAGGACTCTCAATGCTTCTGACGCCTTTTCTTACTATTGTTTCCAGCGGGCTCTTTACCCCGGAGCTTACTAAACGAACTTATGACTCAATCTTCAGGATCGAGAACGTTCTGAACACCAGTATAGACCTGCCGTCGACTATCCAGGAAACAAGTCTGGGCTATCAAAGCTCCTTTATCCTGAACCTGATCCTCACAAGCAACCTTTCTTATCCTTCATGGACCTACAGCGACCTCACTTTCCACGAAATGACCATCGACACGATCAAAGACACGGATAAAGAGCTGAACAATCTAATTCCAGATCCCACTGGGATCACGCTCCATGCCACCATCCCTGCCGTCCGTGCTACCCTCGACTGCACCTACTTCGCACCCGAACACGTGCACATATCATACACAGAAGACACAAGATACAATACCGACACTGAAGAGATTGTTCCTCATACCTACATCACCATCCATACAGACCCGGCTGCGCAGCTCTCTCTCCCCGAGGAATGCCGCAACAAAACCGTCGACTGGGATCTCACCGGAAACTTTAGCTCGTACGGATCACAGCCATTCGCCTGGTTCGGCAGCGGGAGGGGCCGTTCGTCCATGGACTGTTCCAACCTACTTACCGCATTTGGGTCTTCGCTCCGCAACGGCTCGGCACAGACTATGGCGTGTGTGCCCGTCGTTGAGCAAGTGCAGACGGATACAACATTCTCGCTGCCATCGCACCGGATCGTGGCGGCCACGACCAATGATGCTACGGCGGAGCCGATCGCCAACATGACTGCCGCCATCGACCTCAACCTCTACCTACCTGGCGGTCCGTTCAGCAGCGACACAAGCGGTACGGATGGCGGAAGCTACGATAACACGTTCAGAATCCTCCTCGCCGCGCCGGGTGTCGCGACATTGGAGGCCGCCGACTTCGACGCCGCCAACGCCGCACACCCAAAGATCGCCGCCGCTCTACAGCATCTGTTCGGCCTAACGTACGCGCAGGTCCTAAATCTAAATGCGCGGAGCGACGTGCCTGCCAACGCTAGCACGGTGGCCAGTGGAAACATCAGCATGCCGACGAGGCTGGAAGGACAGATAGTAGATCCGCGATCGCAGATGAGACTGAAGCAGAGCGCTGTGTCGACGAGGATTCTGGAGGGGCTACTTGGCGCGATTGTGGTTTGTTTGCTGGTTTCATTCTGGTTGCTGGATACGAGGAAGGTGATGCCGGAGAATGCGTGCAGCATTGCTGTAGCGGCAAGCCTGATCGCGGGAGCGGACATGCTCCGCGATGTGCCGAGCGGTGCGGAGTGGTGGAACGATGACGAGGCAGTGAAAAAGGAAGTCTTCGGGAAAGATGCAGTGTTTAGCCTTGGATGGTGGGGTGCTGAGGAACGGGAGACAGAGACGGGTGATCGCGACAGGGATAGTGAGGCTGTGGTGGAGAGAGATGGGAGTGGGGAGGGGCAGGGGCTGAGGCGACGAAGGTTCGGAATTGATAGAGGGAGGGCGAGCTGGGATTAGCGTCATGCATTCGTGTTTAGATGAGTATTTTCATTGCCAGAAATTCGAGGATTACCACTTCACTTGATGATGGCTACTCTAGTGTCTCTCATTACTCACACGGCTGTATTCAATCGGGGTCTTTGAAAGAGATCTTAGCGCGAAAGAGTAAGTTGAGATCCCTTATGGACATTACAGGAAAAAAGGTACATTGCCGATCACCCTTCAATTGCGGCTACTCCAATGCATGCAAGATGCTCCATGTCTGGAAAAGTCTCCTCGGTCGGGCGGCCCGTATGTGTTGGCCCACCTGGCCCACACAGAAGATGTTTGCCAACATACTATCTCGCACAGCATGCGCTGGAAGATTTTATTATTGTAAGGGGAGTTCAGCTTCAGCTGATACCAATCTTAGGTCGAACCCTAGGTTGCACTGCGGAGAGTAGCTGTGAAATTCAATTTCTGGGGTTACAATAGTACGACATGTCCCCTGTACTCAGCTGAACAGCTGTAGAAAGCAGGTGTCACAAGCCAAGAAAACATGCACACAGCGTGAGTTTGTAGCAGCGGTCAAGACGTTTGCTCCAAATTCCCAAAACTGCCAAGTCTGGTCTACGTCGGCGCGCCCGTCACTTCATGAAGGGTAGCAACCCATAGGGAATAAACCGGAGACATTTTTCCTAACACACACAAAAAAAAAAAGAAAGAAAAAAAGCAGAATCGAGAGTAAAATGACACTAGGCTAAGGCTCGATACTAAGTTCATCGATCACTATTGGCCTTCGGCGGTAGCTTTATAAACCGCCAGCTCGAACTCCCGCAAAAGCTCGATCGACTTGTCATCGCCGCTCGGTAACAACTGGCTCAAGTACACGCCCGCCACTTCTTGCTTCGGATCGATCCACTGTACAGGAAACCCACCCCGTTAGCACACTCATCATCTTCAAGCATTGTCAAAAGTTGAACGAAAAAATATTGGAAAACCACTCACCCAGTAGCAATTCGGGAACCCACTCCAACTCATAGTTCGCACTCCCTGCAACTTTAAACGGACTCATCAGGCCACCTACGATCCTTGCAAACACGTTCACGAGCGTAATGCATCAATGAAAAGGGATGTTCAAATTTAATTTAATGAGGGACCATGCGGAATTGATGTTGTCATCGTCTCCCGCAGGGATGAAAGCCTAGCGGAGCGTCCAGCATCCTAGTCATTCCTTATCAATGTCATCAACGATCTGGGCTCGCAACAAGAGCAAGCGGATTGACAAGTGGCAATCAATCGGATTGGCAAGCGGGATTCTGAGGCCGCTTGACAGGGGTTTCAAGCGCTTGTCAGGCGTTTATACGTTATACTTGAGAGAAGGGACCACCGGGTAACCTCCTAGTGGTCCTTGAAGAGTAGCAAATACAAGAAAAGAATGTAACAGGCCTCGATAGTTTAATTCACGTGTGTAGATTACGGAGAAGCTGGGTATATCTACCCATTTGCTCATCCCGTAACCTCTTCTTCTTCCTCTTTGTACTTAGACTTTTACTTGATAGCAATACTAACCAGTCAGGTCTTTGCTGCTTCACACAAAGAGGTGGGTACTCTACCCGTCTAAATGCCCCTCAGGAGGCCGCTAGCCAGTACAGACAGATGTTAATACAAACACACTCCCTCTAGGTCGTCATGCCAGTTCAACATTTATGACCATGAACCTCACCAGTGCAACGATACATGTTACTGCCGTCTACTATCCGGTCTTATACCGTAGCTGTGCCATTATATTAGACTACGACGGATGGTCCCATCTGTTCCCACAACGCAGGACCTGAATAACTTTCTCCACCAACAAGGCCACCCTCAAGAATGCCAATCCATCTGTCATATCCTGCAGGATCGACTATGGATCTATTAGCAGTAGCTGTGAAAGTGTAATTTCCAAGCGAGCCAGCGTCAATGTTAATCTCATAGCCGGCGATCGTAGCGTTGTAGTCGTCCGGAAGTGGATACTCGACACCTTGACCGAAGGGGCGGACGGTCACACCCGAGCAAGCTGAGTGGATAATCTTGTTATCCTGTGCGATATACGCGGATGCGACGACCTGGTTCGCCGTGTCGAGGTGGTAGAACCACACGACTGATAAGCTCCCAGCTCGGCCGTGACCCCAGTACCATTGATTGAGATAAGCGATAAAGTTGAAAGGCGCCCAATTCTGCGTCCGTTGAGTAAGAGCTGATAATGTAGAATGAGTATTCTTACCTTGTCATGGTATCCGGAGCCCTGGAATGCCAGAGTTGTTCCGTTGATCTTGAGGTTAACGGAGGCTTGGGAATCAGGGATGGCGTTCACCCAGTACAGGTCCCAGTTCAATTCGAGAGTTTCACCATCAACAGCGGGGCCGCATGGGCCGTGGGCAGGTGCAATCTATTCATCCATTGTTAGAAACAAGCTAGATTAGCCCACAGTTGTAATAATAGTTACCGATTGCAGGCGTATATCGCCGGAGATGCCAAGCTCGGGAATGTCCATTGTGATGATGTACTCTGAAAGATCTGGCGCTCCATGCCACGAATAGGAGCCATCCGATGCCACGCCGGAAGAAGCAGCGCCAACTGTTGAAACGAAAAGCTTTTCGCGCGGGAGAATAAATTCGCTGGAGGTGCCATTTTCGTAGGCGAAGTTTAATCTGAGATGGAGATAGTCGTTTGCCATATATCCAGCAACAGGTTGAAAGACGACGGCGGCGCTTGCGTCAGCAGCCGTTGCATCGAAATACCACCATTCGTATGAGGTTGTGTTTGGTTGCTGAATCTGTACGCTGTCTATACCATTGTGCGATGCGGTCGAGCTAAAGGTGGCGGATCCATTGATTGGTTCGATTGGAAGTATAAAATTCTCGGCATATGGACGTAGAGCGAAAGCTAAAGAAGCATAGTAGCTGAGAAGAATAAGGATTATCATGTTGAGTGCCAAGATACACAGGATTTGGTGGAATTAATTGGTCTGCTCAAGATGAGCTTTTGAGAGACATAGACAGCATTTATAGTTAGAGGTAGGCCGAACAGTATTATTACTCGGCTAAAACATATTCCGGGTTTAACTCAAGACCTTACTACTTTTTGTTACGGACTAACTTCCACAGGGTGAGGAAATTGAGGATAACCCCGTCAGGAGCGGTCGGTGCTACAGCACCCACAAGGTGGAGTAGAGGAGACGGAAGGAGCGGTATCTCCCTGAGATAATCGAGGGTCTCCAAATATAACCGTGGACTCCCTGTGATAACCATGGATTCCCGACCTCCCTGTGACAACCATGAATTCCCGACCTCCCTACGACAACCATGGATTCTCAACGTCCCTGTGATATCTACGGATTCCCTAAACCTATGCGATTAGAAAGCCACTTTATATATACAAACCACACTCGCTTACAGTAGATAGAACCGGTGTAGTCAACTTTAGCAACAATTCAGCATCATTGTTGATAACACGGCCTTCGCACACATAGTACTCTCAGTCGCATTACATTATCACCTCGATCTTACTCCTTATATCCCACTTAGAGAAAACCTCTCGACAGGCTTTCTTTCTCTTCGGTATTTAGATCGTTAGAGGTAGATGCTCGCCGTTACACTTGTGCATTCTAGATGTATACTACGATTACGTATCGTACGGCGTCTTATCTTACCTACATACACTAGGCTCTATCCAGTTTAGCCTATCCTTGAATACCGCTGACTACCGCATATTACCGCTAACTACCGCTAAGTACCGCCTACTCCCGCCTACCAACTATAAAGGTAGGTGGTACTCATCGAGGGTCATGGTTTCGTAAGGTTTTTCCTACAAAAATGAGCGAAATTCCATTAAGTGGCAGTGAATGAGGGTTACCTACTGAGCTGGGATTGGTGTTGTGTATCTTTTGAATCCGTGTTTTATTGAATGTTTTCACTGCTTGTTCCTTGTCGTAGAGAAGTGGACATCGTATCTATCTACTTTAGTGCTGGCGCATCTGCTAGCTTCGGCGGAGGCCCAGGCCGTTCCAGCCACACCTCGCTCCACGCACGAGCCGCAGGGTCTGCGGGGTAAAAGGAGTAGTGCGGAAAAGCAAAAAAGAGAAACATGTGGCCAGATTTGGAAATGACATGTACGAATGCTTGCCAAAACTAGCGAAGAGGCGCAGGGGCAATTGCAAAATTTGCTGACTCCCGTCTCAGATGATGTCGGTGCTAGTGGCCCAGGCCTGCACCTCGCGCAGCGTCTCAATAGGCATCAGCACCAGCTCCACAACCAGGCCTGAATCACAAAGCCCATCGCACATGTCCTCTCCCACCACCGCCTGCTCCCCAGGCCGCACCCCCAGTTCAGCCACAGTGGCCTCGACGCGGGCCGGCACGTTGTCGATGCTAGCCAGCACGGCCTTAGCGTCGGCAGCCAGGCGCTGCAATTCGGAGCCCCCAGCGGCCGAGGCGCTGAGGCGCAGCGGGCCCAGGGTCGAGAAGGCGGACACGGACACGCGGGCTGCGCTAGTGGTGTTGCTCCAGCTCTTGGACTCGGTGTGGCTGGCGGTCCAGAAGAGCACCTTGAGCTTGACGGTGACGGCCAGCCGCTCGGCCACCGTCGACGCGCTCGACGACCGGCTGACCAGCGCGCCCGCGTCGGCCCCCAGCACGTACGCCGCCACGTAGTAGTCGCCGTAGCGCTGCTTGAGCGCCTCCAGCCCGCCGCCGTACTTCAGCACCAGCAGGGCGTCGGTGGTGAGGCGTGGTGGTGTGGACAGGGAGACGGTACCGCAGCGGTAGGAGGCCGCGACCGAGGTTTTGCAGTCGTCGTAGTTGCTGAGCACGTCGCGGTCGTACTGGCCGGTGACGCTGGCGCGGAGGAAGGGGCATCCGGCCGATACGCCCAGCGCGGTGCTGAGGTGCTCGGAGGAGGATCCGGCCGACGATGAGTCGCTGGACCGGAAGGACGCGTCGGCCCCGGACGGGCGGTACGTGCCGGCGCACGTGGAAGCGAAGAGCGGCGAGTCCGAGAAAGGCGTTTCGGTGTGGGCGAGATTCGAATGGAAACACGTCCCCAGCCGCAGCCGCTTGCCCGTCCACGGCAGCGCTAGCACCTGGCGTGCTTGGCCCTGCCGGCCGACGTTGGGCAGGAGCGGATCGGACGATAGTAGGTCTGGAGCGTCGTACGTGAGGGAGGCCATTTGGGGTGAATATGGGCGAGAGCGAGAGTGGACACGCCGAGCTGATATGTGCGCATGCGGGAGGCGCCGTGGTCTGGCTGAGGAGCTGAAAGCCGTGGCGCCGCCTCGTGGCTAGCTGAGCGTCGCGTCGCGGCTGCCAGAATGCCACAGGGGAACTCCCGTCGAGGCGTTGAGGTCTGGGGATATAAAGCTGCTCCGCGCTGTGTAGCCTCCAGCAGCATCTCCGCCGCACCTCCTCCTCCACACATTCAAAATGAGTCTTCTCCTGGCACCGTACAACAATGCCATGCGCATAGGTAAATTCCACTTCCCGCTTCATTGTTGATCCGATCTGACCAAAGATAGGCCAAGGGTTCGTCTGCCCGTTATGTCCCGCCCCACTCCACTCCCCCACTCTATCCCGCTCCACTCCGCCCCGCCCCGCCCCGACCTATCATCTCTAACCGCTTCCCATCCACAGCTTCAACTCGTACACACAGCAGATATGTGTCGACGATGCCGTTACTGTAGACTCTGAGCGCCTGGTCAACGTCTTGACCAACGATGGATTCACCATGGACAACCTGCGCAGCAGCTTGCTTGGCGACGTCGACATCAGTTCCACTGAAGAGCAGCCCAAGACTACTGTCAAACGTGGTCCCAGCCAGGTGAGCAGCGTCCTTTCCACTGCCTGGCATCATGTTGCTCACACAAACCGTAGATTGTCACATACAGCTCGCGCTTTGTCGATAAGCTGAGGTATTTTCATCTCTGCCTTTTGCATGCTCCCGCTAACGTTCAACAGCGAGATCACAGATGATATGAACATCTCCGGCTCGCTCTCTATCAAGTACGGTGCCATTGGTGGATCGGGCCGTGGCTCGTTCATCAACTCGGACAAGTTCAAGGAGAGCGACCTGAATTTCTACATCAGCGTCAAGGTCATCAACCAGACCATCAACATCAAAGATGCCCTCAAGTACCAGAACCTACCATCTGTCAACGAGAAGAATTTCTCAGACATCTACGGCGATTCCTTCATCTCAGGATTTCTCGAGGGCGGAGAATTCAATGCCCTCGTCAGCATGAAGGTCTTGAACAAGGAGCGTAAAACCGACATTGAGGCTGGAGCCAAGGTTGCCCTGTCGGTTGGTGCGGCAGACATCGAGGCCGAAGCAAACGTCAAAGTGGCAAAGCAGAACATCAACAACAACACAGAGACGACGATCCAGGTCAGCTGGTCGGGTGGCGGCAACATCAAGCCCATGGATGAACCCTGGACAATTGACACTCTGCGGGCTGCGGCCGCCAGATTCCCCGAGCTCGTGGCAACCACCCCGCAGAGGACCTACGCCATTCTGACCAAGTACGAGACGCTGCGGAGCTTCCTGGCCCTCAAGCCGGAGAAGCTGATTCCGCTCTACTACGAAAACGCCACCATGTACACGAACTCGCTGCTCGACACTTACATGGACTACAAGAACATGTACCGCAAGCTGTCAACCGAGATGTTCGACGTCCAGTCCGGCAGCAAGCGATACATCCCCATGAACGAGACGGCCGCCGACAGCACAACGCTTTCTCGCATCGACGATGAGCGCAAATTCACACCGTCGTACAAGGGCGTCGACCTTGCCAAGCGTGCCTGTATGTACCAGATGATGAAGATCGTTAAGGAGGTCGACGAGATCACCAAGAAGCCCGGCCTTGCCACCGACGAGACGCGCGGCGAGCAGTTCCAGAGCTCTCTGGCCTTCGCCGACCGCCTGCCCAAGGTCGAGGCCATCAAGAAGGAGCCCGTCAACCCGCTCACGACCGAGGTCATCAAAGCCGATGATGCCGAAAAGGTCTACCCATTCCTCTACGACGGCGACAACGTAGCCGGCCTCGCCGCCGACGAGCAGCAGAAGATCAAGGACCTCACTTCGGAGCGGCCCTCGCTGAGCGAGAACCTGCGGCTGGGCCTGCTGTCGGGCTCCGACTTCGGCGACCTGTTCTGCTGCGTCGACTTCCTGAAGCCCGAGTTCTCGCTGATCCGCGTGCGCGTCGAAATCACCAGCGGCGTCGTGTCGGCCCTGCACATGCAGTACTCCAACGGCCTCGTCACCCACCTCGGCAGCGATGCCGCCGGCGACAGGACCATCTCCCTGGACATCCATCCGGACCAGAACGAGAAGGTCATCGCATGCTCGATCGAGGTTGGCCGCATGGCCACGGAGAAGGCCCGCGTCCGCGTCACGGCTCTCCGCCTCTACACCAACCGTGGGCCCGACCTGCTCGGTCAGGCTGACGACTGGAGGCCTGCTGTTGCGGGCAAGGCCCTGCGCGGCGGTGTGCAGTTCGAGGACCTCGTCCTCACCCACTTCGACCCCGCGCTGGAGAAGGGCCACCTCAAGGGCTTCTGGGGCCGCACCAAGAACGTCAGCAAAGCCCACCCCACGGCCGGCCTGTACCGCCTGGGCCCGGTCTGGGGCAACCTGAGCGGCGGCGCCAGCGCTGCTACGGGCTTGACGGCAGGTGGCCAGCTCGATGACGACGCCCACGAGTTCCCGATCCTGCCGGCCGGCGTGTGGGCCGTCACTGACGCCCGTCCTTGGGACAAGCCCGTCCCCCACACCACGTCCGTTGTCTCGTACACGTCAGAATTCCCCGAGGGCCCCGTGCCGACCTTCATGCTCGGTCTCTCGTATCTCGATATGGCGGGCGCCGCAAACCCGCGTGCCATGTCCTACGTCGAGTCCGTCACCGGGAAAGACTTCTCCATCAACATCGACTCCTGGGCCGACACGACGCTCTACCAGTAGGCACACCTCTTTCCTCCCAAACACTTTAGTTCTCCTGAATGCTAACACTTGACAACCACAGGGCGAAGCTGGCCTGGCTCGGCGTCCCCACCAACGACCCCAGCAAGTTCCAAGTCGGCAAGTTCGAAGCCCGCTCGGCCTCGGCCCGCGACATCAAGTTCAGCAAGGCCTTCAAGAAGGCGCCGACGGTCGTCGTGTGGCTCACCGGCCTGGACGAGGAAAAGGGCCGCGGCCTGCGCATCAACGCCTACGCCACCGACGTGACCGCCAACGGCTTCAAGATCCACGCCGACTGCTGGAACCAGTCCGTCCTGTACTGGGCCTCCCTCTCCTGGATCGCCTTCAGCGAGGACACCGGCATCGTCTCCGGCAGCTACCGCGTCGATATCGGCGTCGACCTGAACCGCAAGAGGGACGAGGGCAGGGCCAAGTTCCCCGCCGGCAAGTTCTCGAAGCCGCCGAGGGTTATTACCGCGTTCAACCATTTGGATCTGAATGCTTTCAATACGGGCGCCAATGTCCGCATTGGAACGGAGGTCGACCAGGTTACGACCGAGGGCTTCAGGTACCAGACCTGGGCTTGGGACGAGAGCCAGATTCATTACACGACGGCTACTTGGCTGGCCCTTCCGTCGGCGTAAAAGGTGCACTTGTAGCGCATTGTACTATACCAATTAATTATAACGTTTTTCACGCAATCTTGAAACATTTAAACCACAGCAGAGCCAGGGGAATAGAGTCACATTCCTCAGATCGTTGAGATTCGCCACTCTGCTGTGCTATTGGTCGTGAGCCATCTGCCATTGCTGCACTCCCTGATTTGGAATGATAGCCGAGTCGTCCCTGATGGCCCAGCGTAACAAATACTATCAACTGAATGTGTTATCATCGTAGACAATGCCACCATTTACTACAGTCCGATGAACCTTTGTGCGTGGTAGCTCTTCAAGAGCGCAAGTCACAGGATTGCGATCCACGATCACCAAATCAGCAAAATTGCCAACCTTCAGCGACCCAAGCCCATCCCAGCCAAGGATCTTAGCACCAGTCGTCCACATCCAAAACGCTTCCGCACGTGATATGACCTGACGCGGACCGTCATTCGAACTCCCGCTAGGATACATCTTGTGCGTCACCGCCAGTTGCATCTGCTCCCACGGACTTGCTGGGCCCCAGTCGCTGGACGCAGCAACACGAACTTTGGCATCCAACAAGTCTCTCAGCGGATTCAACAAGGGGAGCACATCAGGCCCCACGCGCTTCTCGAAGTTGTCTCCCTTGCCGAACGTGAAGCCAACGCTTACGGTCTGATCGATCCCCAACCGTGCCATAGTTCCGGGCTGGCCTTCGCGGACCAAGTACCCATGCTGTAAGATCCAGTCAAGAGTATTCCGCCCGCTGCGTTGCATGGCTTGCTCTGCTTTCATTAGAAATTCGTCCAGGTCGTAACAGCTCCCGCAACCGTAGTGCAGTCGAAGGTGATTGTTGGCGCAGTAGTGAAGGGCAAGATCGATCTTCTCGGGTGCCAGCTGTCGAGATCCGTAGGTCGTGTTGCCCCATGCATCCTTGTATCCCGGGGGCCAGAACATGTCTCCACAAGAGAAGGCGCCGTAGGAAGCCGTCGTAACGCCATCAATCCGAAGCCATTCTCCGACGGTTGTACTCGTTGCGGCTTGATCCAGCTTGGCTTGGAAAGCTTCCATTGATAGTTCGGGTCGGCCGTAAAACTTGGAAGCCTCGAGCTCAGGAGCGGCTTGAACTCTCAAAGTGAGTAGCGAGCGGTCGTGTAAAGTTTTGTATAGCTCGATGTGCTCGGGCTCCATGGCGTGTGCCTCCCAGATAGCCGTAATGCCCCGAGCGTTCGCCTCTTGCATACTGTTGATCACTGCGGCTGGCACATGCTCTGGATTAATGAGGGGTGGCAGCTTGGCGGCCAGTGTTTTCCAATACGGGTCGTTGTTGTAGTACGCAGTGACACTCCCGGTGAGCACACCGGTCGGTCGTCCTTGTTCGTCTTTCTCGATCTTGACATTGCTAGTATCATCTGGACCGAATTCATCGAGGCCAAGCAGTTTCAGTGCTGCGGAATTAAATCCTACAATGTTCGGTAGAGTCGACGCCTATGCTATGATCATGATCGGATGACGAGTCGAAGCTTTGTCGAGGACGTACCGGTCAGGAAATGTTCCCTCGCGCAAATTGCGCCAAGATCGTCGGAGGTAGTACGACGGCTCACCGATGGGAGTTGCAACAATCCAGTTGCCCTCGGGGATTTCGGATGCCCTGTTGTGGATGGCGGTCACAATTTCGGCATGATCTCGAACCTTTTCAAGGTTTACGAGACCAGCACCGAACGCTGCAAAGTGCAATAAGTGTGGATGCGTGTCGAAAAGCCCGGGTACGATGGTGGCACCGCGCAACGAAGTCTGCGGAACTGAAGGGCCAGCAGCCTGAAGAACTTCTTCCTTGCCGCCAACCGCACCGACTTTACCGTCACGAACATATATAGCCGACGCTCTCGTTCCATCAGCGTCGACTAAAACGTCACAGTCTGTATAGACGACGTCTTGACTTGGTGCGTTCATGCTTGAGTTCGATGCAAGAGGTGTGCAAAGGGGTTAAGATGGACCGGTTTAAAGCGTTTTTTTTAGATCTTTATAATAGTGTTTCGATACTTATAGTAGCCAGAAGAACCTGCTTGAGGCCGGATAGATAAGTCTGAGACCGTCACATGTAAGCATGTTAATGTGGATTCTGACTCTCGGGTCGGGTTGTTGAACTATCCGAAAAAGCCGAGACGGAAGTTTACTATCAGCCGAACCGTGATATTAATGAAATGGAGTGGCATAAAGCTAAAGGGATAAACGATATGATAAACAGTCGGTTGTTGTAGAAGATTAATAATAATAAGTGAGGAAGAAATATATAAGGCTCTAGGCATGAAAAAGACACCCGTGCGCGCCGGATTCCCATGTTCCCAAGGTTCCCGTGCGGGATCTTTTAGCCGTGCGACTTTTCTGCCCGTGAGGCCAATTGGCTTCTCCGGCGCTTCTTCCCGTGCGGGTTTTCGGCTCTTAGTATCATGAGGCTCTTGTGCCCTGGGGTGCGTAGCAACTATCTACTCCGGCATTACTTCCATGGGCACTATACTTATTCATTCCTATGCCTTCTCCCAATTCACTCTATCACCTACAGTAGCTCAGCTGGATTGCTTCTGAAAATTCGAAGCTCGGCACGCTGTATACAGAGAAGCTTCCTCATATCCAGCAAACTAAAACACAGGTGCAAACGAACGTACTGATGGAAAGTGGAACAAGATGTAAGGAACTAAAGAAAGGAAATATATAACTAGAGCTGTCAGTCCCTGTAGCGGCGTGACAGCTGGTTGGAGAACAGATTGATTGCCTTTGAGAAAGACTGAGCTCTCAGTCCTTGGTTGCGATTATACCCGCTCGTCCGGTGGTATAGGATCTGTGTGTATCATGTGGGAAACGAATGAAGCAAGCTATGTGCAGCTGCGGTGAGGTGGGACAGAGCCGAATTGGCTAAATCTTTCGTATTGATATCCTACAGGTGGCGCTTGCACGTTGCATTGCGTGTGTTACTTTTAGACCCCACGAAAACACAGGATACCATGCCACGCTCAAGCGCCTCTCCCTAATCCCCACCATCCGCATCCACCTCCCTAAATCCATGACAATTACTCCAGAGCCCCGCTGTGGTAGCATCAGAGGTAGCAGGAGTACGACACTACCAATATCCCCCGCTTTCCCCCAACACCCACACGTTTCCTTCCCCCACCGCCCCACTGTCGTTGGACAGTAGTATCACCTCCAACGAGGATCATCTCTTGTATCTCTGGCTTCACTACCGCAGTAGCCCATCCGGAACCTAAGATCCTCCACCTTAATCCTCCTTCCGTGCTCTCTTACAATGATAATACTCTCACACGGACATGCCAGCTGAAGTTTGAAAGTTTGGCAGTATCTTTACCAAGTTTTCAAGCATAGGTGTTCGTAAATCTGTTTGTAACTTGATAGGTGGGAGATTTATCTTTTTACGAGAAAATAAAAACTTGCAGGACGCGAACAACACCTCAAACGAATTTTCTGCAACACCATGTCCAAGGATCGAGATCCTTCAATAACTTTCAGCTCATTGATTTTCGGCTGCCATCGCACAAATACTCAGCAATCCATCGGCCTTGTGACGCGAAGAAAAGTGGGAGCCTGCCTCCCAGGATGTCGGTCCCACTTTATGTGCGTGACGATAAGGTGGGGCGTGAAAGCTTTTAGCCATGCAAAGCAGCCACGTTCCAGCCTTCATGTTACTCATCATTGAAGGCTTGCAGTAAGTCCGATGAAAATGGACACGAAGGTAAATTGGTTGTCAAATGCAGCTCCGCCCTTCAAATCTTCCAAGGATGAGAGCAGGGGTGTCTCTGGCGATACGGATGCGTAATACGGATGCGTAATACGGACGTAGTGACACCAGCCTAATTCGGACACACCCCCCGCCAAACTAAGCTTACTGATCAACTTAATGAATTGTTTGGTTGATTCCAGCATTTATTCGCTCTTTATTTCCCTTTACACTAGCTAGGAGACGGCGGTATAAAGTAGGGAGGAACACCTCAGCTTTCGGAGCCCAACGAGCACCAAATCCACTTGAAATTTGGCATCGGATCCCCATCAGAACAGCTAGCACGATGTTCCTTCTTACATTCATCTCCCTTTTCCTCTGCTGCGCTGCTTCTCCTACTACGAGCTTCACCACTCTCTCCTTCAACGACACCGATGTTGACACGCACCGAGGCTTGGACAAACGCAGTCCTGGAGGTGTTCGTATCCGCGCCTTCTTCCTTTCCAAGCATCTCTGATCGGAAACAGATTTACATCACCACAGACATCAACTGGGGAGGGACCACCGGCTATGCCATACAGCCTTTCGACGTGTGCATCCGGCTTGATCCACCATGGTCCGTTGCGTATTTCTAATTATACCAGGTGCTTGTGTATGTGAGCTGACGGTTGCAAAGGTACCACACCATCTCCTCGTTCGGCCCGGACCAAGGCAACGCCGCAGTGGTATATGAGGACTATGACTGCAGCATCCTTGGCCCAACAATTAACTACCCTGGCTACGTAAGTTCTCGTGCTATTTGGAAGGCTTCATGTTAATAGCGTGGCAGGGTAACCTTCTGGATATCGGATGGAACGACAGGATTGGCAGTTTCATTGTGAAAGCAGTCTAATGCACGTTAGACTACAACCCTCCTGGAACCTATGCTGTCACGTATGCAATCGGAGCGGAACCGATTGCTGCTCCCAGGGCCAAGTTTGTTGGGGAGATGCTTAACGTTTACCTTTTTGTGCAGTGCTCTACATTGGTAGGAATTGCACGAAGAACGTATACAAGCATGTTATCGGAGGTCTTACATGACATATTCTGTCAGAGTAGGCTATCCGGAAAGATCTTTCTTCTCACCCTTGATAGTTTTCCTTCACGATTCTCTTACTATTGCTATCACTCATTAGCTTCATGTCGTATTGGCGAGTTTAGCGGTCCATTCCGCGAGAACTGCTACTCACCGACTACTTCTTTTACACTATCGTTACCGAGCTCGACGACCTTTAAGAATACAACTTGTTTCTCGTATGCAAGTACATTGCAGTGGTGAGCATCGTGGTAATACATGTTGAATTTGTGTCGAGGAGACCTTCTCGACTCGGTCAATACGTACTTAAAAATTGCCGTGATATTGGATGTTGAAAATCCCGTGTCATCGGCAATTTAGTAGTAGGGGCTGCGACCATTCAACAGACGCATCAAAAGAGCTGAACGCTAATGCAAACAAGTGCAGCATGACTGCAAGGAAATGCATAAATTGCCTCGAGCACATTGCATTTTGTCCTATCAGAGTTATCCATGGCAGCCTTGTATTCAGCTCTTGGCAACTGCAGGTGAGACAAACTCTCGTCTCACAGCAAATGTATCACATGTAGCAGGGCGGCTAAATGTTATTGGCTCACGGTTTCGACCACGAATGCCAAGTCAGCCTTGCCTTCTGATTAAGGGCATGGGAAGCGAGTAGGGCTTTTTTATTACTCTATTTTACTATTTTAGTGGTCGGAATGTCTTATCAGTGCAGGCAGCAGCTGAGGAGGCTGGCGCGACCGACCTGTCGAAGGTTTTAACGCGAAGTTGGCATGATGGCGTGGAATTTGCCTACTTGTTGCCCTTTCGCATGTGCCTCGTTGCATAACATATAAGCTCGGCTCGCTGCCGTTTCATCCCTACCGGCTCAGCTTCACAGCCAAAACTGATTCACTCTTCCCAGTCCTTCTTCTCGAGTATTTCTCTTCGTATCTCACACCATTCCCCCACGCCCTGTTCCCCCTCAAGGGAAGAAAGACAGACTCTGTTGCCAAAGCCTGACAAGCTTACGGACTGAATGGATCATCTCCCTCCTCCATTTGGGAGACCATGGAATCCTCCAATAATACCATGCTTTTGCCGCGAGGAGTACAACTGGGATGATTTTTTGTCTTACCCGGAATGCCAGGGCTGGGACATGAACGACATCTTTGATCCAGAATTCTGGGTTGATTTTGATGAAACAGAGTCCGACGACGGGATCTCAGAAGAGACGGCGCTTGACTTCATCCAATCTTGGCTTTTCTTCGGCCTGCTTCGTCTCACCTTTGATGATCTTGCTCGTTTGGAAGACTTCGTGGGCCGGGATTCAGGAGGCGCCACTGTCGTTCACACCAGGAACCTGCTCAGGGTTGCCGAGGAGCATACGGCCCGATGGACGAAAGAGCCGAAACAACTGGACAAATTCGACCACATCGCTTATTGCCTGCAAATTGCTTCCGCCGTTTACAACACCCTTGTTGGTGCCGCGTCACTGGATCCAAAGTTCTTGCTCTCGATTGGTCTGATGCTCGACTTCGTCTGCAGTTACAACCAACGATTATACGATCCAAGCGGATTTCGTATTGAGTCCATAACCAAGAATCCCCTCACACGAGAACAGCCTGGGATGGCAGAGTTCGCAGACAGTGACAAACTTGTACCGCTTTTGACCTCGGAAATGGTGTTATCTGGGTGGTGCCCGAATGCGGCTGCCAGGATGTCACGGTCAAGACTCAGCCTTTCTACAAAGTACGTCGCCAGCACCCTCAGCCCTCCCGACATCATGAAGGATCATGGAAAGTGCACGAAGAAGGCATGTCAGGCAAACATGATTTGCAAGGAAACGTACAAACACCAACACGCAGAAGCGGAATGCAACTGTGACCTGGTCCACGTGGATATGTCTCAGTTATGTGGCATCCTAGACAAGGGCTCAATACCGGTCGTCAAACCGTCTAATATCCAGGCTTCCGGCAGACCTTTACAGCTTGAAGAGTCTACCAAAGAAACAAACTACGTGGCCATCTCGCATGTCTGGTCTGACGGTTTGGGCAATCCGAAGGCAAATGCGGTGGCTGGGTGCCAGTTGTCCACCATTTTCCGGGCCGTAAAAGAGCTTCCAGGGTGTGACAGCACAACAGCCATCTGGCTCGACACTCTATGCTGCCCAGTGGAGCCGACTGAAGAGGAGAAGGAGATGAAGGAGCAACAAAGTTTGATGAGAAAGAAAGCAATTGTGAAAATGAGAGAGACATACGCACAAGCGAAGTCGGTCCTCGTTTTGGATAGCCAACTCCGGGCTTTCTCGTTTGACGACCTTTCACCGTTGGAGTTGACAGTTAGGATGTTCTGTTCAGGATGGATGAGCCGTCTATGGACGTGGCAGGAAGGTCTCTTGGCGAAAGAGCTCTACTTCCAATTTTCCAATGGCCTTCACTGCATTAACAAGCCTTTGGTATTGGCCCACGCGAACAGGCATAGGCCATATGAGGTCGACCAATTGGATACAACAAAGCTTTGGATGGCTATCCGCGGAGACAACATGTCATCGGATGAGCGGGAAACGCACCCTTACAGCGTGTTCAATATTGCTCACAGCCTCGTGGACCGCACAACAAGCTATATCAAAGATGAAGCTTTGTGCATTGGCTCCATGGCGGGTTGCGATGTTTCCCGCATCCTTGATGCACCGGGAGAGCTACGAATGTGTGCGTTTTGGAAGAACTGTCCCGTGATACCCCAGGACATCATCTTCTGGCGGGGGCAACGGTTGGAAGAGCCAGGCTTTCGATGGGCGCCAGCGACTCTACTACAAGGCGGCGGAAGCGAGCTCCAAGACTTCCAAGAAAATAATCGGACGGGGGTCCTTCTTGATGAGAAGGGCCTCCTAATTGAGGCCACAGCTATTTTGCTTCCGAACGTCTTGGATGCACCGCTGTACAGGACTTTCCTTGTTCGAGATGGCGGAGGAAACTATATCTGCCTCGCCACCCGAGAGGTCAACGACACCGAGTCAACGCCAGAAGTTACGGTCCCCAACTACACCTCTATGGCAATCTTGTTTGATCCAGCTACAGATTTCAACGACAGCAACCGTATAACTGGAGTGCTCGTCTACGTGCATGGGGAAGATGAAGGGACTGTGTGTGCGAGGCGTGGAAATACTGTAGACGTAGCGATGCCCCGGTATACAGCATTCAACGCTACAGTTGAAATGTTTGAGGAACAGATGAATGAGGACGCCGAAAAACACAAGGTGGTCCATCGTGGCTTGAACACTCTATTTGAAGGCGAATATCAAGCGATTGAGGGCAGGGTGCTATCGGAAAGTCAATACTGGATTATTGACTAAATTTTGGTTTGGACTGAGTTGTCTATTTAGACTGCAAATGTTGACTGTATGGTTAATTTAGCTTTTATTTGCAATGTTTGATAGAATTTCTTTTGGTTTCTTGTTCTTTTACATAATATATCACCTCGCCAATGTGCTATAGGGATTGATAAGAAAGGAATACAAACTTACCACAATCTTGTATATAGTCAGGTCTTGGCGCCAAGGCGCGTGAAACCTTGATCATTCTGTCTCATAATGAATTGCTTATCAACATGAGTTGAATATTAAATCCCGGTCCCGGCTTGACAAGGAGCACGAAGCTTGGCAGCGTTTACATTCAGCCATGTCCGTCTTCTTTGTCGCCGAGGCACGCGTCTTTCCCGCGTCGGGCTGTTTTGAGGAGCGCACCGTACCGCTCTCGATTCTTGACGCCACGGTCGCCAATTTCACACCCACCGAGACAGTGCTGGCCTACGATGCGCCCGCACCAACGCCAACTTTCCTACTTGAGGCACTGCGGCGCGTGCTAGATGCGTATCCGCAGTGGTGCGGCAGTCTGCACTGCCTTCCCTTCGACGCAGCCACCCGCCACGGTCGCTTAGCCCTGACTTGGGGCCGTCCCGACGACCCTGGTGTAGTGTTCGTTGAGGCCCGTTGCGATATCGCCCTTGCCAGCGCCGCTCCAGCCCGCGTCGACGGCGAACTCGACTGGGACCCATCCAGCTTTCCAGCCGCGCAGCTGGTACCATCCACGCCTTTGGCTGCGCCTGCCGCCCGTGGCGACGACGGCAACGCTCCCCCGCGTCCAGCCGTGTTGGTGCAAGCCACCACCTTCGCCTGCGGCGGCCTGGCCATCGGCCTCCGCCTCGCACACGCGCTCGCCGACGCCCACGCGCTCGCGCATTTTGTGCGCGACTGGGCCGCCGCAGCCCGCAGCAGCCTTCCGCCGCCCGCCCCCGGCCCGCTCTTCGACCCCAGCCTGCTGGACGCCCGCGCCGCCGCCGCTCGACCCGCCCGGCACGCCCATGCCCTGGGCCGACTGGGACCTGGCCGCGCCCGTCGCCCACCGCGTGCTGCACTTCCCCGGCCCGGAGCTGCTACGCCTGTGGCAAGCAGCAGCAGCCACTCCCGATAATGCCGGCGACAACGACTCTTCCCGTATCAGCCGCCTCGACGCCCTGCTCGGCCACATCTGGTCCTGCGTCACCCGCGCCCGTGGCCAAGCCGCCAGCGACGAAGCCGTAACGCTCGACTACACGCTCGGCGTGCGCGCGCGCCTCGCTCCGCCGCTGCCGGACCGCTTCGTCGGGTCGCCGCTCGTCATCGCCGCCGCGACGGCGCCGGCACGCGACGTCGTTTCATCGTCCGCCAGCAGCAGGCTGCTGCGCAAGACGGTTGCGGCTTTCACGCCTGAAGCCGTCGCCGGGCACGTCGCCGAGAAGATGCGGGAGCAGAGTCCCCAGCGCTTGTGGCAGGCGTTTCTGGGACGCAGGCACCTGCTCGTTACGTCGTGGATTCATACGCGGTTGTATGAGGTCGAGTTTGGTGGGGCTGGTGGTGGAAGGCCGCGCCTCGTGCATGCGGCCATGCCGAGGTTGGATGGGCTGGTGCAGCTTATGGAGGCGCCGCCGAAGGAGGGGGCCGTGCGGCGGCAGGAGACGAGGCATTGGGCTGATGATGGAGTTGATGTGCAGGTCTATCTGGCTGCTGATACGATGGAGAAGCTGCTGAGGGACCCGGAGTTGAGGAGGTATCGGGGGTAGAGGATAGAGGGAGTAGATGCGTTGTATTCCCGCATTGTACAGATAGCTCTGCTGCTCATTGTAGAAGTCAAGGTTTAGAACAGACGGAGTAGATGAAAGATATGATTTTCAGCGTAGGCATCTCCGGTCCTCAACCGCCAGGGCAGAAAATACGACATTGCGGAGTACGAGAATCTTCGAGGGCTGCTTAAGACCGGCTACACACAATTCAGGCACCACGTGTATCAGCTGCGCCATCTTGGCTGCGATCCTCGCCAGAACTGCGGTATGTCATCATATTGGCCCCTTTCGGTTGCGAAATGTGTCTTTGCTAGTTATTTTCGGAATCACCTTAAAGAACGATTGGCAGCCACTGTGACTGCCATACATACAAGGCCTTGTATCACCACTCCCGCCAACAACTTTCAGCAATACAGCAGAGCCGGGGGCGAGAATCAGCAAAATGACGTGGTCCGTAATGCAAGACATGATTTTGTCCGCTATATCTGTCTTATTCTTGATAAGCTCTCCAGCCCTTTCCGCAGTTCCGCATGGTTGAGTTGTACGAATCACCCGGCGTGGCCGAGGCGCAGCTGTAAGCTGCACACCCTGCACTCTTTTGTAGCACGCACCGGCTGTGTGGTCTGTAGGGGCACAGCTGAGCTGAGCTGAATTTTGAAGACGACATAGCATTACAAACAGCATGCATTCGTGAGGACGACAGATGACATTGAATGCCCAAACCAGTGAGGTCGTTGAGGCCAACCATTACCAGTATTACAAAGTGGTACCTGACTGCATAGTTGATCAGATGTATCATGACAGAAGTCTGTTTCTCATACTTGTCGGAATAAATTTTAGCGGGGGTTGTACAAGAAGAATCCGAAGCACCTGAAAACATATGGATATGGCTGCAAGTCCTTTTCCTAGCAATTAAATGCAACATAGAATGGTGCGCCTTCAGCACGTTGCGTGGCCTTTTCCGTCAGACTCCTTGATCAGGAAGCTGACGTGATGTCGGCCGCATGTTTCAGGAAAGATTGCTACCACTTTCAGCCCCATTGCCACGCGGGTGTCAAACATGCGGGGGAATCGGATTGCATTTCTGGAGCCTGCTGTCACATCTGTACGACAAAGCTTCTGAATTACAAACGAATCATGTTTTATTTTCGGCCGACCCGTCAAACCAGGTTTAGCTATTAATTCAGTCAAGGTGAAGCTACTTCTTCATATTTGCTCTTCACAGTGATCATAGAAACTTCTTATTTCCTCTCTGCATCGCGCAACCATTCGTCAATAATGTCGTGGATTTTTGGAAACGAAACTCAGGTTGTCTCCTGGACCACGGAGCCAACAACACGTGGCACATTTTCTCTTCTCTCATCCTGCCTTATTACAATCACTCTTTGCGTTTGGTCATCCGTTCACCCAAACATATCCCGCAGCCGTCCTACTGAGAGCAACCGGCCGTTCCAGATGCTTCGCAAACACCACAAAAGGATCCTCTGGCTTATCTGCGCGTTGATAATGCCAGAGATTGTGGTCTTCTACGCTTACACGGAGCTCGAAGATGCGCGGAGCCTTGTAATCCCGGATCTGCCTCTAAACCTTATAATAAACGGCTAACATACATAGCAACGGCTCCTTCAATCCCAAGGCAGAGGTTGCACCTTGAAACAAGCCTTCTATGCAACTATGGGCGGCTATGTTCTCGATGTGTCTACCGATGAGATGTCGCCATTGCCTGCCGAAATCCCTTTGCGGTGCCGAGAGTACAAGGAAATGGCACAGATATTTCCCCAACTGCTGCCGACGATGCTTGAGGAAGAGATTGATGACAAAAGCAATGCGGATGGGGCTGCAAAGCTTATTGCTTGCCTGCAGGCTTTGTGGTTCGTCGTGCAGTGCATCAGTCGGGTTGCCGTGTCTCTGCCGATTTCACTACTAGAGGTCTGTTCTTTACCCAGTTTCCCAGGCCACCAAATGACTAAGGTCTTGCGTAGCTGAATACCTTTGGACACTCGTTATGTGTGTTGCTCATTTACATGTTCTGGTGGCACAAACCATTGGACATCGAGTTACCCACACACGTTCGGTTTTCCAGCGGCGATGATGGCGATTCGCCACGGCCGGCCGCGTTTCTATGGCTCAAATCAGAACTTTACAACAAGAAGATACTGCTGAGCCCATTTTCAAAGAGGGAGAGGGAAGCATGGAAAATGCAGCGAACCGACCCAGAGCAAATGCTGCAAGAAAAGGAACCGTTATCGTCAGAGTCACCAATCGACAGTGGGGAGGTGGAAATCAAGGGACTTTACCTTGACAGGTACCCCTTGACGGATGAAGAGCAAGGCTTCAGCTTCTACTCGACGGATGAAGAACAACTTTTTACCAAAGCCATCAACCTGGCGGCTGATTTGATCCAAAACCATTGCCAGCTTGTCGGCTTCTCTCGAACAGCCACGAATCGACCGCCAGACAGCTTCCACGATTGGGAGGAGAAACATCTGTTCTACGATTTATCCTGGTCCTACAGCCCCTCGGAAATGCGCCTCTTTTTCTTCTGTCTCTACCTTTCCGGCATATTCTACGGCGGCCTTCATGCTCTGGCTTGGAATGTAAGCTTTCAATCATGGACGGAAAAGCTACTGTGGCGGGTTTCATCCGTTGCCATACTGGTATTCGCGCCGTCTTGGCATTTGGCACTTGCCATGGAGATGAGGTGGGAAGCGTGGGTTCATCGTTGCCATCACCGCTTTCGATCTGCGTTCCGCGATGGTGTTGTGACTTCGCCGGGCATTCTTTTTGCAACTGCCTCCTTGCTTCCACGATGTTACCTCGTTGTTGAATGTTTCTTGGCTTTGGGTCACTCTCCTCCCGGTATATATGACGTGCCTCGGTGGTCGACATACTTCCCGCATTTCTCTTAGCTAGTTTCTTTCCAGCTTACTTAACTCTGCTATCATCAAAAGACTTAGTCATAGACAATGCAAACTTCAGTACGTAAAACTCCATGCGTCAGCACTCCCTATGTGATGGTCCTTCCAAAACCAACTACCTCAGCTCTCCGAGATACACAACCCACTAACACCCACATTGCAACCATATTGGCCCTCCAACCCGCCGATATTCGCCGCCTCAGTCGCACCTTACAGTATTCCCTACCAGCTGCACTCCGATACATCCCAACAAGCGCTGCTGGACTATCTTGTCCTGTCTGACATGTCCAACAGAAAGAAAAAATCCAGGCTAGCTATTGGCTGCAAGAGGGAACTGCATATAGTAGGTCAGAAAGCGGGGGGAAGGGCGGATGCAGGGCCGCAGCTGCAGCCGTGATTGCACGACTAGATGCCGCCCAGATAACGGATGCCGTTTTCGCTAGGACGCGCGCCTGGTCGTGCCAGAAATCTCACCCGCCCGCCCGCCCGCCGAGCCTGCCCTATGCACTCGGATGTCGGCAACCGCATCGCCATGACTCATCGGCCGCTCCCTAAATTCGACCTGTAGCGGAAAGCGGTGGATGATGGTATACGGAAAAATGACGCACTTGGCGATCATGCGAAGGCAGCAAATATGGCCGTAGTAGCAGTAGTAGTGGTAGCAGTAGTAAGTCGTACAGCGACAAAGAGATCACACTCACTCGTATTCGGTGGCAATGAAATCCCGGCTACGCGCTTCCGCCGATAGTAAAGTCTGATGGAGTTGGTTGTGCCAATCCATCAACTAAACATGTTTATTACACTAGGTACTTGGTAGGTGCGTGTGGAGGAGCGGGGAGGAAATGGTCCGTGTGGCAGGCAGCCATCAGCTCAGCCACACATCAGCAACGGGTGGGGGCAGTGCATCCTGCAGCTAGCTCCGCGCCAGCCAGCGCACCATGTCGTGATAGGCCTGTTCCTGCGAATCCTGAATGCATCTCTGATACACCGTATGCAAGCCGTCATCACAGCAATTACCCCTGGATTCATCTTCAAAGGCCTCAATTCATCGACCATCGAACAGAACCCATCAAAACCTCGTCCATTTCTTGCTGCCTTGGTACGGTATGTCATAAGACAAGTGGAGGCTGTAATGCGTTGAACCATGGGCCGGGACACCGACTTCCATGTGGAGTCACCGTTTCGGAACCGGGCCGAGCTTAAATCTCACCGCTGCGCTTCTGCCTGCCGCTGCACGGCCCGCTGGCTGCCAAATACGCTGGACCGATAAGCATAGTGGTGGCTGAAGCACTCTCTGCCGCCTAGCCGGAGGCTGAAGCCCAGATGTCATCCCAGCTACTCCCACGCTTATAACCTCCAGCTTCTCGCCTTACTTCCTCAGCATCCAACCCTCCTCTGTGTGCACTCTCACAATCTCAACCACTGATTCCTTGACATCTTTCTTTCACGACTAAAACACAAGCACAATGGCGGATTCCAGCACTGCAAACGCCCCGGTCGCCGCGGCGGCCGAAGCCCCCAAGAAGATTTCCCCCAAGATCAGATACAAGGTTGAGTGCGAGGACTCGTACGGCCCCAACTTCGATTGCAAGCAGGATGATACGCCATTCGACCTGCAAGTGACAGCAGGCCCGACCGACATCGACGAGACGATGCCTGTGTTCGAGATCATCACCTCGATAAAAGTCGCCTCCAAGCGGCCCAAATACGCGGACTACATGAAGATGTTCAACGCAGAAGGCCCCATGAATCTCGAAGACTCGGACGACGAGGATGAGTCCAGTGCTAAGGAAAAGGAGAAGGAGAAGCCGAAGAAGACGCTGGAGGGCAAGCGGATCCTCGATGTTAACGAGACGAGGATGGTCATCCATTCGCCGCTGCTCCTGACTGCTATCAGGGAGGTTGTGGAGTACTACCCGAGGTAATGGCTTTCTCTGGAGTTCGGACTATTTGAACAGTGACTCACGACCTTTTCAGGCAGAACCTGACTGGTGACACCATCACCGTCCACGAGCCATACTGCGCCCTCGTGCATCACATTACCGAGCTCCGAAACTACAGCAACAACCTTGCCCTCGAGCGGACGCCTGCCGGCTCGGATGAGTCAGAGAAGACTGATGCCGATGTCACGTACGAGCACCTCCAGATCCTCCTTGACTTCCTCGACCCGCACGTAGAGAAGACGGTGCTGCCAGCGCGCCGCCGTCTCAAGAAGGATGAAGCCACTGTGACATTCGACGACCTCTGGTACCTGATGCGGCCGGGATCGCTTGCCTATGCGAAGTACGAAGACATCTGGATGGGCGTCATGATCAAGGAAGCCGAGTCTCTCCCCGCTGACAGCGAAGGCGCACCGCCAAAGTGGAAGATCACCGGCTGGTGTATGGACAACTCGTGGTACACGCGCTGCGTCGGCTACGCCGAGGTCAGCGTCGACATCCCCTACTTTGAAGGCGAAAAGCACGTCACCAGCCTCCCCATCTATCCGCGTGAGTTCTACGACAAGACCGATGCCAACGCGCGGCGCGAGAAGTTCGAGGCCCGCGGACGCAAGATGCGGGATATCCTCTGGCACGGCCACGCATACGTCACCTATGAGGGCGAGTGCATGGACGAGAAGAAGCGCGTGTACAAGGGCCCGATGATGGCTGAAGCCAGCATCCCCTCGGGCGAGACGGTCCCTGACCACAAGTGGTCCCTGACCTGGGACTACAGCCTCGAGGATGGCCGCGTCGATCCCAAGCAACGTCCTGGATTCCCGCAGCCCATATACATCAACACCGAGAACCACGCTCGCGAGCTGCTGACCGACGACCACCTCTTCCTCATGTGCCCCGTCATGCCCGGCTTCGCTTTGGCCGAGAAGTTCTGGTCGCCGGTGCACATCGACCACATGCATCCAGTCGAGGAGCCGAAGTACGCAGTACCTGACGCCAACATCGGCGACGAGAACAGCGAAATCATCAAGGCGCTGTCCCACCGCCAGCTGAAGTCGAAGGTCAAGTGGACGGCCGATTTTGTGCAGCACAAGGGTGCCGGTGTGGCCGTCCTTCTCTACGGTCCTCCCGGTGTCGGCAAAACCTACACCGTTGAACTCACTGCGCTGCACACGCGGCGGCCCATGGTGAGCCTGACGATCGGCGACCTCGGCACCAATGAGGAGAGCATCGAGACTGAGATTACGAAGTGGTTTGATCTCGCCCATCGCTGGAAGGCGGTGCTGCTGATCGACGAAGCCGACATCTTCCTCGAGCGCCGCAGCACCGACCTCGCCCGCAACGGCATCGTCACCGCCTTCCTGCGCAAGATGGAGTACTTCGGTGGCCTGTTGTTCCTGACGACCAACCGCGTCGAGCACATCGATGATGCCTTCATGTCGCGTGTGCACGTCGCCATCGGCTTCGAGAAGCTCGATGTCGCCAAGAGGCGCGGCATTTGGGCCTCGTTCTTGGACAAGCTGGAGCGCGAGGCGAAGGGTCAGATCAGCGTGAGTGAGGAGGCGAGGAAGTTTGTCCTGGAGAGCGACGAGATGGCTGAGGTCGAGTGGAATGGACGCGAGATTCGTAACGCCTTCCAGTCGGCTATTGCCATTGCCGAGTACGAGGCTTCCAAGGATCCGGACTTCAAGGAGGAGGTGGACGAGATTGTGGTGGAAGTTGAGCATTTCCGCAGGGTCATGCTGATGAGTAAGAAGTTCCGTGATCATGTCGAGAAGGCGAGGAAAGACAATGAGAGCGAGTGGAGTGATTTGTGAGTGGTAGAATCAACATGTATGGCGTTCGGGAGCAAGGGATAGCGATGATGAGTACATGACTGTTCGGTTTGGTCCATAAACATGATTCGATAGAATCCCAAAATAACAATGACTGATTCCAAAACATTGGCGTTTTCACCTGATATCAAGCTCGGTATTATGTAAATTAATGCAAAGCTTAGTGATACTACACAGAAAGAAGAACATATTCCACAGTCCACTATGGAAATTGATTTGTGTAGTTACGAATGGAATTTTCTGCATTCCTCGGAGTTTTTTTAGAGGTCTTTACTTCGTTTGTTACTATCCGTTCTCACCACAGATATTGCTGGCACTAACGACTTAGACGTCGACCCTGCTTGAGACTAAGCTCAATTGAGACACTTAGCAGATACAGCAGGAGGCTTAAAGTCTTCCAACTTGCGGTTGTAGAAGCTGTCATTTCCAACTCTGATATCTGCGTCCTCAAGTTTGGGGGCTTCAGCCTCGCTGTCTTCCTGTTCGTCGTATGTGTAGTTTCGAGCTCGTTTTCTTAAGAATCATCATCTGCGGACTTACCACCTGAAATTTGGAGCTCAGCCCCTTCAACGTTGCCCTCTGCAGCACCGCCTTTTATAGCCTTAGCGTCTTTAGCCTTAGTACTTCTAGACCTACCCTGTGAAAACTTATCGCCTCCCATCCTCTCGCTTTCTGCGTCTTGAACCTCCTTGACTTCTGCCTCAGCTTCGTCATCTTCGGTGGGATGTAGGCGAAGTTCTGGAATTTCTCTTCACACGGAGCATCTATCTCCTCCCCATCCACCTCATTCTACGGCGTCGGCAGGGTGGGATACTGCTTCAGAAGCCCCAATGCCTTCGTCAAATGGCGCACCACCATCAACATCGTATCCCCCACACCCCGTCGTATACACACAACTACACACAAGCTCCACCATCCCCGGATCCGCCAACACCACCAACTCCCTGGTTACCTTTGCACTAACCCCCCGTCATCCACGCATAGATCACTGGGAGCGCCCTCCTCACTTGGCACCATTCAATACCCCAACCGGCCAGGTACTCGCAAACCGTGCATCTCAAGCAACTCTCTCCAGGAATCATCGATGACGTGGCGCTACACCAAGATTTCCGCTTCGCGGGTGACAATCTCACCATGCTCAGAGATGATGTGTAGCATTGGCGTGAGGCAGGTGCGCTGGCAGGTATGCAAGGAGAAGTTCCACGTTCTCATCCACATCATCATGTAGAGCTAGTGGAAGGTGTGAAAATTGAAGCTAGGGTAGAAATGAGCAACTGTGTTGTTGACATGAATTGGAGAGCATCATATCTAGGATTGGCGTTGGGTGGTAGGGAGCTTCTGTTCCTGGGAGACAGTGGTGCGTTGGAGGCGGTGGAGGATGAATTGCCGGTGGTCGGAGCAGGAGTTGGTGGGGGCAAGAGCGGTGGTGGTATGTTCCGACATTTTGGTGAGGGTTGAGATTTGCTGGGGATATCCGAAGGGTTGATCGGCCGATGAGGTGTCTTAGAACTCAGGGGGTTGGCTGAAGAGTGACGAAATAGATGCAGATGATTCCTCAATAAGGTCGGAATTTATATGGAGAAATTAGTTGAAATTGTCGCCGAGCAATAAGGATTTAGCAGCCGGTCGATGGGACAAAGAAGCGACGGAGGCCGGATTTATGTGTGGTTAAAGCGGCGATCCATTTTCTGAAGTAAACCTCCCAACTACCCGGCCACGACAACACTGGTGGTGGGAAAGTACAACCACCGTACGATGACTCAACGGCGGTTGGCTGAGAAGTAAGGTAAGGCAGTAATGATGGAAGGCGCGGCAATATACAGATCCCTTTCATGTTCCTATAGACGATATCGTAGTCTTGATAGACCTATCCAATCCAATGGAACCTATAGATCTTAGGACATCGGATAATCCGCGGAGCATGATGTGATTGCTGGGCAATAGGACTGATTGTCGGAGGATTGCATAGGAGAGGTGATTGGGAGATGCGCAGTGCTTTATCATCTTGCAGAGCCCAGACGCACGTCGATGGTGGGAGAATCCGCTACACGTGGATTTATTCCGTCGTCATTTCACAGTCGTTGTTCGTCTCCTTTACTACATTTAGGCTTCAGGAACCCCGTCGCTCCACAACTGCGGAGCTTTCCGACACAATCGACGGAGAAACACGCGGACGCAACGCAGAAACGGATCACGACGATCCTTAAATTCTCCGCTTAACCTTGTCTCTCGGGTTTCGTCTTTTGACTAGCCAAGAAGATGCAAGAATCCCCACATCTCCAAGCTGTCTCTCCACCGTACCCGAGACGCGAAACTTTTCAAGTGTCGACTCGGACCTGAAATGACATGAAGGCAGCGTCATTTCCGCGCGAGTCATTACAAAGTTGCGGTCAGCTATAAGCAGATCACAACCATCACCCGGTTCCAAGATTGCCCAGGGGGAAACGATCCCGACCGTATTGCGAATGTCGATTAGATCCTCCCCCGTACATGTGCGACGCGGGTAAGGTGGAATGCGACGGAAGCTCCCGCTTCTGTTCTAAGTGCGGGAGGGGCACCACGCGACACGACTCGTGATACGGCTTCGTCATCTGGCGATCACGCACTGCAGATTCCCTTGTTATAATAGCAGCGGGTGTGCCAATCCGGCTGGCCGTCCCGGCCCGGAGCGCGCTCCTCTTTCCCTACGACCACATTGTCCTCATGTCATCCATTCCTAGTGATGTTCGCGATCAAAGGCACCACGAGCTTCACAAGAAGACTGTCGCGCAGAAGAGCCCCAAGCGCGCATACGCAAATTGATCAACAAACACCCGCCCGTTCCGACGATACCACCCAGGCCAGCGCCGGCCAAGCGATACATGGAATTCCACCCCCGATACCGGCCATTTGGAAACAGGACAATGGCGCTCCATTCCCATCACCAATCTTGAACGATGATGTTTCAGGCTTGTCAAGAGCGAGTGGTCGAGACTACGGATTCCATTCATCGAAAGCGACGGACCAGTATCTGCATCCTTTGTACGGAAACAGTAGCAGGAGTGGTGCCGGCGAGACCGCGTCAGAAGCAGACCGAGAATTCTTGACATTAACGCTCCCAACACCGGACACGCTTCCGACCTTCACCGCGCCGGACTGGACGGGTGAAACCACGCCGAAGCTACGCACATTCAGTTTACGGAGCAGCATCAGCCACACGAGCTGGAAGAGCTGGAACAATGACCGCCGGGTGGATTCAGCGCACCAGGGACCAAATTCCGAGAGGAGGACCTTTTCCATGCGCTCACTTTCCCGGAGACTTTCTATCCGGAATGATGTAAACCACCGTGGCGTGAGCAGTGTCACTGTTGAGAACCCTCAAAAAGACCTACATGAAATCACACTCCCATCAAAAGAATCTGATTCTGAGCACAATGCACAACGGGAAGATGCCGAGTTCTTGTCACTCTTGAAGGACTCCAGGGTCACCCCGGAACCAAGCCAACTTACGATAACCCCAGCAGCAACCGCCATCGACCACGAAAATGGTGGAAGATCCAGACCAAAAAGCATAGCAATCCATGCAGCGGCCAGGACATCAACCATCTCCCTAGCACTATATCAACCACACGAGGACGATTGGATCAGGCAGATAGAGCCAACTGATGGCACCGGCGTCGATGAAAAATGTCTGGCCATCGAGCTTGAAGACGACAAGATCCCAGTAATTCCAGAGGAGCAGCCGATCAGCACACCAGCACCTGAGACCACCACCAACGCAGCAGCAGATCCTCCTGCAGGACTCCTCACCAGCTCGAACCTCCGTGCTCTTGACACCATCACCGCCGATTCCTCCCCAATGGCGCGTGCTGCCGCCAAGGATAAAGACCTACCCGATCTCCCTCTGCCTGCGTACCCGCCCACCAGCGACGGCGGCTCCTCTACGTTATCCGCAACGCACAGGCAACATCAAAACCGCATAATCAAGCGGAAGGCCTCTACAATCAAGAAGTCCCATCACGGCTCCGTCGTTGCTGCCGGCCATCACCTCCGCCACAACTCTGCGCACCACGCGCGCTCCCGCAGCTCCACCACCCTCTTCATGAGCCTAGTCTCCCGCCGCAACACCGTCACCGACACCAAACCCCCCGCCACCGCAGCCCCCAGTAGCAGCAACAAAAAGACCGACGAATACCAGCCACCCGCCACCGACCGCGCCCCCACCCTCCTCTCCCGCGTCCCCAGCATGCTCCTTTCCCGCACCTCCACCATCCGTACTGCCATTCGCCCCAGCAGCCGCAGCCGCCGCTCCGCCCTCAACCCATACTCCACCAAAGCCAAACCAATCAAACCCGTCCCCCTCGCCACCATCAACCGCCGTTGCGAGGCTTATTCGAGTAACGACCCCGTTCAAGCCTACATTCTCGCCCAAGAGCGCGTGAGCGCGTGGGTGGCGACCCAGGAAGGGCTGGTCGAGTGGTTCCGGAAGGAGGGCCGGTGGGAAGAATACATGCGGACGAAGAGGGAGGAGAAAGAGAGGAGGAAGATGCGGGAGATGGAAGAGGAGCAGGAGCGGGTGGCCTGTGCGAAATGGCGGTTAAGGCGGTGGTTGAGCGAGGATCATGGGAGTCAGGAAGGAAGTATAGATAAAGCCCGACCGGGAAGCGTAGATGTTGATGCCGATGTGGTGGATGGAATGGTAGAGTGGCCTGAAGAGGGGATTTGGGATGGATTCGTCAGTGGTAAGAAGATAGAAGCGGAAGAATAGAAATTCATTCAAGCGCTGAATGAGTCGCATAAAGAGCTAAGTGAGTGCTTAGCCGGATGGCTGACAACGGAAGCTAAAACGTGACTACCATGCCCCGGCCCAATGTGCTCAGCCATTGCATGTACTATTGAAACCTTGGAGCTTTCTGAAACGGAAAACTTACTTGGCGACACCCCTGAAGCATCCACTGCCGTCTTCTACCAACCCTGGCCATACTGTTTCATCTCCTCCTTCGTTGGCGTACTGTTTGAACGATTCGTCCAAGGTCGCGAAAGAGGCTGTGGGAGGCGCACGAGAACGGCCACATGCGGCTGCAGCGAGTGGTGGTCGAGGAAAGCATCGTGCTGGACAAGTACAAGCAGTCCTGGTTCTCACAAGAGCAGAACGACAAGGCGCTAGTCATCAACATGGCTACGCCAGAATTGTCGCTGATGCGTAGAAACAGGACGCGACATCTCCGGACTTCTCCTCTTTAAGTGCCAAAGATCCACACACGGGGCTTGCTCTGGTATACTTGCAAGCTTGTGGACGAAGCCCGATAAGAGATGATGCGACTGTTTATGAGAAGGTTCTGAGGGACGCCGGTGTTAAGACGAAGTCTATTTAGGGTGACAATGACATGTCTAAGCCACAGATACTTAGTCAATGCCAAACGATCAGATCTACCGGGGAAGCGTCGGAAAGCGAACATCCTTCGGTGGCCCGTGACATCAGTCTCCTTCGACGCTTCTCAAAACGTCCAGCGTGTTCTAATTACGGATGCAACATCGTCTGTTTATATCCAATCATCCATTTCAACCCTCTGTGATCTGCGGCTCGCACCCATTCGTAGCGCGCCATTTCTGCAAAGCCATGTACAAAGCTACAACCAGATACATACATTTCCGGATATCAACGGAAAACACCGGAAACAATGCTAAGGGGGACAACAAGCTTTGCATGTGTTACGTGGCTGTCTTTCAGTTATTGAGGCGGTGCATTAAGGTTTCAAGATCTGCAAACTGTATACGAGCCGGTGTGTTTAAAAACAAAAACATCTTTTATTCGTTCAAGTTTGACCAGATAACTCGACATCTCTTTCTTTCATTGACTTGAATCTATTCTTTGATAGAGATTTCTTCATTCTTTAACATGTCCACACCAACCCCGCACTACTTCACACAGTATGAGCCCAGCTTAGTAGCCGCTGTCGCAGTAACAGTCTTTTTCACAGTGACCACGGCAATTCACATTGCCCAGGTTGTCAGATATCGGACCTTTTACTTTATTCCCTTCGCTTTTGGGGGTCTTTGTAAGTGTTCTGACAAATAAACATAGCTCGACTAATACGGGTCCTAGGTGAGATTGTTGGGTATCTTTCGCGTTCCATTGTGGCTGCACAATATCCAGATTGCAGCACCGTCCCGTATCTCCTGAACACAATACTCCCTCTGATGGCGCCAGCCCCACTTGCCGCATCCATGTACCCCATTCTGGGCCACATTATCCACGAGACTGGTGGAGAGCGATTGGCTCTGGTTCGCGCATCCTGGCGCACGAAGATATTGCTCCTCGGCGACATTCTCTCGGGTGCCACCCAAGCTACAGGTATGGATGCTTGGAGATTGGCATACATACAACTAACTTGTGATTGATATAGGCGGTGTCATGATCTCGAGAGCCAACGGCTCAAAAGCTGCTATGGAGCGAGGCGAACAAATCACAGCCATCGGCCTGATGATTCAGCTTGCCTTCTTTTGTTTATTTCTTGTCATTGCTGTCCACTACCACTTTCGGATCAAGAACAATCTTACCGACGCCTCGTGAGTAGATTCGATACCTAACAGAGCAATACTGCCGTAGACTAACATATGAATTATCAACTTAGGTGGTATGTCGACTGGCGAACGTATCTCGGCATTCTTTACTTCGCGGGAGGACTTATCGTCATACGCACTGCTTTTCGTCTTATTGAGTACCTTCAGGGAGATGAGGGCGAGCTCCGGTCGAGCGAGGTCTATCTCTACCTCTTCGACGCGGCGCTTATACTTCCAGCTATGGCCATCTTTAATTTCAAGCATCCGAGCTCTCTCGTTGTGAAAGGCGAGCGCCTCCGGCCAGACAACGACGATGCTATGGAGAGTAACACCTACCTTCTTCCAGAGAGGGGTACAAAGTAAAGGAGTCGGGGTTGACGGGTTTTGCTGCAATCTTAGATTCAGAGGCTTTGCTGTTACGCAATGGACGTTGAAAGCTATTCTTATCTGTTGTTTCATTTTGTCCAATATCATCTAGAGTTGAATCTTCCCGACTTCCTCTTCTTCCAAATCAATCACTCTTCCATTACATTAAGAATGACAAGGTGCCTTGGCGTCATAGGCCGGTCTCTGGCACAGAAGAGCAGTCAGCCGTCTCCCTCCGGAGCGCCCGGGCTTCGTGGCGCAAAGCATGGCTGGCTAACGGACGTGTCATCGCCCGCCTGCCGCAGCTCTGAAACGCCCGTTTCAAGGCCAACATGGATGACATTGCTGAGGTCATACGTCCCAAAAGATGCGGCTTATGCGTGGCGGTATGGCCTCGTCGCGTACATGTCATCGCACCGCGCCATCTCGGCTTGAACGTCGCTCAGGACCTCGGGGAGCCCTAGTTCCGTCGATTTGGCATGGAATGGGAGGACTATCGTCTTGTGACATCAAAAGTATGTCCCGCCAGAAGTGCAGGTGGGTATTGGCCAGGCTTTGCACCTCATTGGCCACCCTCTCGTCCCCCGACCAGGGATTCCTGTAGTTTCCGACTAGCGGCTTGCGCGCCGCCCGCTCCATGAGAAAGCGCGGGGTGCGCACGAACCTCTGGTTAAAGTGGAGCCAACTACGAGCTATCCACGATAATACAAGAATCTCTATAGCTGTAAAACTCAAGGTATATCGTTAATCCCGGGAGCCGAGGATTCTGCCTGATGTGCCGGCAACCGGCGGAATCGGGTGGAGCTTTATGTGGAGCAAGTCAGACATGACAGTGCCCATTGACTCGCGAGCCGGTCCCTGGCCGCAAGATGCGAATCATGGGATTACTGTGGCAGTGCTGTGAGAAATGTGAGAGATCATTATAAATGGGTCTTTAACTTTTGTACCCGGACTCGCTGATAATGTAATTGGTCGTTTATCTTTATCTCTTCCAGGTGTGCTTAAACAAAATCCTCAGCAACTCCAGGCTCCTGTTTAACAGACCCGTCCCTTTTTATTGCGCTACCTGCTTCTTCTCCTTTTCTTGCTGTGGCGCGCCAGTATGCCTGGCGGTCACGCCTGCCCCTGTGGGAAGACTTTCCGCCACCGCGAACACCTCAACCGTCACGTGCAAGCGCACCATAGACACAGGCGCTATATCTGTGAGATCTGCAACCGTGAATTCTCGAGGGGGTATGCAACCCTTTGGTTGTTTCGGGACTTCGTGCCCTTCAGTACTCGCCTCCATTTACAGCTTTTGTCATGCTGCCTTGAGCTTATTTTATTTACTTGGGAGCAGGGCCTTCCCGCATTCGAGTTCATGGCTCTTCTTTTTTTGTTGTCTGCTGTGACAGCTTACAGTACTGATGCGGTGCAATTGCAACAGGGACGTTTTGAAACGCCACAAAATACTGCATCAGGATAGTGGCCGACACGATGCCGCCGGCAATTACGTGCCATCCCGCGTCTTCATGGCGTGCGATCGGTGCCACTTGCGCAAAGAGCGCTGTTCAGGCGAGGTTCCGTGCTTCCGGTGCCTTGTGAACGGCTCGCAGTGCCGGCACTCTCGCGTATCGTCATCGCCGTCCATCGGAGATCTTCCTCTGTTGGACGCCCCCGTCCGGGCTCGTCGAGAGGCAATGGCGGCGGCGTCCCTACGGCCCAGTTTCACCAGCCGAACAGCAATATCGAACGATGTCACCCACCGATCGGGAAAGCGAACCATACCCCAGGGTCCGGCCTCATCAAATCAGGCCTCCTTTGCTGACGACAGCTGCTTCATTGCACAGGGAATTTGCAGCCACGAGATCCCACCCCACGCCAGCTCAGTTCCTCGGCCTTCGGCAGACAATACGCAACAAACACCCCTGCTACAAGTGCAAAACGCCTTCATGGGACATTCATTGGTCTCATCCTCATCCTTCGGCGCAAATGAAGTCCTGCTGGATGCCATCCCCATTTTCGATTCCGGCGCGTATGTTCCCTCAAATGTCCAGCAGAATGGGAGGGACATGGCGGGCGAGTCTGGTTTGACTGAGGGCACTTCCAAGTGGCAGAGTAAATCAATGACTGAGCTGACACCGTCATCTGGAGATTCATCGAGTCATCCGCACCTTAATCAATACAGCCTCTTCGACCTCCGCCAGCCAAGCATTCTTCAGGTTCCTACGAACATATGGACGCTGACTTCCTTGTTTTGCACTCCTGCGCTACTCGACCTCTACTTTACCGAGTTCGCATACAGCTGGCCGCTTCTTCACCGAGGCCGCTTTTTCAGCGCCCTCGAGCAGCAACCACTGGAGCTGCTGTGCTCGGCGGCTCTGCTCGGAACTTTGTTTGAGCCCAACATCAATGAGAACGCTGCTGGCTGCGGCAGTCATCTGAACCAACGGTCGGCCGCCAAGAGCCTGCATGAGTGGTTGCTCGAGAACCTGAGCACGTACCTTAACCAGCGCCGAGAGGAAGGCTTGGGACGTGTGGATGGCAGCCGGGCGGCCGACCTTGCCGCGGCGCAGGCGTTGCTGTTGAATATCATCTACGGAATCTGTACCGACCATGTGACGCTGCGCGTGCGGCTCTGTTCCAGCTTTGGCATGCTCGTAGAGTGGATCCGCGAAGCCGGCCTCTTTCAGCACGATCATCAAATCATGTTCCTGAGCACGGCAGGTATCGGTAGCACCGAAATCGACGAGTATCACCGGTGGACAGCGATTGAATCCAAGAAGCGGCTCGCTTTTGCGGCATTCCGATTGGACTGCTACATCTCCCTCTGCTACGACCGCGGGCCCATCATTCGCTTCCAGGAAGTGTGCGTGCCGCTGCCATCTTCGGACGCTCTGTGGAATGCTGCTCACCCGGGCGCCTGGCGCCTGGCACGCCAGCTCGAGCCGAACGGCCGCTTGCACAGGACTTTTTCATCCCTCTGCACCTCAGCCTTCGCCGGTCTGACGCACGTCGCTGTGCCGGTACTGCTGGAGGAGGATTACGAGCTTGCACTGTGCGCTTTGCAAGGAGGTCTGTGGGAGGCCTCGCTGCAGCAACACGAGCAATCCATCCTCCCGCACTCATCTGACGGCTCCATCTGCAGAACGAGTGAACAAATCGCCATTGAGCGCAGCGAGGCCTGGAAAGCGCAGCTGGAGAGCTGGCACACGCATCGTAACCGCTCCCAGCAGGTTAACGCTGATTACTCGTCATTGGCCCATCGTCGCAGTGCCCGCTTTAGTGGAACGATGATGTATTTATTCTCATTTTTGCGGATCCATGCCGACATTATTCTCATCCGCCGCTTGGTCGCAAGCCTTGACCTGCAACCCGGGAGGTCAGCGTCCCCAGCCACGTCCGTGACTTCACGCTCTCTGGAGTCCCGCCTGTCAGCATGGGCCGAGACGAGCAATGCCAGGGTGGCGCTGAGGTGTGCTGCACAGGTACTTCAAATCTACGTGCAAGAAGAGATCGATCGCGCTGCTGCCCCCGTGTTCCGACCCGTCGTCGACCTCATGGGCGTCGGTTGCATGTTCCGTGCCGCATTGGTTGTCTGGGCCTACACTCGATCCACCCTCTCCTGTGATACGTGCATGGATATCTCTGCTGAGTCTTCCCACAGTCTACGAGGTGGCTTCTTGGGGCCACAGGTAGCTTGCGAAATCGGCGGCACTGGAGTCGACCTAGATTTGCACGCCATCAGCGAGTGGATTTCGAGTGGTGGAAAGGCCTTGATCAACGGTATTCCCGTATGCGCATGCACTCTTCCGTTGATGCTTGAGTCTTTCATATCCGTCATGCGGGCATGTGCACTTTTAGTAGACTTTGCCAAACCGCTTGTAGATGTACTGGAGAACCTCAAATATTGCCATTGATATGAGCAACTATCTTAAAGTGCTATTCACACCGGATGGGATAAATAAAAGGAGCATCAGCGCCGTACGATACTCTCGAGAATTTTCATTACCGAAGTCCTACTTCCTACTATTACTATTCATATCCAAGTTGTTTGTATGCGTCATAAAATCCAGCAATATCCGACGCCAGTTCGTGCGGGTGTTCAAGAGCAGGGAAGTGCCCGCCCTTTAAGTATGTAAGCTCTCGCTATTTTCAGGCTGAATGACTTGGCAACGTACCCTGACATGGCGCTTGAAATAGATAAGCCTTCCTTTCTGCGCAATCACCGACCTCGGCACTGGCGTTATGTCTTTAGGAAACCACGAGAATCCGAGAGGTTTGTCAACTCTGAGGCTCGCCAGACTCCACGTGGGTGAATTGGTCTTTTTCTATACGTCAACTATGCTCTCGATAAATATGTCAAGCCTCTTACCTCTCTGTAAGCATATATACTCGTGGGAAAGGTTTCGCTTAGCCACCATAGCGAGACACTTGTCAGAATAAAATCGGTGCTGAAAGGAACTTCGGGCCATTCCAGAAATTTCTCGCCGACCCTGTGGTACGTTACAATCTATTGTTCGGAGGGTAGATATTCAAAGGACCAACCATGCAAGCAGAGCCAGCGGATTGCTCGCTAGTACGTGGCCAATAGTGCTCGGACGCGTGCCATGCTCATGGAGGTAGGCACTGCCATTTGCTCTGAACTCGGCTGCTCTTTGGAGGCCTTGTATTTCGACAGGATCAGTAGTAACATTCATTTCTGTAACCACCGAGAAGTCCATGTTGACTTCCACCCACATCAATCAGCTTCGATCCGATGAATTTCACGGTCCAGCAAACTTACGGTGGATTCCTAAAGCTGCGAGTCAGCATCATAACATGTTAACATTGAGAGTGTGGACATGCTACTTGCCTCTGCAATCTTCGTGATTTAGCGCTAAAGTCTTTGCTACCAGACTTCCAATATCGCCTCCTTGAGCTATGTATCCACCATGCTGGGCATCGAAGCCGAGATCCACCATCAAATTATTAATGATGAAAGCGACATCGCTGAGAGAAAACTCTCTTTCGAGAGGCGGAGGGGAAGAGAAAAGGTAACCTTGAATTCCATAAGTAATCATCGCTGATCAACAAGGGAATGATACTAAACACCTGGTAGGCTCGGCACTATAATGTGAAACTCTCCTCCAGTAGCGTTGCGTAATGCCGGCATAAGAGGGAAAAATTCGATGATTGATCCTGGCTCGTTAATTTACAAATACCCTGGCGTCTTGACGTGGTTAGCTGTAGCTTACCTGGCCATCCGTGAAGTAGAAGTAAAGGCTGTGCCGCAGGGTTGTCTGACAGGAGTGCCGCGAAATGTATCTTAAAGTCTGTTCCATCTCGGTCTTTCACAGTTGTTAGGAACTGCGGGACGCTATTCAGCTCTTCCTCTTTTTGGTACCTGTCGCGGATGCTACTTAGCCCGTGATTGGTTGGATTGCAGCAGCCTTTGGGAATAAATACCAGTCAAAGGTTAACCACGTCTGCTTCGCCTCCGCTGACCATTCGTCTGTCACACCAAAGCTGGGATTGGTGCCTTCATAGGTAGGTTGCGGTAGCTTGCCGAGACCAACAAGCTGCAGCATCTCCGCTACTTTGTTCTCAGGAAAGTGTATCTTGAATGGTGTGACGTTACCAATCCGTAGCGGGAAGCCGTAAGACAACACTGCAAAGAAGCAGGAGAAGATGAGAAAGTAATTCATTTTGACCAAAGCGATGGAGACGCGCCGGTTGTGTTCGATGAGGAACCAAACAGATAAAATCCATTATATACAATAGACCCTACAATAGACCCTTTCCTGTTCCGACCATTTCCCACGGCGGCGAGGTAAATTCTCATCTGACCATTCCACCATAAAGGTTTCCATTCGTATCTATCTGGGTCGCGTGGGTACTACACGGCGTTGTGCATCGGCCCATGTGGGATGCATTGGCAGGGGGTAAAAAGCTCGGGGTCATCCCACCGGGCTAACTTGTTTTGGAAGTCCGAAGGTCCGGAACGACGAATGTGAAACAACACCTAATGAACGTAGCGAACCTTGGCACGAATTGCGACAGGCCAGAATCTCAGAATCGCTAGCGCAAGGCCCCGTTGCATTCTTCATACAACGTCAACGATAGCGACCT
Source organism: Lasiodiplodia citricola (assembly GCA_023089105.1). NCBI lineage: Eukaryota > Fungi > Ascomycota > Dothideomycetes > Botryosphaeriales > Botryosphaeriaceae > Lasiodiplodia > Lasiodiplodia citricola. The sequence continues at coordinate 22,837 of JAJNLL010000077.1, read as the reverse complement.
CCATTTTCATTGGAACCTGACCTGAGACAGAACAGCGGGCCTGAAAGAATTGGCTAGGACGCCGAACTTCGGGCCTGGTCCGACGGATCTCCTTCCTGAACAAAACTTGCCATCCCACAAAGCGAAACATGGACTGCAGTGGACTACATGGCACTGCCGGCACGGGTAAGTCGCGCTCCCGAGACAGTGGAAAATTCAGTGAATGAATGAAAGGAGAATGTGGCCAATTGTGGACCCAGCCAAGCCGACACTTCGGCCGAGAAGCTCAAGTCTACATTTTCCACATTTTCAATCCGACAAGTGGTAAAACTATATAATTATCGTAGGTAGACAGATCAAATTCAGCATTCAGTTACAACTCAATCAATCTTGCCCACAATGTCATCCAAAAGCCCTTTGAAAGTCCTCATCGTTGGCGCATCGATTTCTGGGTTGACGTTGGCCCACTGCCTCGACCGGATCAATATCGACTACGAAGTGTTTGACGGCCATCCGATCGCCCCACCCGTTGGTGCCTCTATCTGCATCTTTCCAAATGGTTGTGCCGTACTTGACCAGCTTGGACTTTATGAGAGCCTCGTCGCCATATCAAGGAAGCTCGAACTCGTCAGCCTCCGCCTTGCCGGCGGTCGGGCCGTTCGCGCTCTGGAAGACGCCAAAGTCCTCGAACAACGGTAAGTATGACAGATGATGTCGTGCCTCAGACGTTGTATTGACTCTGATTGCTAGTACCGGATATTCTGGCATCCCTCTTTCACGACAAGCTCTGATTCAATTGCTCTATGACCACATTCCTGACAAGGCGAGAATTCATGCTGGACCAGGAAAGAAAGTTGTGCGAGTCGAGCATCGAGAAGACGGCGTTCAGCTACACACTGCAGACGGTGGTGTTGCCTGTGGAGATGTAGTCATCGGGTGTGATGGCACACACAGCACGATCCGATCCGAAATGTGGAGAATTGCGAACGCCGCTCAAGAAGGAGCACTTGTCGAAGATCGATCTGGTAAGCCCTGAAGTCTCCAAGAAAAAAGGGAAGGGGAAACACCACGCTGATCGAACCAGCTTTTACTGCCGAGTATTCGTGTCTCTTTGGCATCTCCGGTCCAGTTCGGGGGTTGGGCCCGGGTGATAGCCATCTTGTTACTGGCCGACCAGGCTATCTTCTTTTCACAGGGGCAAAAGGAGAAGTATTTTTCTTCCTCTACCAGAAGATGGATAGGAAGTATATTTGGCCTGATGTTCCTCGCTTCTCCCGCCAGGATGGGGAAGCTCTGGCTCTGCGGCATTTGAACGACTCCCTCACTGACAAGGTGACTTTTGGCGACGTCTGGAAAGAAAGAGAGACCTTTACTCTTCTTCCCATGGAAGAGGGCTTCGTAAAGAATTGGCACTGGGGCCGTATAGCCGTCCTTGGGGACGCTGCGCACAAAGTAAATCTTCGCAACATCACCTATCGGAACAATCAACAGGAAGCGGCTGACAGGTTTTCAGGTAGCTGTGAATTTGGGGCAGGGAGGCAACAGTGCAGTCGAGGATGCCGCCGCTCTGGCAAATGTGCTCAATGCGGCCCTCAAAGTCCATCAGTCGAGCAATCTTTCCGTTACGGAACTTGACAGGGCGCTGAGCCAATACCAAGTCTCAAGACTTCCGCGCGTAGAGAAGATTGCCAAATACTCCTACGATGGCTGCCGCATCCAAGGCGTTGAGGGAATGAATTTTCCGTTGTTTGTGGCGTCTTATTGGCTCAAAAGCACTCCATGGGTAAATATGCAGGAGGAGGCGTGTCGTGGGGCCATGACTCTGAACTTTTTGCCCGCACCGAATAGAGCTGCTAAAAAGGTGGTACAGAAACAGAACCATGGCAATGTCCTAGCATTTGTGGTCGGGCTGCTTTGGGGATGCGGGGTAGGAGTTTTCATGGCTTCATGGCCGTGGACCCACAAGTTCATTTTCCTGGGATAAGTCACTCGTTGTATGGAGGTGATTCTTCTATATCGCTTTAGGTATCTGCCTTTTCATTTATAGTTGAGGGATAACAGCTACGTGTGGAGATGTGAAGTTTGAATATAAAGATTTGTCGACGTTGCTATAAAACATGAAATGCAGGGAGGAAAGTGCACGATCACGTATAGCACATCCGCCTTTACATCACGCATCTAGTAGATTATATTGAAGTCAGTTGTAGAGAATGCAGTCTATTCTCCGGCTCTAAGTAACTGTATTGCACGAGTAGAAGAGATGAGAAAGTGTGCCTTTCTACATTTTGCACAACCGTCCCTCTTCATCGACGCACCATTCATCGCTACTTACAGTTGTCTTGGCGTAAAACAAATCTTCCGGATCCCATGTGGCTTTGATACTTCTCAGCATTTGGTGATTCTCCCCGAAATAGTCCTCCTTCCAGCTTGGGTTGTTGACATCAGCCTCGTTTATGTAAGCGCCCGCTCCAGGGGTGATTTCGTCTAGCAGCGGGATGAGTTCCTCCGTCAACCTTGTCTCAGTAGCGACGTTGGTTTCCCACGGCGCCGTCTGGTTCCATGTGCCTTGCAAAATGGCCGAGAGGAGCGCATTACGCTAGCCCGGACGCACACCGTTACTAGCTGGCGTATTCCTGGTGACGCTATGCTTGGCATTCACCGCCAGCCCGTTGAAAACTTAGCGTGAATCGGCCACGATGTCACCGTCAGTGCCACCTAGGAGTGTGAAGATCTTGGCCGTGACGATGTAGACGACGTAACCGCCAGCATCGACGATCGAATCCAGGGAGAACTGCCATTGCTCCACTGCGGTCCAGAAAACAGTGTTATTTTCAGTCGAGGCGGAGAATTTCATGTTCGCGCCGCCGAATTGCCGTCTGGATAAAGCTTTGAGGTCATGGACAGTACCACGGCGTAAGTGCCTGCTCCACCACCACTCAAACGAGATGCTGGCCATCGGCGGTAACAACCTCCCACTTCAAAACCTGGTCCGCTGCCAAACGATACGTTGAGCTGAGAAGAGGTGACCGCCGCCCTGTATTTAATCTCCTGCTGGTGCGGCTGTGCCGCAGTCCTCATAGATGACCCGGTATTCCTTTGCATGAGGAGCAGTGTATGCTTCGTAGCCCTGCACGCCAGTGTCAAGGGATATAGTAGGGCCGGAATATGCAGAACTGTTGTAGTCCTTGAACGTAATGTCATTTAAATTGTGAACCCAGAGAATGAGAGCGCCAGATCCGGTAGATCTACCGAGGAAGTCATGATCAGTATTCTTGATTGTCAGTCGGATATTGTCCTCTTGGCAAACTTCAGGCAGCTGCGACGTCATCGGCACTCGTAACATTGATTGAGCATGCAGCATAGGCCTTGGCTGAGCAGGATTGGTCCGTGGGTGTGAAGGGAATGCACTCAGTGCCGTGGAAGAGCGGAAGCATGGGCGAAGACGGAGAATTCATGCTGCCTCATGCGTTAGCAAAAGCGGCTTGATCATGCGGATATGCACGTACTGAATTCTTAGAAGGTTTCATTGCTCTTGCATGGATGAACATTATACTGAATCGTGGTTCGGTTTATTATATACGGTAGCTAGAGTTAAAAAAGAGATATTCAAATATAAGACTCAGGCATACTTAAATAAAATAGAAAGTTTATTACTAATACAACTAAGAGAACCAGATTACTATTAAGATATATTCTTAGACGCCTAAGAACGCCACGATACGGGCTTAAACTTCGAACTCTCGAAGTACAAGCTGACGAGTTTGCAATCAGTCGTGACTCCGCCAGTGACGATCCACTGCATCGACTTATCCTGCAGCATTGCCGGCCCCTTGTCTGCATCATTCACGAGGAAGATCTTGTTGGTATTCCCATCAATATTGCACGCAACGAGATACGACGTATCGCCAAGCGTATCCATGGCGACCAACAAGCCGGGCGTGTCACTCTTCTGATCGTAGTCGATCGACGCCAAGTTGACGAGGTCGGCCGTCTTGGGCAGCGTTGAGGCGGCGCCAATGCGCAGGCGCGACACGCCAAACTGCTTCATAGTGTCGGGGAAGTAGTAGATTAAGCGCTCAGCGGCGTCGGTCGCGACGACGCCCTTGTACGCGCCGAAGACGAGGCCGGAGTCCTTGTCGCCGACGCGCTGCAGGCTGAAGACGCCCGTGTCGTCGGCCGAAAGGTGCCACGTGTCTGTCACGTCGGTGATGTGGGCGTAGTAGATGCCGTTCTCGTTCTGGTGGCTGCTCGCGGCGAGAAGCTTGTCAAGTTCCTTGCTGGCTGCGTCGCGGAGCTCGTCGGGCTCCAAGATGCCGTCGCCGTCAGTGTCGCCGGGGACATCCTTGGCGTTAGACAAAGGCGCGGCGACGGATGCAGGAGCCGCAGCCGTTCTATCGAGGGAAAGGCCGGTTGCGTCCGACGAGCTCGGCAAGTCAATCTGCCTCCGACTCAACGGCCTTTTTGTTTTTTTTTTCTTGGTCAGCTATGATACCAAAGTGACTTGGTGCCAAGAAGAACACTTACTTCCAGCAGCCATTAGCCGATGGAAGGCCCTTGGCTTGGTAGAGATCGATCCTGCTGGCACCGAAAAAGTCGACGTACAAGTCATCTCCTAAGGCGAAGTCGTACTGGAATCCGTTGTTGCAAGTGACGGCTGTGGGTGAGGTCGATGTGGTGTACGTGACGGAGCCGTTCACAAATGGCTCGTTGACGACGGAGAGAGTCCTGCGGTATTTGAGAATGGGAATATCTAACCCGACGCCTACGGAGAGGGGAAGGCCGAAACGCGCTTCAGCATTGATTTGGCCGCTCGCACTAAAGGTATGCTTGAACTTGGGCTGGAACACCGCGCGCGACTGCTTGCTATCTACGATGTCTAGGCGGACTTCGTATTTGTCGACGGATGCGGTGGCGCCGAAGAAGAGCTGGCCGTTGGCTTTGACGTCTACGTTGACTTTCGCGTCCAGCGCCAGCACCGGGCCAACGGTTATGATGTTGGGGATGGAGAATCCCGGTGCTCCAGTCGAAACGATTGTTTTGGTCGTGTCGTAGCTGTATGCCGCGGCTGCAGCAACGCCGAGGCCAAGGTTTGCTGTTATGGAGCCATCCAGAGATATGCTGCCCTTGCTCAGGCTTAGCGTGGCTGGTGTGCTGTTAGCATCGTCATCATCATCACCACCATCAATCTATGCAAGTGCACGTACCGATGGAGAAGCCCATTTGCCCTGCAATGTGCGCGTTTCCACTGATGTTGCACCCAACGCAGTACACGTCCAGCGTTCCGGACGCTGCTCCTTTGGTCTTCGCCGCCGAGAAGATGCTGTAAGCTTTCCCCCAATACTGCGAGTCCACTAGCGTCTTTGGCTTCAGGTCGATGACGACATTGGTGTCAATACTACCGCTCGTGAACTTGTCAATCTGGTCGTTGATGAACTTGGTGGCAACCTGCGTGGCTTCTTGTGCTGCTTTCTTCACAGTATCGATGGCCCCGACCACGGCCGAGCTGACCTTTGACGCAATCTTGCTCGCGCCCTTCTGGATCAGCACCCATGGATTCCATCCGCGCCGGTGGAGCGCCCGCCGCCGCCGTTCGGTCGCGTTTTCGTTTGTGCACTCGACGTCATCCGAATCGTATTCGTTAAGTAGGTACTCGTCAAGGCCGCCCGCGAACTGCTGGAGGCTGGTAGAGAAGTCGTTGTCGTTGAAGTCGAGGTAGCCCAGCTTGGCATCCAGCGTCTCGTCGAAGTCGGGCCCACACGCCGCCGCCGGAAAGCCCAACACGCTGGCAGACGGCGGCGCCCCACAGGACATCGGAACAGATGTCGATCCGGTCGGAGTGACGGCAGAGAGATCGTCGTCTTCTAAGCCGGTCGTGCTCGAAGCGCTCGGGCTCGAGGCTGCCACCCCCGTGCCGGAAGACGGGTTGGAGTCATCCGGATTGTGCGTGCCCCAGGTGACGAAGATGTCTTGCAAGGCCTCGTCGATGCTGACTTCGCGCGCGAAAAGGCGCGCGGTAAAGTCTGCCGGGATGAAGGCTACCGAGTCTACCCTCCAGAAGGCATTTTGCGGGTTCGAGGGGTTGTTGTCACAGTCCAGCACTGACGTAACGGCAATGAAAGAACCGATCCACTGCTCCATCGCATACCGCAGCGCTCTTTCTGTGGAAAATTGGAGCCGGAATCCGTCGTCGGTGCATTGAAGCCTGCGGATGTACCGCGAATGATCCAGGACTACACTTGGCAGGTAAGACGTTGCATCGAGCAGGGCAAAGAGAGCTCTGAGCTTGGGGTCTACAAATCGTTAGTAGTTGCCAACCAACTCTAATAGCTTTCTACCTGAGCGCCTGTACTCGGAGTAGTAGAGCTGGTTGTCGTAAGTGGGATCCAGATGCGCCAGATCTGACCCATCCCAATCGTGTGAAAAGCCAGGCCTCAGCGTTGTGACAGGACCCGGTGGAGGCGACCAGTTGTCAGCCTCATAGATGGCGGGACGATTAGGATGCCCATGATAGAAGTTTTGACCGTGGCTGGAATATTCGTTGCGGCCGTCGCAACCAGGAGGAATCCGGCCATGTGGTGGGTTGCAGTAGGAAGATGCTGCTGCCGCCCCAATCAATACAGGAACAATGAACTGTGACCACATTGCTGGTACTGGAGCAAATAGAGGTTATCGATGATGCAGGTCCGTCGGATGGTTGAAGCGGAGTACTTGTCTGGTTGCTAGCAGTGAGAGGAGACACCTAGCCATATATATCACTGTAGGCTATGTCGCTAGCTTGCTATGATAGTGTCCTAATTCCGTAGGCAGCCTACTAGGTCTTGGCATTTGTGGCAGTATTTTTCTCTTTTCGTACGTTCATTCCCCAAAAACCGCGTGGGAATGAAGGAGAGTCCTGTAACCTCATCAGGGCTTTGCTCCTGGCCAATTACTTTCCTTGAATTCCTTACTTCTAGGCCACCACAACTATCATTTACCATGTTGAGTGCATTCTAATAATTCGGCGAAAATTTCTAGCGATCCTTTTGGTGCAACTTGCTTCAGCAGCAGCAATACAGCCGTGGACCAGAGCCATTACTTTACCGCGCTTTGAAAATCCCCTTGATCCACATCTGCCAATGACGTTCGAAATGCACGCATCGAATGATAGTCAGACTACCAGCCGCGTGGTTACAAAAGCTCAATTCTTGCAGGCATTTGTGTTTATTGAATTTCTGAAGTGCACGGTGGAGTCGAAAGTATCGTACCTTGCAGGGGAGCATGGAAGCCACCTATCTCTTTTTCGAAGCGAGTGCAATGTACCGAGAAATTCTAGACAGATAAAATTGCCCGAAGTACCTGATTCTGCGTTTAGATAGCCAAAAGTCATGCAACTCGGCTGCCGCGTTCATGGCAGCTTTAAACTGCCTGCCTTCGTCAAAGTGATGCAATGCACCCTTGCTTTCGTGAAGCCAAGTCAATTAATAGTTCCGGTCTCTATTGATTCTGCCAGGATTCTTGTTAGTAATGAATGTACACGGTGGGGGCGTTTATGTTGGGTTTCCTGGCAAGAATCTGAACGAAGCACTCAAGACGCTGGCCGGGGAATCGAGATAAGGAAGTAGCGCTTCAACAATTTGAGCTTCGCCTTGGATTGCAGCTCGCACGAGTACGGATTCCAGCTACTGCACAAAACGAGATAGAAGATATGTACATGCTTTTGTTCGCCCATCTTTAGGATTGTTTCTATTGTCTTCTGGCCTGCGATATTGTTAAAACTCTACACCATGGAGACCATCAACCTCTTTGAAATGAGTATGGCGTGATCAGACATCACGCTTTTAGCAATGAAGAGATGTGCAAGTCTGAATTTGTGTGAGTACCTTGCAGCCCATTTTTAAAAATCGCGTTCGTCGTGCCCTGGCTCGGTCGTGAATCTGTTACTGGCTTCGCCTTGTGATGAAAGAAGGATAGTAGCCAATAGAAGGTCTTAGAGATTAAAAGCCCCCTTAATCGTGGCAAGCCAGTGTGATGACATCGGCGGATATAGATTGTAGAAACTTCTTTACGACAACGTCCTGCTCGAATTCGACTGTGGCTTTGAATGTGCCCTCTGACAGAGCTGTAGCTAAGTAACCTGGTTGTGCATCGAGGAACTTAAGAAGAGCCTAAGTGCTGACGTATCGGTCGACGGATCGCAATAATTTTGGAAGGGTTTCAAGCTGGAAAAATCATTTGTCTCCTTGGCCGGCTTCATCTACCGGCGCGTCTACCGGCACGTCCAATAGTATTATATTGGAGCTTTATGATTGGCGGAAACGCGTGTGAGTAGTGGCGTTACAACCGACCATGCATCCAGCTACACATTTTTGCTAAAGGATTAACTGTCCAAAGGAAAACATCCATCCAAGTCTACATCTTCGCCGTACCTCTCGGCCTCCTTGGTACTACACCCATCAACAACGCATTTCTCAATTTCTCCACTCCCTCGTCGTCATACTTGAGATCTGGCTTCAAGATACCTTCCTGCATCGTGGTTGCGACGTGCACTCCAGTATCAACGTCGTAAATCTTCCCGTGGACCAAGACTCGACCATCCGCCCATCGATCCGTGAATACCTCTTGGCAAAACCATCTCTCCTTCTCCTTGCTCCGTGTGCCAGCAACGACGGCGTCAGGAAAAGTCACGGCGTCGCCGACCTCATGCACCACGACGGTGTGGCTCAGACTCGTGATGGCAGCCGCCGGAGTCAGTACGCGGGCGTGCACCCCCAGATGGCGAGAAGCGAAGAAGAGCGATTCGCGGTCACTGGCGAAGATGTGCACGCAGATGGATAGGTTGATCGACCGCCCCGGCGAGTTGGCCCCGCCCAGCGAGACGTTGCCACTCACCGTGTACGGGTTGGCCGACCGCCGCGCTGCCGGCCGGGGGTCCCAGTGCTCGGCTGCCGGCGCGCTGAGAGCCTCGCGGTGCGTGTACGGTAGTTGCGCCCACGATATACCGGACATGCTGGGGCTGCGGCACGGCTCCGGGCTGTTCTCAAGGATGACAGACGCCAGGTCATTGTACTTCTTGACGGGGAGGTCGCGCGGGTGGGTGGCGTGCAGGATGTCGGCGAAGCTGGCGAGTGGGGGCGGGTGCGATGTGTTTTGGTAGGAAAGCAGTTCGGAGGCCGGACTCTCGGGAGCCTTGAAGGATATGAGGGCGGTGAAGACGATGCTGTCAGGGAATGGCGAGCTTGGTTGCGTGACGGTGACTGAGCGGGCTGCAAAGTACTTTCCGTCCCGAATGCGAAGAATTTTGTAGCTGTTTCATCGTCAGTATTTCCTTAACTTTCTTCCTCTATAACATAGCCTACAAAAAATTTAAATTTGAAGGGCAGGGCTTACATGAATGGGAATGCATTGAAGCCGGGGCCAACGAAGTACCCCGATGTATTCTATAAAAGTGAGCCATCAATACAGCAAAGAAGACAGATATTAAAAGTAAAAGAAATTCCCGCCAGCTACCAGGATTATAAACATCCTGGAAATACATTATACGGAATGTCTAATGATGTTGTAGAACGATGAATGGATTGATGAATACGTACGTGAATTACAAATCTCTCCCCGACCGTCTGCGCAGCAGCCCATGCGGACTGGGCGTAAAGGTGGCCTCCGAACGTCGTATAGTGCATCATTCCGTTGATAGGTTTCGGGACGTTAGGACATGGCTTCGCGATTGACCTGAATGTGTTCTCATCGATACTCGTTACTGCCATCACTTCCGCAAAGTCCTTCCCATCCGGATCCAACGGGAGCATAGGTTCTGGCATTGTGGGAGAAAGATTGCCCTGAGCGTTGATGCTACTAAACGTGAGATATACAATACAAGACGTACAAACGAATTAGTCGTAGAAATCTGAGTGAGAAGGCCTACGGGAAGATGAGGAAGACATGATGTTTTATATTGCCCGTGAGTTCGCGCGAGGTGTCTATACAAATAACCCCGGATACTTAGACACGGAATGCTCGGGGTTGAATGTAAGTTTTGCGCCAACTTAATCCTCTATAGGGTGGGGCCTAAACTCTAAACTCAGACCTCAATTCACCTCATTGGCTAAACCTTGTCGGCCACTCCGAGCCAGTAGCTGGTCTGTCTGGCTTGCTCAAGGCAGCTCTGGCTTTAGAGCGCGATTTCATCCCGGGTAATCCCAAGTTCGAGACTCCGAACCCGAAGAGTAAGTGTTACCCGCAGCGACGCTGCTACCACCAGCCACGCCAAGCCACGCTACCAGCCACGTCACGTATAGACGCGTGACACCGCGTCGCCGCCGACGCACAGGCTAAAAAAACTGCCAAGAGGAACTGTCCGGATTTCAGGTGCCATCTCTACAAACATGACTCCAGCATCCCCATCTATGCGAACTTCTCAACGGGCACCGCTTGCTTGTCAAGGTCAGTTACATCGCCCAGGAGATGACTTGCCTTACCCGCTGTTCTGCTGACTACCTGCAGAATGTACTCGAAGAAAGGTGAAATGCGACAAGAGATCGCCATGCTCGCGCTGCCAGCGATTGGGACACGCTTGCACACGAGAAATTGTGAGAGTGACTGGCGCATTGTCGAAAAATCGAAATGAAATCAATTTTCTAAAGAGACTGGAGCGTCAGCTTGCGCAATCCAGCAATGAAGCAGTGCTTCATGAGATACGAAGCCGCGTTGAACTGCTGGAGAGCGGAGAACCACAGACCGTTCCAACCAAGTCGGAAGGGCGGTTTTCGAAACAGAGGGGACATAAGGGAAATTGTTCACGCCCCTACAGCACGTGTGTCTACCTGGACGTGCTTTCATACTACTGGTGGAAAGACGATTCTTTACGAAGACGACGTCGAGGTGAGGATACGCATAGAACACGTGTATCTCGCCCTGAATAGGCATTCGAAAGCGAATATCATTCCTCATTGGACTATAGGCTGAATGTCACACAATACAGGACGGGGATTGCTGAATTTCCAATCATTCTCACAACAAAGCAAACAACACTGCCCAGTTACACCATCCAACACCCGCAAACATGCAGCTCCTCTGTCTAGAGCCTCGCGCTGATCGGAGCTCCAGGTTCCTCGCCACGAAGCCGCGCGCCAGCCAAGTCCCCACGCAGCACCGCCGCCTGCTCCTCGTCCTCCCCCATCGGTCTCGCCGGCAAATCCGCCAACGCCTCGTCGACCAGCGTCACCACGTCGGCCGCGCAGCCAAACGAAAGGCTCCACCCAGCGCCGCCCTGGCCATAGCTATGCACAATCCTGCTCGGCCTGCCGCCGGCGTGCACCCTCAGCTCGCGCTCGACCCTTACATTCCTCGCGCGAAACGGGCGCAGCCCCTGGGCGAGCGGGTAGTCGTCCAGCTCGGCGAGCCGCAAGTCGGGCAGGAAGCGCTCGCAGCGCTCGCGCATACGGCGCACGATGGGCGAGTTGAGGGACAGGTCGAGCGTGTCTTTGCCAGGCTCGGCGATGCCGCCGATCAGCAGCACGTCGTCGTTGCGCGGCACGAGGAAGACGATCTCGCTGGCGTCGTGCACCGCGTCGGCCGTGATGGTCAGCGCCGCGCGCACCTGGGGAAAGGCGGCGCCCGTGTTGCGCACGCGGATCAGGGCGCCGCGGATCGGGTACGCGCTGTCGTCGGCCGCCAGCTCCTTCGCGCCCTCCAGCCCCGTGGCGTTGACGAGGGCGTGCGCCGAGTGCTGCGAGAGGAGGCGCTGCTCCTGGGCGAAGAGGTCGCCGTGCAGCGCGGCGGTGACGAGGCGGGCGCCCTTGGCGGCGACGAGCGAGCGCAGGAAGGCCATGCAGGCGTCCGTGTCGATGATGGGGGCGAGCAGCTCGTACGCGTCGGCCACGCCGTAGCCGGCGGCGTCGACGCGGTGCTCGGCCATCATGTCGTCGCTGCTGCTGTGGCGCCGGAAGCCGCGCACGCCGCTGGCCATGATCTCGCGCATCTTGGCCAGCTGGTCGGCGTCGTGCTCGACGGGCGCCGGGAAGAAGAAGGCGGCCGGCTTCATGCGGACGCCCGTGTCGCTGGCCGAGAGGCCGGGCGCCGCCGCGAGCGCGTCCCAGATGTGGTAGGCCGTCATGCACCACCGCTTCGAGTGCGCCAGCGAGATGGCGTCCGTGTGCTGCCCGCAGACGGCTGGCGGGAACTCCCAGAGCGCGCCGGCGATCTGCGATGTCAGCCGCTGCCCCTTGCCGTACGACGCCCACTCTTTGGCCAGCACCGTGACGTGGTAGCCTTTGTCGAGCAGCACCCACGCCGTGACCAGGCCCGTCACCCCGCCCCCGACGACGAGGATGCGGGGCGAGGACGCCGTCGGCGCACGCAAGGGGGCGGGGAGAGGGCTGAGGTCCCTCCAAAGTGCAAGTTCCTGGTTCATGGTGATGTTGAGGATTGAAGAGAAGAGCGGATTCTTGGTCTGCCGCAGAGCTGTGAGACGAGTGCGTAGATTATATATCCGCCGACGACTGTTGCTTCAGCGAGCTGCCGAAACCACGCCTCTGGACGTCAGACAGGAGTCGTGGAGGATTCCCCCGTCCGCGTATGCCTGGAAGTGTTCGTACGATAGTCACATCAATGCGGGGCTTGATGTTGCAATTTCCGCAGCGAAAGTCGCCGGAGCTGCGTGTGCCTGATGTGACATTGATCCTTCTGGTCCGCTCATGGCTGGTTGGAAACCCAACAGCCTCCGGTACGTGACAGGTCTCCGTTCCTACAGGATGCGGACCCTGCCCTCAGGGTGTTGATTATAGGGCTGGGGGCGATCCTCCGTCAGCCGCTGGCAACCCAATGTGAAGCCTCTGTGGAGCCGCCGGCAAGCTGCCGGCAAGACACACGCGCATGGTTTATGGATTTAAAAGCACATGAGGCGGGGAAAAGGGGCGACACATGCAGCCCTGTGAGGAAGGCTGACAAAGCCACCAGGTGGATCCTCCGGAAAAGCGGGCCTAGCCGCGTATAAGGCACCCAGCGGCGGCTGCCTATGCAACTTAACGCCCCGACCCCCAAGTACTCGTTCGTCTTAGCTGCCGTGAAAATTCCAGACTTGCATCTTGCTCAACCCATTGCTCTACCCTCGACCCGTACTCAGCTCTCGCCATGTCGGCGGACGAATCGAAGCAAAATGAGTCCGCCTTGGCCACGGAGCCCACAGACGCGGGCGACGTTGTCCACATCATCCCACCCGCGCCGGACGGCGGCTTCAAAGCCTGGACCCAAGTCTTTATGGGACACCTAGTGCTCATCAACGGCTGGGGCTACTTGAGCTCATTCGGCCTCTTCCAATCCTACTATACCACCTCGCTCTCGGCCACCCCTTCGGCCATCAGCTGGATCGGCTCTATACAGATTTTCCTCGTCTACCTCGTCGGCACCTTCTCCGGCAGAGCTCTCGATGCCGGATACTACCACACGGTCCTCACGCTGGGATCCTTCCTACAGGTACTTGGCGTGTTTTTGACGTCCATCTCAACGCAGTACTGGCAGCTCTTCCTCGCACAAGGTATCTGCAAGGGCCTAGGCGATGGCCTTGTCTTTTGCCCGACTGTCTCCCTCGTCGCGACCTACTTCTCCAAGAAACGCTCTCTGGCTATGGCATGCACCGCGTCCGGCGGCGCGACCGGAGGCATTATCTTCCCCCTCGTCGCCCAGCAGTTGCTTCCCAAAGTCGGCTTCGGCTGGACCGTCCGCACTATGGGCTTCGTGATCCTACTAAACGCAGCCGTCATCGTGTCCATCGCCCGCGTGCGCCTCCCCCCGCGTAAGACTGGCCCGCTGGTTGAGTGGAGCGCCTTCCGAGAGCCATCGTACACGCTCTTTTGCATCGCCATGTTCTTCAACCTCTGGGCCGTCTACTTTGCCTACTTCTACGTACGCCCCTACATCACCCCACAGCCTGCTCCACCCCGCCTGACTGACCCCCTACCCTAGATTAGCACCTTCGCTAAAACCATAATCGGCGTCTCCGCATCCGAGTCCCTAACGCTTCTTCTGGTGATGAACGCCGTCGGCATCCCGGGGCGGCTAGCGTGCGGGCTCACGGCGGACCGGCTGCTGGGCCCGATCAACACGCTGATCCCGGTCGCCTTCTTCGCCGGCGTGCTCTTCTACAGCTGGGCGGCCGTGAGCAAGGCGGGCGCGCTATACGCCTTCTGCGTCCTCTACGGCTTCTTCGGCGCCGGCATCCAGAGCCTCTTCCCCGCGTCCTGCGCTAGCCTAACGGCCGACCTAAAGAAGATGGGCACCCGCACCGGCATGTGCTTCTCCTTCATCTCCGTCGCCTGCCTGACCGGCCCGCCCATCGCCGGCGCCCTTATACAACACCGCCACGGCGACTTCTTGTACGCTCAGGTCTTTGGCGGCTCCGCCTTCTTGGGCGGCACCTTGATGCTCGTCGCGGCGAGGATGGCGAAGAATGGGCTAAGTTTAAAGAGCCGTATGTAGATACTATTTAGACGTAAGCTCGCGACAAAGACTTTATAATATAAATTTACTGCGAGGAGGGGTCGAGTCCGTATAAAACTCTAGTAGAATACTAGAAAACTTACTAATATTATCCTCGAGTTAAACCTCGTTATCTCTTCCTCTATATAGAACGCTACTAAAAATTATTTAAAATCGTCGTTCTTATTCAACGTACCGTATTCGATAGAATATAATAACTAGATTATTTTTCTTAAGTAAGTATAAGATATAAACCTATCTAGAATTTTAGTCTATAGAATAGCTAGAACGGTCTTATAAATAGATAGTATAAAAACGGCGGACGGGTCTATTATTACGAAATTAGAATATAGGTTAAGCGGCGTAGTAGAACTTATAGACGAACTAAATCATCTTATACTAAAACCCTAGACGCACCTAACCTACTCGAATAGCTAATAGCCTAACCCCACGAAGCTAATCTTCCTTAGCTACTAGCCACCCCACTATCCATACTAACACTACAGTCTAGCTAACTAGCGGCTAATTATAGTATATAGAACACACTTACTTATAGTAGATAGAACCTTTATAGTTAATTCTAATTATTACCTTATACCCCTCTTATTATCTTTCCTACCTAACTACGGCTACTATTCTCTATATATAGTATCTAGTAACATTCTAGATAGCGGTAGTAAACCCTTAACGCTACACACCTCCCCGACGCCTCTACCTTATCTATTCTTTCCAAGTCCTAGCGTAATACTTTAACTACTACTCTATAGGCACCGAAGATAAGTAAGAAACTTATCGAACTAATTATAACAATCTAGACCGAAATCCGCGCCTCGCTCCCTAACGCGAAAGAGTAACTATATAATATTTACCTAGTAATTTCTAGAGAATCTAACACGAAGACCTACATAATTATATTAGAAGCCTACGCCGCTAGAATCGCTTCCTTAACCCGCGACGTTAGTAGATCTCGTCTACCTTCTAACGCTTCTAAAGATTACTCTTTAGTCCTACTAGAATACTTTATTAGAGAATAGACCTTCTCAGTTAACTATACTATAAGACCGCGAGGGCAACCTTTCACCGCGGAAGCTACTCCCATACCACCCGCCCTAATATAAGTTTAAAACCTAAAGTTTAAGGTTAAAGAACCGGATATATTTAACAAAACCAGAGAAAAGTTAGATAAATTCCTACGATAACTATAAACCTACTTCTATCTATTCGAAACGGCCTTCTAAGATAAATCGCAAAAAATCTTCTTTACCGAGTCATATCTTTATAGCAATACTGCTCGTTAGTTTAAACCCTACTAAGAAGACTTTAGTAAACTAGACTAGTACGAGGAAACTATAGAGCTATTCTACAACTTCGATAACTTTACTAAGACACTCCGAGAAATCTTCGAAGATAAGAACTAATATTAAGATATAGCCTATCGAATCTAGACTCTTAAATAAACTAGCTCCGCCGTAACTTATACTACCTAGTTCCGACTCTATACCTTCCGACTCTAATAGCCCGATAACGTTCTTAAAATATTATATTACGAGGGACTAAAGAACTATATTAAGAACGAGTTCGCCAGAACTAAGCTATCTAATTTATACTAGAAGGTAGTCCGTATCGCCATCTAACTCGACACTTAGCTATACGACCGCCATAGAAAAGCGACCTAGTCGAACCACTCTATAGCCAACTCTAGCTAACCTAAAAATATAATAAGCTCTAGCGAACCTATAGACCTCGATAACGTTAGACGTAACGGGCCTCTATTCTAAGAAGAAAAAGACCAACGCTATAAGAAAGATCTATATCTCTACTACGGTAAGAAGAGATACTACGTCTACTAATATAAGAGTAGTAATAAGATAACACGCTAGACCTTAGCTATATAAGTAATAAAAGTAGAGAACTTTTATAACAAGTAGTATTAGACCGATTATACCAACGACGAATACGAAAGCCACTATAAACTAAAGAAGATCTATAGATACTAGCCGAAGACAAAAAACTAAATAAGCCTCTAATCTAGAGGCGGATAGAGGCGTAGCCCCTAGCGTCTCTTTAGATAATCGTAATAACAACCAGTAATACTAAAGAAAAACTCTCTTATACGTATACTACGAACGACGACGAACCCCTAGCGAAGTATACTAAGTACCTTATTATTAACATACTCGCTAATAGACGCCGAGCCTACGTTTTAATCGACTTAGCTAACGAAGATAATTACATTAACCCCCGCTTCGTAAAAAAACACAATATTAAGTTCTAAGAAAAGAAATACCCCTACGAACTTATTACCGTAGATAGTTTACCTAGCATATATAAAGAAGAATTAATACTTATAGAAATCTAAGAACTCGTACTAGCTAGAGAAAAATACTAAAAAAGAATATACTTAGACATTATAAAAACCCCTAGATATAATATTATTCTAAGACGTCCCTAGCTCCGAAAATAAAAACTATATATCGACTAGAAATTCGAAGAAGTAAAGTTTAGATCTAGAGAAAAGAACGAGGCGCGGTAGCTATTTAGTATTATAGCAGCGTCAGCACAATCCTAAGTAACTTAAAGCGAGCTAATATAGATTAGTAAGATCTCTAAGAAAGCCCTTAGAAAAGAAGTTAAGAACGACACCCCTACTAAAATCTTCTAGATACGCGCTACTCTCTAGAGAATTAAGATCGAAACCTAATAACCTTTAGAGGTCCGATAAGTCTATAGAATCGCTTACCTTTCTAGAAAACGAACTATTAGTCTCTAGAAACCTCGAGACTTCCGAGGGCGTATAAAATACGATCTTTAGCAAATTAGCGCCACTAATATTAAGAACCTTTTAGACTAAGTACTTCTACAATACCGCAAGTTCGATCTTTTTAAGAAAAAAATAAGCGAAGACGCTCTATCTAAATACTAACTATAGAATTACGAAATACTTCTAATACTAGAAACTACGTCTAAGTTCGGGCTCTTATACTTTATATCTAAAAAAGAGCTTTAGATACTTAGAAAATATATTAAAACTTACCTAAGAAAAGACTATATACGACTATTCTAGTTCTTAGCGGCCTTCTCTATTTTATTCGTACTAAAACTAGATAGAAAATTACGGCTATATATAGACTACCGAGCTCTAAACAATATAACTATTAAGAACCAATACCCCCTACCCCGCATCGACGAACTACGCGACCGACTACAAAAGACTAAATACTTTACTAAGCTAGACCTTAGAGACGGCTATTATCTAATTTAAATTAAAAAAGAAGAAGAATAGAAAACGATATAGCGGAGCCGATTCGAACTATTCGAGTACTTAGTTATACTCTTTAAACTTACTAACGCCTCTACCACCTTCTAAGCTATAATTAACGATACCCTCCAAGAGTATCTAGACGTCTTCTATATAGCCTACCTTAACGACATTTTTATCTACTCTAAAACTCTAGAAGAATACTAAAAACACGTAGAGAAAGTACTTAGAAAGCTATAGAAGAAAAAGCTATAAGTTAAGCCCGAAAAATACGCGTTTTACGTCTAAGAAGTAGAGTTTCTAGAATTTATTATTCGACCCGGCGAAGTTATAATAGACCCTAAGAAAGTAGAATCTATTCTTAGTTAGTCTATACCTAAGAACCTTCGAGAAGTATAATCCTTCTTAGATTTCGCTAACTTCTATCACCGATTTATTAAAGACTACGTTAAGCTAGCTAAACCTCTAACCCGTCTTACCCGAAAAAACATCCGCTTTAATTAGTAAAAAACATAATAGAAAGCCTTCGAACTACTTAAAAGAGCGTTTACGAAAGTACTAGTCCTCGCCCTCTTTAATCTAAACAAGCCTATCTATCTAAAAATAGATATATTAAACTACGCTATCGGGGCCTATCTTAGCCAGCTAGACGACTAAGAACGACTATACCCTATAGCCTTCTACTCTAGAAAAATATCTCTAGTAGAACTTAACTACGATATCTACGATAAAAAGCTTCTCGCTATTATTATCGCTTTTAAGAAATAAAGACACTATCTTAAAGAAGCGAATTTTAAAATAACGATATACTTAGACTACTAAAACCTAGACGTCTTTATAACTATAAAGATTCTTAATCGAAGATAGATTAGATAGACGAAATAACTCGCCTTCTTTAACTTTAAAATTATCTACTAAAAAGAAACTAAGAATAGAAAAGCCGACGCCCTTAGCCGGCGATGCGACTACACTCTTAACTAACTAGAACTATCTCTAGCGCTTCTAAAATAAAACAAAGAAGAAAATATTAAACTTAACTAACCCCAATTAAAACTTACGACAATCCGCCTTCTAGCCCTAGTTACCCGAAGCTAAGTAAGAAACCTCTAATCCTAGAAAAAATCTTCTAGACCTCGGAGGCCTCTAGAAACTACGAACCCCTAGAAACTAGTTCTAGAGAGTATAATACTTCTAGAACCTAGTTTCTTAAAGGCGCTAAGCACCTAGAAATCAGCCTCTTCTAGAAATACAAACCTAGAAAAATAATCCTTCTAGAAAGAATCTCTAAAGGCAAATATTCTAGAAATACAACTAACTCGAAAAGAAAACCCTAGAAACTAAGTCCCGAAAAATAATAGCTTCTAGAAGTCTCTCTTCGAAAACCTAGATATATAAGAAAATAAGAACCCTTAAGAAAACGATCTCTTACTTTTAATATAAGAAGAGTACATCTAAGCAGTCTATAAAAACAATACTATAGTATAGCAACTATTAAAATAAATTTACGACTACCTAAAAGAAGACCTCGATCTTATACTAAGCTCGAAAGAGACTATTCTCTTTAAAGAACTAGTCTACGTCTCTTAACAACTTCGACGACAACTTATTAAGAAAATCTACGCTATTCTAGTACATAGCTATAGAGATACTAACCCTACAATAGAAAGAATCGAAAGAACATTCTATATACTATACCTTAGAAAGTAAGTACGATAGCACCTCGTAGACTACGAAGATTACGTTCGAAATAAAGCAGTACGATACGCCCTCTACGAAAAGCTATAGCTAATTATATCTTCTAATCGACTATAAAAATCTATCTCTTTAGACTTTATTACTAAGCTACTAAAATCTAAAAAGCTACTTATTAAAGTACGCTACGACGCAATCCTAATTATTACTAATAGACTATCTAAGTAGAAATATTTTATCCCCTATAAGAAAGTATTAGAAGTCCCTAAGCTAGTCTATATCTTTCTAAGATACATCTTTACAAACTATAGAATACTAAAAATAATTATCTCTAACCGCGACACCCGCTTTCGCGCTTAATTCTAGTAAACCTTAATAAATAAATTAGAAACG
This sequence comes from Lasiodiplodia citricola, assembly GCA_023089105.1. NCBI lineage: Eukaryota > Fungi > Ascomycota > Dothideomycetes > Botryosphaeriales > Botryosphaeriaceae > Lasiodiplodia > Lasiodiplodia citricola. The sequence goes on along the minus strand of JAJNLL010000077.1, from coordinate 3,066 downwards.
ACGTATAAGCTATCTACTATCTTTTATCTCTAGATAGACGGTTAGACGAAACGACTTAACTAAACCTTAGAGAAATATCTACGAAGCTACGTAAACTACTAGCAAAACAACTAGATAGAACTTCTATTTCTAGTATAATTCGCTTATAATAGTATACTAGTAGAAACTACTTAAGAAATACTATTCTACGTTAACTTTAGATTCGAGCCCTAAGCCTATAAAGAATCAATTCTATAAGAAAACATCGTATAAAAGAGAATACTCTAGGTAGAATAGCTAAAAGAACTATACTAAAGCTTAGCCCGAGATATCGAATTTATTAACTATCGTATAGCTATATACTATAATCGTAGACGCTAGAAGCCGCCGCCCCTAGAAGAAAGAAATAAAGTCTAGCTTCTTATTAGAAACCTTAAAACTAAACAACCAAGCCCTAAATTAGATTATAAAAAAATCGGTCCCTTCAAAATTAAATAAAAACTTTCTTCTATTATCTACAAACTTAAATTACCTAAAAATATACGCCGAAGCCCCGTCTTCTATATAGTACTTCTTAAACCAGCACTATAAAACGCCTAAATACTAAAATACCTCGAGAAAGAAATTTAGTTCGAAGATATATAAGAATAAAACGTTAAAAAAATTCTAGATAGTAAATAGAACCCTAACGATTAGCTTAAGTACCTCGTTAAATAGAAAAATTACGACGACTTAGAAAATATCTAGAAACTCTTACTAAACCTTAACTATCTAGAACTTCTCGAGAACTTTTACCGATAAAACCTAGACCGTCTAAACTTAGAGCATTCTTTTATAACGTAAAACCTAAAGAAGAAGTTAGAAATACCTAAAATTAATTAATAGAAGCCTATCGAGAAACTACGCTATTATCGGCTGCTACGTTACCGCTAGACCCACTAAGTAAGTACGGTATAACCCCCTTATTCGAAGTCTTAGAAACGTTTCGAGAAGGACGATCCTTCTAAATAGTAGTCTTTCGTTCCGCCTACTCCTTCTACTTTAGCTATCGCATCTTACAAGAGAATAGATCTATATTACGCTACTTTATAGACCGAAGTAATAAACGTAACTAATACTTCTTCTATTAACGAACCCATAACTACTTCGCTACGCGACTAGCGTGCTAGACTACTACTAACGCCGCCTAAGCCGCTACGTTAGTAGTAGCTATAGTAGTATTAGCGGCCTTCTTATCTTAATTAATCTCTACCGCTACCTCTTTAAGCTAACGCTCTAACTTTTTACGAGCCTAATCTAAGCGCTAAACTAGTAATAACGATTAGCTATTATAAGAAGAAAGAAAAAAGCCCCTACTTATACTCGGCATTAACCGAAGAAGCTATTACCTCGTACGATACTAGACCTTCTCTAGTATATCTAGAATAAGTTAGATAGAAGAAAGTAGCGTAATAAACTAAATCTAGACGAACGTAGCGGGTATAGAAGAAAGCCGCGGAGACTCTATAACAATAGACTACAATACGCTAGACTAAAGTAATACAACGCTAGATACGAGCCGAAACTATAATAAGAAAATTAGCGCTTCTAATAATAAAACCTAGAAGAATACACCTACTTATAAGAAAGCTTTTAGGCTAAAAGCTATCTAGAGAGAAGATAGTATTACGAAATTAGAATACGAATTAAGCGGCGTAGTAGAACTTATAGACAGACTAGATTATCTTATACTAAAACCTTAAACGCACCTAACCTACTTAGATAGCTAATAGCCTAACCCTACGAAGCTAATCTTTCTTAGCTACTAGTCATTCTACTATCTATACTAATACTATAGTCTAGCTAACTAGCGGCTAATTATAGTATATAAAACACACTTACTTATAGTAAATAGAACCTTCGTAGTTAATTTTAATCATTACCTTACACCCCTCTTATTACCTTCTCTACCTAACTATAGCTACTATTCTCTATATATAGTATCTAGTAATATTCTAGATAGCGATAGTAAACTCTTAACGCTATACACCTCTTTAACGCCTCTATCTTATCCGCTCTTTTCGAGTTCTAGCGTAACATCTATAAGAAAATATCTTTCTCATTTTTAGCCTATTAAAGTAGATTAAAATAAGTCTAATAAATTTACGAAAGTAGAGATCTTTATCTAATTAAATCTAAATTTCGATATATTATACTAGAACTAGATATATTATATAGAGGCTTCTTATAGACTACTTATAGACTTCTCTCTAGAATTTTCTATAAACGTTTAAAAGTAGATACTTCTATATAGTAGTAACTAAAATAATATTAACGCGTTATTATTATATATATATCTTAAGATTTTTAAAATCTATTTCTTAGAGTCTATAATACGTAGATTCTTAATACTATATATATAAAGAATATCTATAATAGAAATTTACTATCTTTATATTTTATAGAGCTTTAAGATTAGAGACGTAAGTAAGTTAATATTATTATATTTAGTATTATAAAGACTAGATAAATTAATAAGATAAATCTACTAGTTCTTAAATCTACTAGTATTAACTATAACAATAGACTTTTTTTACTAAGCTTTAAAGTCGCTTAATAGATAGTTAAATTATAAGAATTTATCTTAAAGAGATAAAAGAAAGTAAATAATAATTAGATAAAAGAGTATTACGTAATTATACGTTATATAGTAAGCTAGTTACTTTTAACTAAAGAGTCTTAATTAGAACTTTAAGTTAATTATAGAGAGTTAAATATCTAGCTAATAAGTATATCTATATATTATAGAAAAGCTAGTTATAATCTAGTATACTTTTTAGTAAGAGTATTACTTAATAATATTATTAATAGTAAATATTCTTTAACTAGACTCTTAGTTAAGAGTATAAATAGATCTAGTACGTAACTTAAGCGCTTAGAGTATATTTTTAATATTTATCTTCTAGCTTCGCTAAATAATCGTAATATTATACTATATCTTATACGTTTTTTTTTCTATCTACTTTCTAGCTTAGGGTTATTAGGGTTAGGGTTAGGGTTAGGGTTAGGGTTAGGGTTAGGGTTAGGGTTAGGGTTAGGGTTAGGGTT